>OX328126.1:22185005-22616316 GCA_946811695.1 Gonocerus acuteangulatus
GTCCAGTAACAGCTTAATTGCCGTATTCATACTAGAAATTATGTGAAAATGGTCGATTTATTTATACAATTTTTATTATTTACAGATATAGCTCATTAGACTTAGCTGTGTAAGGTGAAAAAAAAACAATTTTTCCATGTAAGAACAGGCCTTTACTACGGCAAAGATAACCGCAATCTAGCAAAAAATAATATTACGATGTAGTCTAGTTAATCCCCCAAAAAAATCTAACGTTGAAAAAAGAGGGCATGTTCCACGCCCCTCTCAAAAACAGTGTGGTACAGGAGTCCAACACAAATTTTCAGAATTTTTAGTTTTTTTTTTTTTTTTCCTTTAATAATACCCTAATAGCTATCGCTATTTCAAGTTTCTAGCTTTTCGGGAAGTGTCTAATAATTTTGATGAGTGGGTTGTATAAATTCCGATTTTCCATCGCCTATATCTCAGAAACGCTTGAATATAGAAATACGAAACTTTCCAATTTTACCCACATCTTTTACTATAATACCTGTGTACAATTTTATAACTTAATCTTTAACTAGATGAGTTTTGAGAGAGTAAAAATCGGTTCTAATACTTCGTGTAATATACACACAGTTTGCGTAGGCCAGAAGTTAGTCTGATGCACTACCGTGTCCCTAGATCTACTATATATTTATCAAATACCACTCACTCACTCACTCACTGACCTATCATCGCCCAGCCCAAACCACTCTACAGAAAAATTTTGCACGGACACTCCCTATAGGACGTAGACGCTCGCTAAGAAAGGATTTTTTGATATTCGAATTTTTAAGTATTTTTAGAGGGGTTTAAAGTTTTAGTTGGTTAGAGCAGCCAAGCCCAGGCAGCATGCGTTGCTAGGAAGATAAAGAACAGCTGTTACCGTACATTATCTATTTCATAGTATTATTAGCACTTTCCTCCGAAGGAAAGTAGCTATTGAGGTTGGACTCATGACGGAATTTTTGAAAAATTTCTTCGAATCTTTATCGATCCTACCTAGTAGACACCGAAAATGACCCCCGTTAAAATTTATATATATATATATATATATATATATATATATATATATATATATATATATATATATATATATATATATATATGCATATATATATATATGTGTCTGTTAACACGATAGCGGCCAGAGTTTTTGTTTTTTCTTCATGAAACGTGGTATATAGCGTTCAAATAGCAAACGATTGAACGAGTTCGTTAACAACCAAAATCGGTCCACCGGGAGGGGGGGTTTACCCCGGACCCAAAACACTAATTTGACCATACCAGCCGTAGTTTTTGTTATATTTCAACGAAACTCGGTATTCGTTATTTTCATCTAAAGAGATAATTCCGTTGTAAAAATAAACTAAATCGGTTCATTAGAAGGGGGGGTTTACACCGGACCCACAATACCAATTTGCCACTGCCAGCCGTAATTTTTGTTACATTTCAACGAAACTTGGTATTCGTGGTGGTAATCAACAGAGAAAAATGGGTTGTAAAAATAAACTAAATCGGGTTATTTGGAGGGGGGGTTTACTCCGGACCTAAAGTACTAATATACTCATAACGGTCGTAATTTCTGCTGTATTGTAACGAAACGCGGTATACGTCGTGGGTATCTCATGAGAAAGAAGTGTTGTAAAAATGAAGTAAATCGGTCTATTGGAAAGGAGGGTTTACTTTAAAGTCTGTTTCATTACAATTACCCAGCCAGACGTAGGTTCGCAAAGGCGCACAAAGGAGCGCTATCTCCCACTATGGGGACTGTATCCTGTTCCTGCGTCAGATCAAAAGACGGAATGTGAAGTTTTTGTGTATTTATTAAGTAGTACAGTATCATGTATTAACATAACTCTGGAAGCAAATTATTTACAAAATTAACAATTGAACAGGCCTCATAAGAAATGTAAATGAGCAGAACTATTCACGTTTTTATTTTATTTATATAGGTTATTTACAGCAAATTATTCAGTAATGTAGTCTACACTAAAAAAAATCTGAGGAAAGTGCTTAGTTATGCAGCTCCTGCGTGACGGACTTTCTTATTTTTAATTGAGGTTAATTTCAACTATGATGGCAGTCCTTGAATTACTAGATATAAACTGTTATTTTGTCCCTTCTAGAGTTTACGCCCTGGTGATGGTTCATCCGAAGTAATAATATCCCGAACCACTTGACACAAAAATTTGAAATTTTACACGGACAATCCGTTTACAATGTAAAAACTCGCTAAGAAAGTTTTCTTTGATATTCTAATGTTTAAGTACTTTTAGAGGGGTTTGAATTATTAAGAAGTTCCTCATCGGTTTAAAAATGGTCCGATTTTTATGACATATGGTACAAAAATCTTTCTTCTCATTTGAAAGGTCAAGTTTATTAACCAGTTGAATCCGTTTACTGGTTTTTGGTGCAAACTTCGTGCGAAAAAATCAGAACGCTTACATTTTCGAGTCCATATGCTTGCAGGTATTCGTAATATAGGTTCCTTAACGTAGGAAAACGAATGAAACCATTTTTAAAGCGCTTTCTGTAAATGATAGAAATACTTTTCCAAACTAATTTTCTGTTTTGGGTATTCAGAAACGGTGATTGGTTCACTTGAAACTTGTACCAGGTATTTGACATTCATCTAATCTAAAATATTTAAACTTTGGTATGATTTGGAGGTAAGAAGTATATGGAAAAAAATTGTATTAATGGTGATACAAAGTTTTCGGATCTCCGTATATTTTCTAAAATATTACGAAAACGGTTGGGAAATCGTTGTAAGTGGAAGGCGGCTATTTGAAAGGTTACTAAATTCTCTACAAAAAAGATTCTGTTGTAATGTTCGGTGGGGCGATGTCAATCGAAGATATAAGTACTTAAATCTTCAAATTTGTTAGTTTTAAGCTTTTCTACGTGTATTTGTCTCTGTTTACCTAACTTTTTAAGTGGTTGTTGTATTTTTTTTTGTTTTGTTTTTATTCCCCAACGGAAACAAGCTCAGTTACCTCCACATGATGTTTCCTGGGTAACTCTAAATTCCGTGCAGTAATAAGCTGTAGAAAATTATGTAGTAGCGTTAATTTTGATCATACCTTATTTAACGCAATATGAAAACTACTTATCGGCCGTGGTGAAGCACGGGTATTCAGCTAGTAATGTAATAAGACCTGAAATAAATATATTACGTGGTATGCAATTGAATGTCCGTAAAATGTGCAACGTCCGAGTATCTTGTTAATGAGAAAATCAAAACGGTACCTATAACCGAGAAATATCGTGTATGAGACTTAAGCGATCAACTTGTTATCTTTATTTTGAAGCTGTTCGTATTGCCATATCTATACTTCTATCGAAATCACCGCTACTAATGAGTATGGCCTATAGCGGATTAACCTATCATGGACTAGTTCCTGGCCTAGCTTCCTAGCGGTGTAGATGGTGTTATGCTTCTGTAATTATACACAAACATCCTCAAGATATCTTACATTAACACATCTAATAGTCTCTGAGGCTAACTAATTTTACACTCTATTTAGTTATCAATTATAATGATCGTTCTGCAATTGGGAAGCTAGATATAGTCCGAGTTTGGTCTTGTTATCTCAATAAAACTACATTTTTTATATAAAAATGTGATTTATTAATGGCGAAAATTCAGCATGAAATTCAAAACTTCATCAGGGCTAATTTTTTTGTGTTGGTAGTAAATCCAAACTTTATGAGGTGATATCTAGTCTTGATTTTTCGGCGATGATTTTGTTTGTTTCTCAGCGGAGGTATAGTAATGAACTCTGGAAGTCCTGGAGTGGTTAACTTGAAGCGCGGCTTGTCCTCCCTTGGATCGTGTCCATTTTTTTTTTTTTTTTTTTTTTTTGTCGTTTACGCTTCTTTTGTAATTCATTGAAAGAAGATCGCTGAATTAATCTTTCTTCAAGGTAATCACTCCCGAAATTCTAGAGCTTCTCTCGAAACCTCCGCAGACAATACCAACAAAATCATCCCCGAAAACTCAATACCAGATACCAACTCCTAACATATGGATCTGCAACCAATATAAAGAAATGATCCCTATATAAGGCTGAATTTCAAGCCAAAACGTACCCAAAAATAAAATAAATTTTCTTCAACTAACAAAAAATATAATTTTTATTTATTATTGTTATCAAATTATTATTGAAGAAATTGTCAATTTTCATTTGTAATAATTTTTGTCGCTATTGGTATCTGTTTCCAAATAGTCTAATTTTTCATGCTGTTAGGCGACCCAAACTGTAAACAAGACGCAAACGCAACGGCCATAGCCACGTTGAGTGCACCGGTTCCCGTAGATCACCGAAGTTAAGCAACGTCGGGCGTGGTCAGTACCTGAATGGTTGACCGACCACGTGCTGTTGGCATTAGAATAGGGTGGCTACCTGTAGATAGCCCGGTGCTAATGGCCAAGATGTAGATGCGCCGTTAAAAAAAAAAAAAAAAAAAAAAAAAAAAAAAAAAAAAAAAAAAAAAAAAAAAAAAAAAAAAAAAAAACGCAAACGGTCGAAGTTTTTTGTTATATTGCTACGAAACTCATGCTTAGTGCTCAATTATTGGAAAAGATCCATAAAAAAATTATTAATTTGCCCTTAGCGGCCATTATTTTTACTTCCATGCTTCGAAACTTACGTTCTTTTTCTCTTGTAAAAATAAGAAAATAGATCCATTAAAAGCTAGAGTTTACTAAAGTACAAAATGAATTTGAGTCAGCTGATCATAACAAAAATACACAGTAAGCGTATCATTTTTTATATTTAGTATATATATACACAAACACACACACACACACACACACACACACAACGCGGCATAAACTAACCACGTTGCTAAGATGTAGCTCCTTAGTTTATAATGTTGTTTTTTGTTTTGCATCTATATTTAGACCATTTGCGTCAGGTTATCTGTAGGTCTTTTAGCACGTCAATGGTTTAAATAACTCAACCTGCTTAAGGTGGGACACGAACATACATCTCCCGCATGAGAATTCTTGCCGTTAGTCACGTGGCCCCCTTGTGACCAAAGTTTGTAATTCCCTCATATGTCTCATAATTGAGCCTTATGAAGGAAGAACTTACTACTTATTTTATGGAGCTCTTGGGAGACAGACTTTCTGGTAAATAATTTTAGGAACTGGTTATAAAAAATATGATACAGAAAAAAAAATCCAATACCATTGGCTTCCCGAGGAATTTGTCTAGTAAGGAATATTTACTGTTTCGTTTCCAGTTACCGTCTTTAATAAGATCCGATAAAACATAAATCTAAAATGAAGAGTTTCCCTCGTTTTATTATTCTGATTCCGGCGTGTTGATTAAAACTGGTCACCGAAGAAATGGAATAGCAGAAAAAGGAAATACGACCCACTAACCTACATAAATGGGACAGATTTTACGTTCCACCCGACCCTATACCCTCTTTATGTATCTCTTTATGTATACTGTTAGAAGGACCCTTAGCTTCCTTAACACCATCATCCACGCCCTATCACATACTTAGGCCCTTCCGATGTTCCTTCCTCTCAGGTATGGCTTTTTAGAATCAATAGTATCAAGATATACGGCTAGCAAGGTCTATAGAGATCCCTTGTCTAAAAATGACATTTAGTTTCTAAAGCAGGCCATTCACTTTCCGATTTGCAGTACGACTAGTGGTCCGACTTCTGAAATCGGACAACTTGTCGTATCGCCAATGTGCTTGTCGTATTGTTGGAATTCTAGTAGGATAAAGGACGACTCGAAGGTCCGACATTCGACTGGCGACGGAGTTGGAGCGTAAATGGGGGAGTCGGATCAAAGTTGCCCAACTTAGCTCACTCATTGCTTGACCTTCGGGCATCTTCGGTCTGCACTCGATACATTTTTCGGCTCGTGAGCAACGTGCACAGTCGTAAAAATAGATTAAGGACTAAATATGGATCTCTAGTTGGATAGTAAGTCGGCGCGTGAGTCGACAATCCAACTATTAGTCTTACTAAGTCGTACTACAAGTCGGAACGTGAATGGTCTGCTTAATACCTACTTCATTGCGAGAACTAACCCATAAATAATGAAGAGGTGTTTAAAAGTAGAAACAACAAAACGAAATTTGTTATCTAAGAAAAAACCGAAGTTGTTCAATGGCGTTTGATTGGTTGGTTGGTTTGGGCTTTGGGGTAGAAAACTTCTAGGTTATTATTGCCCAATCTTACTCACACTTGTTTTTATTTATTTATCGGAAAACATATATTTATGGTTTTTTGTTGGTTTTAGCGCGGTTACTCCCTACCTCCATAGGGAGAACACACTTATGAGGTTTACCTCACGACGCAATCCGGAAGTGCCGACTAGATTTCCCGTTTCAGACCCCATAGATCACGAAAATATAGGTGGTTCAAATTTGTATGTATGTATATATATATATATATATATATATATATATATATATATATATATATATATACAAATTTTATATATATAATATATATATATTATATATAACATATATATATATATATATATATATATATTATATATATATTATATATATATATTATATATACATATATATATATGTATATATTTATATATATATATATATATATATATATATATATATATATATATATATATATATGCTTGTCTGTTCGCTCTCTAGCAAAGCAAATGGTCCGATTTTGATGAAATTTGGTAGAAAAATCTGTCATCTAATTTGAAAAGTCAAGTTCGTTAACTAACTGAATCCGCCCACTGGAAGATAGTGTTTAGGGCGAAATTCGCGCAAAAAAAATCGTAACGCTTACGTTTTTGAGTTCATATGCTTGCAGGTACTTGTTTAATAGGTTTCTTAACATAGGAAAACGAATGAAACCATTTTTAAGGCGATATCTGTAACCGTTTCTGAGAAAAGTGGAATCAATGTTTTTGTAAATCATTATTTTTTTGTGGGTACTTAGAATCGCGGAATTCAATTGAAATATTTTCTACATCTTGGAAATTAATCCCAACTAAGATGTTTAAATTTTGGTTATATTTGGAGTTAAGGAAGTATGCGAAAAAAATTATTTTATTAATAGACATGAAAAGTTTTCGGATCTTCATACATTTTTCGTAAATATCTCGATAACGGTTGGGAAATCGTGGTAAGTGGAAGGTTACCATTCGAATGCTTACAAAATTCTCTACAAAAAAGGTTCTGATGGGACAACGTCAATCAGAGACATAAATGCTTAAAACTTAAAAAGTGTTTGTTTTGTTGTTTTGAAAGGGTTTTTCTCTTTGTTTATCTTACTTTTTAATTGGTTGTTTTAAATCGCATTTATCAGTAAAATTAGTATTGTAGTAAAATAAGCTAAGAAACGGTGAAAGGTATTGGTAATAAGTTTGGAGTGGCTGTGGTATTCAAGATGGCTGTGGCTAATCATGATGACGTATGCATAGTTTGTTTTGAATTCTCCTATTTATATAACCTTCCTCATAGCCTCCAACTGAAGTTATCGTTATTTCTTATTTTATAGAAAGATTTAACCCACGACAGAATGGAATTTTATTCGCCATGAAGCACATATTTAAAGTTGATTATAACAGTAAAACGAATTTGCTAGTAAAACAAGATACTTAAAATGACAACGAATTTTTGGTTGTTTAGAAAAGAGGCTTCCCAGCAGTAGTCGAAGAGTAAGTACGTTTTCAGTACATAATTGTATTGACTTATACAGATTAAGAATTATCCGCTTCTGTTTAAGTTGGCTACTGTCAGTTTCCTGTGATTTGAGATGCTAATCTATTCCATTACTTCGAGATGTACGTAACCGCGCTAAGATGACGCAGTTCCTGCGAGTCGGACTTTTTTTTTTTAGTATACATGTTCGCATCTACTCAATCGCGTTTGAACTACCATTTTTGTATTCCAAATTACTTAAAGAATGAAATAAAAAATTCAAGTTAAGTTTTCACCAAGGCATTCTTCGTGTGCAACGGTGTCTATGTTTCTACAAGCTCTCTAATCCAGTTATCAGTTGGTGGGAGTATGGATAGGCTCCAAAAACACCATCAGAACGCCGTTCTAAAATCCATCAAGGATGATGTTGGTTAGCCTTGAGGTCAAATGGTTTTAATGTCATAGGCCGTAAAATTTACCAAGTTACAACACAATTCTTTATTTAACCTATAATCTTTTGATATAACATTTTTACCTACTTATTACTAAGGAAACTTTTAATTATTTCTTTGGATGGAACGAAATCGACACAGCCAAAGCACCGTTTTCCCCAACTAAGGTGGGTCTATTGACACTTTTAACTGAATCAATATGATGGAAAACGATCGTCTCAAACTTATGTAGGATTTCATTGCTTTTCTTTTGTATATTTAATAAAAAAATACGAACAAAACGTCACGCTATTTGGGAAAAAGTATTTATCACCATTGTAATCATCAACCAGATTACTTAAGGTGGGAGATAATCCTTGGAAAGATGATAAATATTAAAAGGATTTAAATTCCCACCAAAAAATACAAAAAAAAAAAAAATGTCAACCTAATTTTAATGCTTCCTTATAACCGGAGCCAATAATCCGCTTCTGTAATATTGACAAGTTCCAGGAAGGTTCCTTCTACTGTCCTTGTTTCGTTATTTTACAAGGACCTCATTAATTATTATACGTTATTTTGTACGCTTTTCCTCCTTTAGTGAAGCATTCAGATAAATGTAACTACTCACATCACTTCTAAGGTTGTACGTGTGATCCATATCGAAATTCAAGGACGAGAAACGCATCAATTTCATAATCTTGACGAACATGAAAATAGCAAGGAAATGAGATATTGAATTTCTAGAAACATCAGGAAATAGACTAATGAAGAAAATGGTATGAATGAATGAATGAAAAAAAACTTTATTCTGGGACTTCGTCCCATAAGAATAAAAATAAGTACAAAATAAACAATAAATAAATTTAACCTAAAAATATAAATATGAATAAAGAAAAACAAAAGTATAAAAGAACAAAACAAAAAAAGCAACTAATACAAATATTATATGTAAAGCCTTAAATAATAAAATGAAATATAAGTAAATATGTACATTCATTGGAATGGGGCAATGATGATACAATGTTCAGAGGGGGATGGGAATAAAATTAAAGAGTATAAATAAACAAATAAATATTAAAAAGTTTACACATACATGTATGTATGGTACATATTATGTATAAAGCAATTTCAATATCTCAGAAACATTTTATTTATATATGATATAAATAAAATGTTTCTTACAAAGAACAACCTGAGATAATATTGAATTCACAATAAAAGACAAATAAATAACTATACTAAAAAAAAACATAAATAACCTTTAAGTTCAGAAAGAATAATATCACTAGTAAGAAAAGTCCGTCACGCAGGAGCTGCATAACATACCTAGTAGACACCGAAAATGACCCCCGTTCAAATTTATATGTATATATATATATATATATATATATATATATATATATATATATATATATATATATGCAACGAACTCGTTCAATCGTTTGATGGGGGAATACTATATACCAAGTTTCGTGGCAAAAAAACAAAAACTCTGGCCTGTATCGTGTTAACGGACATATATATATATATATATATATATATATATATATATATATATATTTAGATATATATAAATTTTAACTGGGGTCATTTTCGGTGTCTACTAGGCAGGATCGATAAAAATTCCAAGACATTTTTCAAAAATTCCGTCATGAGTGCAACCTCAATAGCTACTTTCCTTCGGAGGAAAGTGCTAACAGGAAATATTTAGCTTAGGTGTTTTATTTTTCTGGCCATCCATTTTTTAATATTCTCTTATAATTAATGAATTGTGGGGGGAAAATATTTTATAAATACGACATGATTTTCCAACGGCTTTATTAAAATTGTCTTCAGAGCCAATTCCTACCTCAATTCAATAGGCGAGCCTGTCTACCATATTTGTACCACGGCGTGTATCAGATCTGTGAAAGGGGATAATATGAACTCAATAAAACCTGATTAATAACAAGGCAATATTAAAATAAGTCGTATTTAATTTCCATCCTGCAATATCTAAAACGTTCAGACTGATTTGTATAGTAATTTAATAATAAAATAGATTGTAGGGCCTCCTGTGGTCTAGTGGCTAGCGCCTTAGATTCATAAGCGAGAGATGGTGGGTTCGATTCCCACCGGCAGCAGGAATTTTCTCATCCCACGGCTAATTGAGAAAATTCCTCGCTGCACCCTGGATGTCGGCACTAATGGCCTAGATGTTGAGGCGACGTAGTAAGAAAAAAAAAATTGTTGCCCAATTGGAAACAAAACAGATCAATAAAATTCAAAATATAATATTAAAAATTATTATTGGGGAAACTTCACAAATTCTAAAGAATATAATATAAAAAGATAAGGAAAAACCATTGATAAAAACGACAGTAAAACTTCACTCATGCACGTTCTACACTCATTTGACATCAATATCGTCTAAAAACTCGATAAAGAAAGAACATCAGAAAACAAAAAATTAAAGAAAATTTTCATATTTTTTTTAAAATAAGACTGTAAAAAAGTTATAGTACAGATAATCAATTTTAGAATTAAAATAAAACTTATTGTCTATGATTATATTAAATTTCATATTTATATTTTATAGTGACCCAACCTTCTTTAATCCAATATTTTTCAGGCGGAAGGTCAATAAAAGTCAATTCAATTTATTTTATTTAATCTCTACATTTTTTACGCCTTAGGTGATTGACGCTATACGTTGAAGTAACCTCAGGTTTGACGTGGCCATTGTACTGGAAAGTTCGCCTTAATACAATTAGGCTGTAGTACTTTCTAGTTTAGTGAGTTTTTTAGCTTCTGAAGAGGCACCTAAGGTGTGAAACATGTAGAGCTTAAATAAAATAAATTAATTTATTTTGTTAATTCTCTTTTATTGACCTTCCGCCTGGAAAATATTGTATCATATTTTTATTTATTACATTATATTTTTCAAAAAAAGAAATATTTCGAAATTATGAATTCGCTTTTCTTTTGACAGTTACTTTTAATTTAATAATTCGTGCGTTTAATTATCACAAAATATACATTAATAATGAGTAACCACAAACGGAAAAGTGGAGTGAAGACATGAAATTAAAGATGGCGTGATGAATAGTCGTTTGAAATATGCACGATTAAAACACTATTTACATCATAGTTACATTACTTCAAAATTCTAAATATGAATTCATTTACATAATAATATTTGAAATTCTTTTTTAATGTTTTTAATTATTTCCAGGTGCGTTGCTGGGAGATAATATGGTCGTTTCGAGCGAAAAGTATGAAACAAAAGTAAGCGTTCGCTCTATTTTTGAGAAAAGGATGCTTTTGACGGTGAGGAAATTCGACAGGGGAGACGTAGGCACGTATCGATGTGTCGCCAAGAACTCTCTAGGCGAAGTCGAAAGAAGTATCAGGATTTATGGTATGTGAAAAAATAATTTTTCTTGTGTGAGTGAATGTGTGTATAGAGTTATAGTGACTTTTGAAATGTTACGTCTATGTCAAAAAAAACAGGCCAGATGGTGAAAAATACCCCATTAGTTTTTTGCCTATTTAAGTCATATTTTCACCACCGGATTTCAAGAGCAACGGCGAACGGACGTGATTAAGAGCTCTGAAATCCGGTGGTGAAAATATGAAAGTCAATTATAATTGACTTTCATATTTTCACCATATTTTCATATTTTCTTTTCTAGTCCAAATAATTTAAGGATAATTATCCTTAAATTATTTGGACTAGAAAAGAAGCGGTACTGAGCTATGGTATTCGCATAGTTTTAGCACAAAGTGAATGCATTGGAGATGCTATCCTTTCAATTTCATGACCGTGTTGGTTACATATCCTAAAATATATAATTAGCGATGCGGCTGATGAGATAGGTTTCTTGTAAACATTTTACGTAAAATGACTTTTTCATAATTATTTTCTGCAGAGAGTCAATCTAGTGAGTACCTGATCTGATTTTAAGTGGCCTACAATGAATCTGCTATCTCGTGTGAAACGGTCAAAATTCTTCAAAAATTTCAAAAATAACGAAAAATAAGTTGAGGACAGTTAATAGTAACATATTGGTTGTTACTTTATTCGATTCATGGCTCAAAAATAAATTTGGAATTATACATCCATCGGTCCATTAAATGACATTTTTTAAATTTAATTATTTCTGTTTTGAGGTTTTTCTTAATATAAAACTCGTTTATCTTCCAATATAATGATTCTCATATCACTATAATTTGTAGTGGGCTTATTCAGGTGTAGTGGTTTCCAGGGCGAACGGTGAACGGGCCTGATTAAGGGTCCTGAAATTACCAAATTGTGAAGTATTACCAGAATTTAAAAATATAAGATGGATATAGGTTGATAGATTAAATTACTGTAGCAGAATATAAAACACTTTTTTTTTTAAATGACTCGACAAGTTGTGAAATTATTTGATGGATTAATGTATGAAAAAATTGAGAATTATAAGAGACTAGCTGTTACCCAGTGTGCCATGCTGCACCTACTTTCTGCCTATGACTCTCCCCGTATCAAGATCTACCTGTATTCCCAGTTACGTCTAAATCGGTCAAACGGTGTGAATTTGTTTATATCTGTCTATATATTTGTGAAAAAGCCAACAGAGGCCAGCACCACAGCAGTTCATAAAACGGCCGACAGAGGCCAGCACCACAGCCTGCGAGTAGATAGCTCTTATCAAAGAAAGGCCAGCACTCCTTAGTTAGACAATGACTGTTGATATAAAATTGAAATAAACTGCATTACTTGATTATATAATGACGTAAGGTCATCAATGAGTTCGAGTTATTCTAATTATTAAGAACATCGACAAATGAATTTGATACATTATTCAAAATGGCTGTCGATTCAAAATGGCCGTCAGAATCTGAATGGTTCAGTGTAGCCATTTTTTCCTGAACAAAACTTTTGACTTTTTGACCAAATTTGGAAATTTGACTATTTTGACCTAGCCTAGGAGATTTCCCGTATCAAGCCCTACCTGTGTGCCAAGCTTGATCAAAATATATCAATAGGTGTAGATTTGTATAAGGAACAAACAGACAAACAAACAGATACTTGATTTTTATATATATAGATTATCGAATAAAATTATATAAGTATTTCTTCTTTCTAGAAATCCCCGGAGCTGTTCGAAGACCGACCTTCCCCGAGAGAGAGGACGACGAGGACGAAGATGGAGGTTCGGCGGAAGCAGAAAGCGACCCTCCGCCAAAGAGGCAAGAACATTCCCTACCAGCGCCAACCCAACCCACCAGATCCACTGCCAGCTGTATTTCAATATCTAAAGCAGCTTTGTTTGTATTTGTCGTACAAATATACTTCTGAGATACCTGCACGGCTGAATGACTGCGTTTCACTTCAATGGAAAAAATAATTTAATCTTTTTCTGCGACTCCTTAGGGCTGAAGTTTACCTTATTATCAAATAGAAAAATCCTTAAAAAGATTAACGAAAAATCTGCTCTCCCCAAACCGCCTTAAATTAAATTTATTAGTGCCATGAAATTACATAAACAACCCAAAAATCAAGGACCTGTAAAAATCTAAAATATATCCTAGAAGGATAGAATTCAAAAAAGATGGTTACAACCTTCCAAATTATATATAAATAATTTTTATTGCAGCGTTTTGAACCTTATTGTCTTTCTTCGCCTAATTTCAAGTATAATTGGGACTCGATTTGTAGAGAATAAAGTGGTTTGAATTCTTTAATTCACAAGCCATGTTGTATTTATTTCTTCAAGGTGAAAGGTTATGAATTTTTATATATGTAATAATATTTATTTGTGATTGAACAATGTTCTTACAAATATTCTCAGGGTAAATATATACATTAAACGGAAACTAAAATAGAGTACACTTTTGTAAAACAAAAAGTAAGCAAAAACTGGTTGTTAGATTCAGCCCACTATACGTTGCGGTTGCCTTTTATCTTCTTTGCGTTTTTAACTGAATGCAAAAGACATTTATATCTGTGATGTTAAAGGTAGTTAAGAAATGGTAGGCTGAAAATTTGTAGGTGTGTTCATCTATAATAGGTTTTAGCGTATTTCTGAGATTGGAGTACTCAGGACATCGCCACAGCAGATGCTCCAGGTCTTCATCCTACTGTCCACAGATGGTTCATATTTTGGTCATTACTGTTTTGTATCTTTGACGGTGAAAGCTGACATATAGTGTTTTTTATTAGCTAATCTCAATTTAGTTATGCAAATATGTCCATCTTTATTTTCAAGTATGAATCGCACTGTATATGGTATCGTAGAGTGTTGTGTTGATATTGTCTAGATGTTCTTTAATCACGTTTGCTTTTATTTTTGGGGCTATTTCTTGGAGTAATTTGAAATTTGGCGTTTGACCTGCGAATTGGTCCATTATTTTATACTTTAGTAGAAAAGATTTTAACTTCTTCACCCAGTTTTGCGAAGATATGTTTTCGGTTTTGGGGAAGAGTAATTTTTCATAGCATAATAACGCGATTAAGGATTATTATGGAACATGAACTTAACTTAAAATATTGCTTGTGAATTAAAAAATTTAAATACCTTTATTTTCTACCATCATACTCCCAGTTATACTTGAAATTGGCTGAAGAATTAATGTCAGAAGAAGGGCAATAATGTCCGACATGTAAAGATAAGAATTAAATATTTTTTTAAAAAATAGAAGATTCTACTCTTTTTATTTGAATACACCATTCTACAATATGCATACATTTTATTAATGAATTATAGTTTTGCCATAACTGAAAGCCACCAGTTTCCTGAAATCAAATTACCTATGAGCAAATCAACCGTTAATACAAATTCGTTATTTCGCATTTTCAACAGGTTTTCTAAATGAAAAATTGATTCCCAGAACATTTAATATTAAAATTCTTTACAAGTACGTTTTACGTGATTAGCCTAAAGAAAAACATACATCTTGATATCCTTTGAATAATAATTATTATAATTGAAGGGGTCGGGGTAAAATAGTTCCAAGTAACATTTTTAACAAAACTTAACTGTACCTGCTATATGATGGATATTATGTGGGACTATCATTTGAAACGGTTAGGGGACAACAATATTAAGTAGCATACAAAACTTGTAGTCATATTTTAATAGCATTTGCTGATAGTTCCACATAATATCCAACATTTATCAGCTACAGTTAAGTTTTGTTAAAAATGTTGCTTGGCACTATTTTGCCCCGACCCCTTCAATTATTAAGGGAAGAAATTATTATTGGTTAAAGCGTTGTAATATATATTACAATAGGCTTATTATAAAAATATTATTTTCGCTTTAGGTATGTTTCATGTTTTCTAACTAAATTCTAATACATATAGAAAAAAGTAATTTATTTTCTCTTTTAACTGAAGTTTAAAAAAGATTTCATAAAAAAAAATTACAACATTCATTCTTAAAAATAAGATTTATTTAATCCGCTATTTCAAGCTTTTTATTCCTTCAATTTTGTTTTCATTAAAAAAAATCTAGAAGAAAAAATAAAACCTTTTGTCCAAATTAAAATTTTCTTAACGTTCTGCGCTATTTTTTTTTTTTTTTTTTTTTTTTTTTTTTTTTTTTTTTTTTTTTTTTTTTTACTTTTATGGACATTGTATGGTCTGATGATTCTATTACAAAAACCAATTATTTATCTAAGCAACATTCTTTACAATGTTGTTTATTTATTAATGGAACACAGAGTTTTTCCAGACCATTAAATCAAATTCTTTCCGGGAAACATTATTTGAACACTTTCAGAAAAAGTTTCATTGATCCCTTATTCAATTTATTAGCAAGGAGTCAACCAACATAAAAACAACGAATTATTCTGCGGACCACTTAGCCAATATTGCTGATATCCAACTGCGAAGTATTTTATTTTATTTTGATCGACATTTCTACACATTTAATATTATTATACAAAAAAACATATGAGGAAAACAATTTCAAATATTCTTGTCAAATGAATTGGCCCATCTTGTCAAAAGCAATTACTTTAGATATCTGCTGAAGAATAATGAAATAAACTACCTCTGGGTTACGCCTCTATCTCTACTAAAGAAATAGGTGTTTTGGCAAATACATAAGATTTCATGTACATTACGGACACGTATGAAGGGTACGCGGGAAAACCCGGGAAATTACATTTTTATTTGAAAATGAGATTGCAACGGATACGAACATTTCAAAGAGTGCATTATCCAATGAGCTTCTTGCTCGGTCATCAAGCGAAATGCCTCCAACCGACGAGTGAAAGTACGGGTACAGGGGAAAACCAGGTTCTCCGTAAGGTGCAGGGACAGAACCTGGCAAATTTCAGCATTCACTTCACCGAACCCAAAGCTCCGATCGAATTCCACTGTGTCAATCTTCATTCCGCCTCTTGAAACACATCTTCATAGTAGTCCATACTTACGGTTGCTTGCACCTTGGGTCCAAGGTAAATGAAGATTTAACTCAGTTTTCATTGTTTCCCTGATACGAGGGCATTCGTATTTCAAATGTGATAAAAATATGGGCATGGTAAACCAAAAGCTAGGACGGAGGTCCCGATGGCAGGTTTAAAGTGCTTCAATCCCCGATACGCAAACCTTGACACTTCGTGCGAGTGAGGTACCTTTGAAAAATAGACCAATGAGGAAGCTACAAATTAATGCGGCACATCAGAGAGTGATTTTCCCTCGTTGACTTCATAGGCTCTCTGATGATGCCAAACCCTCAACAAAAGGAATAAAGAGAAAAACATAACATCCACAAATTCCCAACGAGTCGTCCATAAACTAGCTGTTGACTTGCGTTGTCCATGCGAATGTTACTTCTGCCTTCGCGCTTCTGTTCAAACCTATAAATTTTAAAGAGACAATAGGCCGACCTAAACCATCTGAAGTGAATTTGTAACAGAGAAGCCCAGAATTACTTTGAGAAACACACCAAAAATATCAGACTTCTCAAAGGTACCAGATTTTTCTCCCGTCTTCTTGAGTTAGTTCATATTAGTGACACAAATTGCAATACGAAACCTCTTCTTTCCACTTTTGTCATATTTTACTTATTCAATCACACTCTTTTTTGGATTTAAAAAATGATCTGTAATATTCTGTGAAATGGGGTTTTATCAGAAAAATGCGTTAGGTTTGGGGAAAGTCTGACCAACCGAGTTCTTACCCTGTGCCATTTTTAATTATTATAATTTTATATATATATATATATATATATATATATATATATATAAATTCGAATTATATAAATAATCACTCCTGAAACAGGTGGGGAGGGCTCAGAAAATCAAATAAGGTTGACCACAAAGCTCACTGATAGACCAGCACTATGCTCTTGACGCCTCATTTTTCCCTTTTTAGGTACGTTCAATTAATTTAAGCCTGGGTGGGCCTAGACGATCTAGTACCCCAAATCTGAGCCTCAAGAATAGCGCCCTAATTTTGAACTTATGACCTATGTATGAGACAAGTGAAGCACCACTGTGCTCATCTCGCTCCAGGTGCGATATATATTTAAAATCCATCAGCTGTAATTTTCGTTAAATTAAAACAAAAAAGAAGCACTTCCCGCAAATTTGTTTTGTTCGCACCATGGTTTTAATGGTTTAAAAACGAAGAAAGTTCGTAGTTTATACTTTACCGATATGAAAAACGCCGATTTTTAAAAGGAAATATTAACAGGCGTTAATAAACCAATTGAATATTACTTAATACTTAAACATGAATATTACATGATTGTCTAATAGGCTTTGATACATATATATATGTGTATATATATATATATATATATATATATATATATATATATATATATATAAATATATAAATAAATAAATCCACTCTTACACAAATAAGTATAACTATATTTGATTGCTCATTATTTTCTCATATTACACATTCTTCTAACTACGATATATATATTTGGGTTACATGTGGAGAAATAAAAATTATTAAAAAAGAATATTTCATTCAGGTTTTAAATTCCCCTAACAATAAAATATCAAAATCAAACGTTATAAATATTACTAAAAGTGGGAAAGCATTTTTCCTTAGAACATCCTAAGAATTTCAAATCGGTACGGTACTTAAACTAACTCAACAATACATATCGTCGATACAAAAGCAAACTAACGAATATGAAAATCACCACTTTTCAGAGTGGAAAAGTATTTATTCATAACTTTTTTTTGGACAGTCAAATACTCGGCAGATTTGACCTTTTGATAGTGGAATACTTTCCCATTAATAGAGTGAAGTCAGATTGAAGAATTTGCCGTAAATAAGTCCAGCAGAAATTATTAAAGATGGACAATGAAAGATGCATTTTTCATATTCGTTAGTTTGCTTTTGTATCGACGATATAAAGAAATAAATTCCCAATATTTCCGTTAAAATTATTATTTAACAATGCTTCAAAAGAAAAACACAAAAATATTAAATCAAGATGAACGAAGCAAAATGAAAAGATTTATATAAAGACAATAAAAATTTCAAGGGATATTTGTTGACGACGCTTGACATAATGTTTATATAACATCATTTATTCAAAGGCATTTTGTTTGAATTTGTCAAGAAATATTGTCAAAACTATGTATATACTTACAAAATGCAATTTGTATGTGCCAAAAACAATATATAACGTTAAGCATTTACCTTAATGCAGTAGCTGTAAGCTGTGCTATATTTATTTCACTTACAGAAAAATATACCATAATTTTGTATATAAAATTAGTTGTTCCATTTAATGGATAAATTTAATTATATTTGAGTTATTATTTAGATTAATATTTATTTTTTTAGTGCATGTTAACTCTGTTAAATGTATGTATGTATATAAAAATAGTTTATTAATTATAGTTTATTATTAATAATAAAAATATTAATGTATATTTGAAAACTAAAGTTCTTCATAAAAGAGGAATTTATGTGATAAGCTGGCCTGTATACTCATTGCTTTATAGATCTTAAACAAGTTATATTTTATGTTGGATATGTATTTCTCATTTATTGCAGATTAATTTTGAACCTCGTTCGGAAGGAAGTGTGTATAATTAACGCTGTTTCTATGGCTATATATATTTGTATAACATGGTTATAATAGTCAATTAGAAAATCTTTAATAAAAGATTGCAATACGTTATGATAATGTTATTTTCATTTATAAACATTACCTAGAAGTTTAAAATTCATGTACTGGAGAAGAGTATCAATAACACATCCAAAAATAAAATAAACGAGCCAATGGCCATCACGTTGAATGCACCAGTTCCCGTAGATCACCGAAGCTAAGAAACGTAAGCCATGTAGAAACCAGTACTTGAATGGGTGACCCACCACGTGTTGATAGTATTATAAACGGGTGGCAACCTGTAGATAGCCCGGCGTTATTAGCCCCATAGTTAATACGCCGCGAAACACGATTAAAATGAAGTAATT
The DNA here is from genome assembly GCA_946811695.1 of Gonocerus acuteangulatus. Classification (NCBI taxonomy): domain Eukaryota; kingdom Metazoa; phylum Arthropoda; class Insecta; order Hemiptera; family Coreidae; genus Gonocerus; species Gonocerus acuteangulatus. The sequence continues at coordinate 22,204,530 of OX328126.1, forward strand.
GTGAAGTTTAGGGGCCTCATCACCTATTTTTTTTACTGGTTGTCATATGAGGTATTTAGATGCACTAAACCCGAATCTGTTAAAAAAAAAAGTCGCTCTCAATGAGGAAAAAAGTTATTAAGCACCAAATTTCCCTGTTATGCAGGTTATTAAAGCTTGCATAAACAGCAATATTATTAGTAAACATACGCATGCGCAGGAATATAAATGTCCCTAAAAAAAAAGTACAATTTTAATTTACCATCATTTATTCAGAAACATTTTTTTAAAAATAATGAATCATTCTCCATATTTTTTGTTTCGCTGTTGAAACTTACATGACGTCTGTTTTACTTCATCGGTGCAAAATCAAGGTCATTTCAAGGACAAATATTTCTACGAGTATTTTGCAAAAATGAATTTTTGGCTGCAGATTCATTTTTTGCAAAATAAACTTATTTGTCCTAGAAATGACCTTGATTTTGCGCTGATGGGGTGAAATAGACCTCAGATTCGAAGTCGGTGCCCCACAAAACCATGGATGCTCTAGTTATTTCTTATTAAACGACTTCATATGAAATTTGACCTTCAAATGTCCTTAAACCTGACGTGCTGGAGTGAAACGGATTCGAATTCAGCGTGACGAAATACATTAGAATATATGTATGGTGCCTTTGGAAAATACAACTTTATGTCAGCTGACTAGATAGATAGATAAATAAATAGATAAATAGTCTTTATTAGGCAACAAAAAAACATAATCAAACAACAAAACATATTGTAACAAATTATACAAGCGTGCCTACAGAAATATATTGTAGACAAAACAATTGCTATAATACTACATTCATATAACTCTCAAGACTAATACTCTTGGCTAACTGCCATCAGAGGGAGGTATTACCAACCATAGTAATAACAGTAATCTATATATATATAAAAATCACGTGTCTGTCTGTTTTTCTGTTTGTTTGTTCCTTATACAAATCTACACCGTTTGACCGTTTTTGACCAAACTTGGAATAATGGTAGGTCTTGATAAGAGAAATCTCCTAGGCTAGGTCAAAAAAATCTACCAGCTGTCTGTCTGTTTGTTTGTCCCTTTTACAAATCCATGCCGTTCGTCCGATTTTGACTAAACTCGGTAGACATGTAGATCTTAATCTGGGGAGATTCCTAGGCTAAGTCAGAAACGTCTACCAGCTGTCTGTCTGTATGTTTGTCCCTTATACAAATCCACACCGTTCGTCCGATTTTGACTAAACTCGGTACACATGTAGCTCTTAATCTGAGGAGTGTCGTAGGTCAAGTCAAAAAAACAAAAGTCCGACTCGCAGGAACTGCATCATCTTAGCGCGGTTCCTGTTCATATCCCTATTGTCATTTAAAAAGCTTAGAATAGAAACAGAGAATATTTTTCCCATGAAGATGGATGATAAGTAAAGATCGGTGGGGATTCGGCTAAAGAAACCTCAATAAGATTTTCGTTAAAAAATCTATATTTAGGACGTTTCGGCTACTCATTGGTAGCCTTCGTCAGCTAAAATGACAAGAAAAACAGAAATTAATACAGAAACAAAAAAAAAGTTTATAATTGAGATAAGTAACAGAACTATAAATACAATTAACTTATTATAAAAGAACAATTTCGTCTTGAATTCTTAGAATGAGTAGAATGAAAATCAATAGAAACATAACAGAAAAAGAAGGAAAAAAGGCTATTTTACTGAAGTTGATATAAGTAAATAGGTGCTAATAGTAACATTAATTGATTTTACAAAGAAATAAGAAACTACATACCAATGAAAACTGTAGTAGCTAATAGTAACATTAATTAATTTTAGAAAGAAATAAGATACAACATACCAATGGAAATGCCGGGAGGCAGAGGAAGACCAAGGTTGACAGTTAAGTAACCATTGTGGATATTTTCCCCGGCCTTTGTTCAAAGGGTTTTATGGCTTTACGTGCTCGGGTCCGCCAGAACCCTAGAATCCTCTTCTACCGATACTTCATTTCATACGTTTCAAGGAATTGGAAAATATCAAAATTGTTCACATAATCCTGTGTTCTTTTACTATAGTAATAATTCTATAAATAAAATCAATTGAAAAATAAAATAAAAAAAAACCAACAGCATGAAGGCAATTGAAAATATTCAAAAGACGTCATCGAATCTCTTTCTCTTGGCAAGCTATATTTCTAACAATGAATTATTGTTCTTATTTTACCTAATCTGTTTTATTGTCAAATACATTACCCAACTATACGCAATTAAAAAATAACAAGGAATAAAAACAGACAAAAAGAACTGTTCGAATAAACGAAATCAATGACTTCAAAGTTTAAGAACTTATTTCTCCGATTGACATCACCTAATCAAAAATTGTTTCAGAATCTTTTTTGTGGAGAATTTATAAAGCTTTCAGATAATTTCTATCCACTTATCACGATTTCCCAACCGTGTTCGAGATATTAATGAAATTATACTTTTTTTTAGAGCATTTAATACGCTTTCTAATGGTATTCTTCCGTTTACCAAGATTCTCAACCTTTTTTGAGATATTAAGGAAAGTAAACAAAGTTACAAAAACTTTTCATGTCTGTTCATAAAATATTTTATTCTAACCCTTCCTTAACTCCAAACGTAACCAAAAGTTTAACATGTTAGTTTTGATGAAATTCAAACATGCAAAAAATGTTTCAACTGAATCCCATGATTCTAAGTACCCATACCAAAAACGATATTCAACAACTATTTTTCATATTTTCTCGAAGACGGTTAAAGCTATCGCCTTGAAAATGGCACCATTCGTTTTACTTGGCCAAGAAGCCTATAAAACGAGTACTTACAAGCATATGAACTCAAAAACGTAAGCGTTACGATTTTTTTGCGCGAATTTCGCCCCAAACGCCATCTTCCAGTGGGCGGATTTTGCTGGTTAACGAACTTGACCTTTCAAATTGGACGACGGATTTTTGTACCAAATTTCATCAAAATCGGACCATTAGGGAAGCCAGAAATGAGCGAACACAAAATATATATATATATATATATATATATATATATATATATATATATATATATATACACACAAATTTGAACCACCGTTATTTTCGGTCTCTAGGGGTTCTGAACGCGAAATTTTCTAGTCGGCACTTCCGGATCTTTTCATGAGATCAACCTTATAAGCGGGGTTCCTCCCTATGAAGGGAGGGAGGAACCGCGCTAAAACGTCTATCAGATGTCTGTCTGTATGTTTGTTCTTTATAAAAGCCCGTCTCGCAGGACTGCATCATCTTAGCGCGGTTCCGTTCATATCCCTAGTCTAATTTGGAAAGATTAAAATAGAAGCACTTATTATTTTGGTTCCACCAGTCTTTTTTTTTTAAATTACTTATTATAATGGCGTGTCAACCCTTAAGGTCACTAACGCCATTCCTGTGAGTAGTAAAGTCTTGAAAGGTCATGATTTACAATCTTACCTGGAAGGGTCCGCTACACTAGAAACAGACCCGCTAGTGACAAGGTCTTGGAATCTTGGAAATCTATATTTCTAACAATAAATTGTTTTTGTTATTTTACTTAACCAGTTTTATTGTCAAATACATTATCCAACTATCAGCAATTAAAAAATAACAAGAAATAAAACAGACAAAAAGAACCATTGGAATAAACGAAATCAATTAATTTAAAGCTTTAAGCTCTTATTTCTCCGATTGACATCGCGTAATCAAAACATTCATGAGAACCTTTTTTTTAGAGCATTTAATAAGCTTTCTAATGGTATTCTTCCGTTTACCAAGATTCTCAACCTTTTTCGAGATATTAAGGAAATTATACAAAGTTACCAAAACTTTTTTTGTCTGTTAATAAAATATTTTATTCTAACCCTTCCTTTACTCTAAACGTAACACAAATTTCAACATATTAGTGTTGATGAAACTCGAACATGCAGAAAATGTTTCAACTGTATCCCATAATTCTAAGTACCAAAATCAAAGACAAAGAACCCTCCCTAGGAAGCACGCTAGGCAGTTGAAAAGCTATATATCTTGGAAATCCATATCTCTAACATTAAATTGTTTTTCTTATTTTTCTTAACCTGTTTTATTTTCAAATACATTATCCAACAATAAGCAATTAAAAAATAACGAGGAATAAAAAACAGACAAAAAGAACAGTTCGAATAAGCGAAATCAATTACTTTAAAGTTTTAAGCTCTTATTTCTCCGATTGACATCGCCTAATCAAAACTTTCATTAGGACCTTTTTTTAGAGCATTTAATACGCTTTCTAATGGTATTCTTCCGTTTACCAAGATTCTCAACCTTTTTTGAGATATTAAGGAAAGTAAACAAAGTTACAAAAACTTTTTATGTCTGTTAATAAAATATTTTATTCTAACCCTTCCTTAACTCCAAACGTAACCAAAATTTCAACATATTAGTTTTGATGAAAGTAGAACATGCAGAAAATGTTTCAACTGAATCCCATGATTCTAAGTACCCAAACCAAAAACGGTATTCAAAAAATATTTTTCCAATTTTCTCGAAAACGGTTAAAGCTATCGCCTTGAAAATGGTTTCATTCATTTTCCTAGCCCAGGAGTCATATAAAACGAGTACTTAGAAGCTTATAAACTCAAAAACGTAAGCGTTACGATTTTTTTTGCGCGAATTTCGCCCCAAACGCCATCTTCCAGTAGGCGGATTTTTCTGGTTAACGAACTTGACCTTTCAAATTGGACGAAGGATTTTTGTACCAAATTTCATCAAAATCGGACCATTCGTCTTCTATCTAGAGAGCGAACAGACAAATATATATATATATATATATATATATATATATATATATATATATATATATAAATAAATATATACATATATATATATATACAAATTTGAACCACCGTTATTTTCGGTCTCTAGGGGTTCTGAAACGCGAAATTTTCTAGTCGGCACTTCCGGATTGTTTCATTGTATCAGCCCTATAAGCGGGGTTCCTCCCTATGGGGGAGGGAGGAACCGCGCTAAAAACCCACACCGTTTGACGGATTTTGATCAAACTGGGCACACAGGTTGGTCTTGATCAGGGGATTGTCATAGGCCAGGTCAAAAACGTCTACCAGCTGCTGTCTGTATGTTGTTGTTTCTTTTTATAAAAATCCACACCGTTAGACCGATTTTTACCAAACTTGGCATACATGTATGTCTTGATACGGGGTGTGTTATAGGTTATGTCAAAGTCGTCTAGGACTCAGAGTTGGGAGGTCACTGTTTCGAAACAGTTACAGATTCGTGTTATTAGATTTTAATAATACTTATTTGGTTTCTAATTTATTTGGGCTTTTCTATATGTAGAAAGTAGGTGTAGCACGCCGCGTAACAGCTAGTATGTGATAAAAACAAAAGTCAAAAAAGGCAAAGACAATATATGTTTTACAAACCTACATTGTACTTGCTTACAACTAAACAATTTCTAACAACCAAATTTTAAAATTTTAATATAATTATACCATCTAAAATTATTTATTAAATATCTGCTATATGACAGTAAATTATGATACCTAATAATCAACATATAATTTATATTTCCAAAATATAAACATAAAAACTAAAACTATTAAAATACACATATAGATACTATTGTTTTAATATCATACTTCTCCTGTTCCAAGCCAGCAATATTCTCCCAGTTGCGCCCATTTAAAAAACCACAAACTTCCCCAAATGAGAGATATTCTACACCCAACCACTTCAATCTAATTTCCTTTAGCTGCCTGCATGAACCTATGAAGTGGTATATATCTTCTTGAGCTAGGCAATTGCAAAGAGGACAATAGCTATTTGGAGTAGAGTAGCGGTGGCAACTAAGCTTCAACAATTCTCCCCTTAACTTTATCAACCACATGATTTTAGATGTTGCTGATGTCAGCTGACTATATTCCACCATATTGGACTCTTTCAGTACATGGCCAGTCTAGAAGTGGCCACGCTAGTGGAAGGTTCTCCTCCTTACGTTGAGGCTGTAAGATATATATTTGTAGCGTGTTACCCTGAAGAGGCTGCAAAAAGGTGTGAAACATGTTGGGATAAAATAATTTTGGTGTAAATATCTATTGAAGTTTTATTATGTGACCTTCCTTAATCTTTTATATCCTTTGCCCTATTATTAGAAGTCGTTTGATAATTTGTTATGTCATATTCACATTAAAATGGAATATCAATCTAGCTCAACAAACTTAATTTACAATATAACCCAATCACGAATTGAGTTAGATAGTAAATATACAAGGATAACGAACAATTATACAGCCAAGCTTTGATACATCCTTTCAAACGATTCCTAATTGGATTAACTCCAATTTGCTTTACCAACATTCTGACATTTTTGTGTATCTGTGTGGGTTTTACAGGTTTAAATCTATTCATCGGTATTGACCAATGGCTCATGTCAAACAGCCATGTCCTGTGCTATATTTGTGCTCTAAAGCAAAAATAATTTAATGCTAGGGTTACTTTGGTTTAGCATTGGGAATTCTAAATCACTGTGCGCTATTTGGAGATTTTAATAAATGCTATTGACTTAAAATTTTAGGATGTTCTAAAAGTTTAAATAGGTATTCATGTATATTGTGTGACTTTTAATGGTCAGACTTAGTATTTATTAGAAGTTATTCTCTGCATTTGGTGGCAATAGATACTATTCTGTATGGATGTGTAAGAAGGGGTGGGTATCCCCATGGTCCTGTTGATTCTCATACGAGTAGGAAGGTTTCGATGCTAGTAAATACGAGTAGGTACTCGATACTTTTGATTCGATACCAAGTAGTAATAGCATTGAATCAATCTTGTGATACTTACTCGGTATCGAAAAAAAAAGTACTTGGTATCGGATCGAATCAGACTGAACCTACAACTTGGTAGCCCAAGTGAGTCGGAAGATGATGCCTCATCTACTGCACCACTCGAATATGATTTTTTGAAACATCACAAGGAGTTGGCATACGGTCACAAAAAGGAAAAAAAATCTCATCAGGGGGATCAAATCCAGTAGTTTCCCCTAAAAGCAACCCATTTCCAGATAGGGATGATATGAAATTTGTATTTCTTTGTCTGTACAAATATGCACAACAATATTTAGTTTTCGTTTCGACATCGGTTCCAAACGAGTGCTTATTTTCCAAAGCCAGAGCAACAATGTCGCAAACGAGGAACAGATTGTCTCCAAATACCAAGAGCAGTTACTGTTTTAGAGTTACTGTTTTGGGGCATTCTTGATGCTTACGAGTTTTTTTTTGTTTAATATTCTTAATATTGTCGATGCGCCGTAAAAGAAAAAAAAAGAAGATGATGTTTGTTAATTAAATAAAAATTAGTTAATTAATTACTTTAGTTTTGCTTTCACAATTTTATTGTCCTTTAACATTTGCTGGGTAAGTTTCATTAAAAGAATCTAAAAGTATCGATATCAGGAAGTACCTGTACCTCGATACTTTGATAAATATAATTTAAATACAATTCTTTTTATTGAGTTTAAATGAAATTATTTGAATATAAACTATTGGAGTTCATGGTAACCAAACGCTAGAGGGCAGTACTGTCGGGCCAGTAAATTTCATCTAACCACGTTTAATTAGGCCAGAGAACTTCCAACAAAACTACACATCCAACTACTTGCTTCAGCTCTTCTCAATCTACTATCCATTCATAGGAGCTTTTCAGGGATTTTTATGGATTTTTTAATTCACAAGTAATTTATCATGATCTTATAAAAAAAAATGTTATTATGTTAGCTAATTGTGAAATTAGTTTCGAAATACATACCGACGGATTGCAAAAAAACTGGACAAGGTAGAGTTTCTGTCAGAAGGTTGCTCGCATATAGACTCTATAATTTAAACAACATAAATATACATATACAAATGTTATATTTTATTTCATCATATTTCTCTACATTTGCTCTAGGGAAACACGATTACTAATATGTTTTTGTCATATTCTTACATTGTGTTACTATAATACACATTTTATTGTTAAATGCAATACAAAAAAATAAAAAGTCATGTAAACAGAGACAAAACCCCGTGAAAAAAATTAAACTTAAACCTTTCGAAGTTTTTTTGACCTAGCATATAACACTCCCCGTATCAAGGCCTACCTGTGAGCTAAGTTTGGTCAAAATCGGTCAAACGGTGTGGATTTGTATAAGGAACAAACATACAGTCAGACAGCTCCTAAACGTTTTTGAAGTAGCCTTCGAGACTTCCCGGCTCAATACCTACCTGTATGCCAAGTTTCGTCAAAATCGGTCGAACGGTGTGGATTTGTACAAGGAACAAACAGACACGTGATTTATATATATATATATATATATATATATATATATATATATATATATGTATGTGTGTGTGTGTGTTTTCTGCAACTCGGCTTCTTTCCCCAGCGGTCTTGCTCCTCCTTTCATCGCAATATTTCGCCGGATTCCTCTCCGGCTTCTTCTGGCAGTCACTCATCCTTGCTGGTTGGTAAGGGAATGAGCTCGTCAGCGGTTTGGGCCCTTCTTATCCTTCTTGGTCGGAGACTATGCGAGCCAATGAACTGGGGAGGCACTGGGCCAATCGGGTTTCGTCTGTCTAATATATATATATATATATATATATATAGATTTAGTAACCTTTTGAATGGTTTCCTTCTTCTTAACACTATTTCCCAAACATTTTCAAAATATTTAAGAAAACATACAAATTTTTCTGTTAATGAAATATTTCTTCTCTAATAGTTCTTTAATTCCAAATGCTACCAAAATTAAAATGTTATAGTTTAGATATATGTATGGAATAATTTTCAACTTAATTATTCGTTTCTAAAAACCCAAACTAAATATTACTTCGAAAAGTTAGATGTATTAACAATACTAGTAAACTGTTACAGTCATTGCTTTAAGAATGATTTCATTATTTTTCCTACATTAGAAAACCTATAGAACGTGTACCTGCAAGCATAGAAATGCGAAAACGGGTTTCCTCCTTTCCCGAGAACGTCGAAATTAATTTTTCAATAATTTAAATACAATCTTTTTTATTCAGTTTGAATGAAATTATTTGAATATAAACTATTAGAGTTGATTGTAACCAAACGCCAGAGGGCAGTGCTGTCGTGCCAGTAAATTTCATCTAACCACGTTTAATTAGTCCAGAGAACTTCCAACAAAACTACACATCCAACTACTTGCTTCAGCTCTTCTCAATCGACTATCCATTCATAGGAGCTTTTCAGGGATTTTATACATGATTTAATTGACAACAAGTAATTTATCATGATCTTATCATGCAAAATTGTATTATGTTATCTAATTGTGAAATAATAAAGTGAAGAAATACATACCGTCGGATTTCGAAGAACTGGACAATGAAGAGTTACTGTCTGAAGATTGCTCGCATATAGACTCCACAATCCAATATTTAAATAACAGAAATATACATAGTAAAATATAAAAATGAAATGGTATTCAAAACATGTATTCATTGGAAAATTACAATCACATCCCCAATTAAATTGGATTTGAAAATTTCCCTTTACAATTATTTCATTTATTTATTTCAAACAAAAAATTTGCTTTCTCATTATATATATATATATATATATATATATATATATATATATATATATATATATATATACATATATACATATGTGGGGCCAAACCCCACATGTTTTAAAGTTTTAATGCAGGCTACAAAAAAAATTTAGAACATCTCTGTTTAGTCACATTTCTCTTCTTTCCCTTTTTTATATAATTACGCCTAAAGAAGTTAAATTCATGATGTTTTAAAATTGAACATAAAATAGCATTACATTTTTCAAGTAACTTAATATCAGCACTGATATCATTGAAATTAAACATTCAATTCCTGATTAGACTTGGAAAAAAACAGACTGACTCATCTCCATAAAACTTAAATTTATCTTCATTCAGCAATGAGATTAATTGAATATATTTTCAGAATAGATAATATTTATTGAGTTACATAAGATGCTGAAATATTATCACTGTTATTAATAGTTATATAAACTATTTTATAAATTATTCGAATAATAAAGGAGATTTTGTGAGTTGGAATGTGCTTCCATTCGTTACGACACTACTACTTCTTTACAAGTCATTTAATAAACGAAGTAAACAAAAAATATAAACAGGGAAAAACAAAGAAAATCAGACTGGACAAAGTTATTTTAAATTGTATTAGCTTTCAATTAAAAAATCGCATTGAAATCGGCTAGATGTTGTTTGGCCTCACTGTGTAGCTCCCAGCTAAATCGGCATAGATTTACAGGCTATAGCCTTTTTCGAATCACGGCGATATGTTGTTTGGCCTCACTGTGTAGCTCCCAGCTAAATCGGCTTAGATTTACAGGCTATAGCCTTTTTTGAATCGCGGCGATATGTTGTTTGGCCTCACTGTGTAGCTCCCAGCTAAATCGGCTTAGATTTACTGGCTATAGCCTTTTTCGAATCACCGCGATATGTTGTTTGGCCTCACTGTGTAGCTCCCAGCTAAATCGGCATAGATTTACTGGCTATAGCCTTTTTCGAATCACCGCGATATGTTGTTTGGCCTCACTGTGTAGCTCCCAGCTAAATCGGCATAGATTTACAGGCTATAGCCTTTTTCGAATCACGGCGATATGTTGTTTGGCCTCACTGTGTAGCTCCCAGCTAAATCGGCTTAGATTTACAGGCTATAGCCTTTTTTGAATCGCGGCGATATGTTGTTTGGCCTCACTGTGTAGCTCCCAGCTAAATCGGCTTAGATTTACTGGCTATAGCCTTTTTCGAATCACGGCGATATGTTGTTCGGCCTCACTGTGTAGCTCCCAGCTAAATCGGCATAGATTTACTGGCTATAGCCTTTTTCGAATCACCGCGATATGTTGTTCGGCCTCACTGTGTAGCTCCCAGCTAAATCGGCATAGATTTACTGGCTATAGCCTTTTTCGAATCACCGCGATATGTTGTTCGGCCTCACTGTGTAGCTCCCAGCTAAATCGGCATAGATTTACTGGCTATAGCCTTTTTCGAATCACGGCGATATGTTGTTCGGCCTCACTGTGTAGCTCCCAGCTAAATCGGCATAGATTTACTGGCTATAGCCTTTTTCGAATCACGGCGATATGTTGTTTGGCCTCACTGTGTAGCTCCCAGCTAAATCGGCATAGATTTACTGGCTATAGCCTTTTTCGAATCACCGCGATATGTTGTTCGGCCTCACTGTGTAGCTCCCAGCTAAATCGGCATAGATTTACTGGCTATAGCCTTTTTCGAATCACGGCGATATGTTGTTCGGCCTCACTGTGTAGCTCCCAGCTAAATCGGCATAGATTTACAGGCTATAGCCTTTTTCGAATCACGGCGATATGTTGTTTGGCCTCACTGTGTAGCTCCCAGCTAAATCGGCATAGATTTACTGGCTATAGCCTTTTTCGAATCACGGCGATATGTTGTTTGGCCTCACTGTGTAGCTCCCAGCTAAATCGGCATAGATTTACTGGCTATAGCCTTTTTCGAATCACGGCGATATGTTGTTTGGCCTCACTGTGTAGCTCCCAGCTAAATCGGCTTAGATTTACTGGCTATAGCCTTTTTCGAATCACGGCGATATGTTGTTTGGCCTCACTGTGTAGCTCCCAGCTAAATCGGCATAGATTTACAGGCTATAGCCTTTTTCGAATCACGGCGATATGTTGTTTGGCCTCACTGTGTAGCTCCCAGCTAAATCGGCTTAGATTTACTGGCTATAGCCTTTTTCGAATCACCGCGATATGTTGTTTGGCCTCACTGTGTAGCTCCCAGCTAAATCGGCATAGATTTACAGGCTATAGCCTTTTTCGAATCACGGCGATATGTTGTTTGGCCTCACTGTGTAGCTCCCAGCTAAATCGGCTTAGATTTACTGGCTATAGCCTTTTTCGAATCACGGCGATATGTTGTTTGGCCTCACTGTGTAGCTCCCAGCTAAATCGGCTTAGATTTACTGGCTATAGCCTTTTTCGAATCACGGCGATATGTTGTTTGGCCTCACTGTGTAGCTCCCAGCTAAATCGGCATAGATTTACAGGCTATAGCCTTTTTCGAATCACGGCGATATGTTGTTTGGCCTCACTGTGTAGCTCCCAGCTAAATCGGCTTAGATTTACTGGCTATAGCCTTTTTCGAATCACCGCGATATGTTGTTTGGCCTCACTGTGTAGCTCCCAGCTAAATCGGCATAGATTTACTGGCTATAGCCTTTTACGAATCACGGCGATATGTTGTTTGGCCTCACTGTGTAGCTCCCAGCTAAATCGGCATAGATTTACTGGCTATAGCCTTTTTCGAATCACCGCGATATGTTGTTTGGCCTCACTGTGTAGCTCCCAGTTAAATCGGCATAGATTTACTGGCTATAGCCTTTTTCGAATCACGGCGATATGTTGTTTGGCCTCACTGTGTAGCTCCCAGCTAAATCGGCATAGATTTACTGGCTATAGCCTTTTTCGAATCACGGCGATATGTTGTTTGGCCTCACTGTGTAGCTCCCAGCTAAATCGGCTTAGATTTACTGGCTATAGCCTTTTTCGAATCACGGCGATATGTTGTTTGGCCTCACTGTGTAGCTCCCAGCAAAATCGGCATAGATTTACTGGCTATAGCCTTTTTCGAATCACGGCGATATGTTGTTTGGCCTCACTGTGTAGCTCCCAGCTAAATCGGCATAGATTTACTGGCTATAGCCTTTTTCGAATCACGGCGATATGTTGTTTGGCCTCACTGTGTAGCTCCCAGCTAAATCGGCATAGATTTACTGGCTATAGCCTTTTTCGAATCACGGCGATATGTTGTTCGGCCTCACTGTGTAGCTCCCAGCTAAATCGGCATAGATTTACTGGCTATAGCCTTTTTCGAATCACGGCGATATGTTGTTCGGCCTCACTGTGTAGCTCCCAGCTAAATCGGCATAGATTTACTGGCTATAGCCTTTTTCGAATCACGGCGATATGTTGTTCGGCCTCACTGTGTAGCTCCCAGCTAAATCGGCATAGATTTACTGGCTATAGCCTTTTTCGAATCACGGCGATATGTTGTTTGGCCTCACTGTGTAGCTCCCAGCTAAATCGGCATAGATTTACTGGCTATAGCCTTTTTCGAATCACGGCGATATGTTGTTTGGCCTCACTGTGTAGCTCCCAGCTAAATCGGCATAGATTTACTGGCTATAGCCTTTTTCGAATCACGGCGATATGTTGTTTGGCCTCACTGTGTAGCTCCCAGCTAAATCGGCATAGATTTACTGGCTATAGCCTTTTTCGAATCACGGCGATATGTTGTTTGGCCTCACTGTGTAGCTCCCAGCTAAATCGGCATAGATTTACTGGCTATAGCCTTTTTCGAATCACGGCGATATGTTGTTTGGCCTCACTGTGTAGCTCCCAGCTAAATCGGCATAGATTTACTGGCTATAGCCTTTTTCGAATCACGGCGATATGTTGTTTGGCCTCACTGTGTAGCTCCCAGCTAAATCGGCATAGATTTACTGGCTATAGCCTTTTTCGAATCACGGCGATATGTTGTTTGGCCTCACTGTGTAGCTCCCAGCTAAATCGGCATAGATTTACTGGCTATAGCCTTTTTCGAATCACGGCGATATGTTGTTCGGCCTCACTGTGTAGCTCCCAGCTAAATCGGCATAGATTTACTGGCTATAGCCTTTTTCGAATCACGGCGATATGTTGTTCGGCCTCACTGTGTAGCTCCCAGCTAAATCGGCATAGATTTACTGGCTATAGCCTTTTTCGAATCACGGCGATATGTTGTTCGGCCTCACTGTGTAGCTCCCAGCTAAATCGGCTTAGATTTACTGGCTATAGCCTTTTTCGAATCACCGCGATATGTTGTTCGGCCTCACTGTGTAGCTCCCAGCTAAATCGGCTTAGATTTACTGGCTATAGCCTTTTTCGAATCACCGCGATATGTTGTTTGGCCTCACTGTGTAGCTCCCAGCTAAATCGGCATAGATTTACTGGCTATAGCCTTTTTCGAATCACGGCGATATGTTGTTCGGCCTCACTGTGTAGCTCCCAGCTAAATCGGCATAGATTTACTGGCTATAGCCTTTTTCGAATCACCGCGATATGTTGTTTGGCCTCACTGTGTAGCTCCCAGCTAAATCGGCTTAGATTTACTGGCTATAGCCTTTTTCGAATCACGGCGATATGTTGTTCGGCCTCACTGTGTAGCTCCCAGCTAAATCGGCATAGATTTACTGGCTATAGCCTTTTTCGAATCACCGCGATATGTTGTTTGGCCTCACTGTGTAGCTCCCAGCTAAATCGGCATAGATTTACTGGCTATAGCCTTTTTCGAATCACGGCGATATGTTGTTTGGCCTCACTGTGTAGCTCCCAGCTAAATCGGCATAGATTTACAGGCTATAGCCTTTTTCGAATCACGGCGATATGTTGTTTGGCCTCACTGTGTAGCTCCCAGCTAAATCGGCATAGATTTACTGGCTATAGCCTTTTTCGAATCACGGCGATATGTTGTTTGGCCTCACTGTGTAGCTCCCAGCTAAATCGGCATAGATTTACTGGCTATAGCCTTTTTTGAATCACGGCGATATGTTGTTTGGCCTCACTGTGTAGCTCCCAGCTAAATCGGCATAGATTTACTGGCTATAGCCTTTTTCGAATCACCGCGATATGTTGTTCGGCCTCACTGTGTAGCTCCCAGCTAAATCGGCATAGATTTACTGGCTATAGCCTTTTTCGAATCACGGCGATATGTTGTTCGGCCTCAATGTGTAGCTCCCAACTAAATCGGCATAGATTTACTGGCTATAGCCTTTTTCGAATCACGGCGATATGTTGTTTGGCCTCACTGTGTAGCTCCCAGCTAAATCGGCATAGATTTACTGGCTATAGCCTTTTTCGAATCACGGCGATATGTTGTTTGGCCTCACTGTGTAGCTCCCAGCTAAATCGGCATAGATTTACTGGCTATAGCCTTTTTCGAATCACGGCGATATGTTGTTTGGCCTCACTGTGTAGCTCCCAGCTAAATCGGCATAGATTTACTGGCTATAGCCTTTTTCGAATCACGGCGATATGTTGTTTGGCCTCACTGTGTAGCTCCCAGCTAAATCGGCATAGATTTACTGGCTATAGCCTTTTTCGAATCACGGCGATATGTTGTTTGGCCTCACTGTGTAGCTCCCAGCTAAATCGGCATAGATTTACTGGCTATAGCCTTTTTCGAATCACGGCGATATGTTGTTTGGCCTCACTGTGTAGCTCCCAGCTAAATCGGCATAGATTTACTGGCTATAGCCTTTTTCGAATCACGGCGATATGTTGTTTGGCCTCACTGTGTAGCTCCCAGCTAAATCGGCATAGATTTACTGGCTATAGCCTTTTTCGAATCACCGCGATATGTTGTTCGGCCTCACTGTGTAGCTCCCAGCTAAATCGGCATAGATTTACTGGCTATAGCCTTTTTCGAATCACGGCGATATGTTGTTTGGCCTCACTGTGTAGCTCCCAGCTAAATCGGCATAGATTTACTGGCTATAGCCTTTTTCGAATCACCGCGATATGTTGTTCGGCCTCAATGTGTAGCTCCCAGCTAAATCGGCATAGATTTACTGGCTATAGCCTTTTTCGAATCACGGCGATATGTTGTTTGACCTCACTGTGTAGCTCCCAGCTAAATCGGCATAGATTTACTGGCTATAGCCTTTTTCGAATCACGGCGATATGTTGTTCGGCCTCACTGTGTAGCTCCCAGCTAAATCGGCATAGATTTACTGGCTATAGCCTTTTTCGAATCACGGCGATATGTTGTTTGGCCTCAATGTGTAGCTCCCAGCTAAATCGGCATAGATTTACTGGCTATAGCCTTTTTCGAATCACGGCGATATGTTGTTTGACCTCACTGTGTAGCTCCCAGCTAAATCGGCATAGATTTACTGGCTATAGCCTTTTTCGAATCACGGCGATATGTTGTTTGACCTCACTGTGTAGCTCCCAGCTAAATCGGCATAGATTTACTGGCTATAGCCTTTTTCGAATCACGGCGATATGTTGTTTGACCTCACTGTGTAGCTCCCAGCTAAATCGGCATAGATTTACTGGCTATAGCCTTTTTCGAATCACGGCGATATGTTGTTCGGCCTCACTGTGTAGCTCCCAGCTAAATCGGCATAGATTTACTGGCTATAGCCTTTTTCGAATCACGGCGATATGTTGTTTGGCCTCAATGTGTAGCTCCCAGCTAAATCGGCTTAGATTTACAGGCTATAGCCTTTTTCGAATCACGGCGATATGTTGTTTGGCCTCACTGTGTAGCTCCCAGCTAAATCGGCATAGATTTACTGGCTATAGCCTTTTTCGAATCACCGCGATATGTTGTTCGGCCTCAATGTGTAGCTCCCAGCTAAATCGGCATAGATTTACTGGCTATAGCCTTTTTCGAATCACGGCGATATGTTGTTTGACCTCACTGTGTAGCTCCCAGCTAAATCGGCATAGATTTACTGGCTATAGCCTTTTTCGAATCACGGCGATATGTTGTTCGGCCTCACTGTGTAGCTCCCAGCTAAATCGGCATAGATTTACTGGCTATAGCCTTTTTCGAATCACGGCGATATGTTGTTTGGCCTCACTGTGTAGCTCCCAGCTAACTCGGCATAGATTTACTGGCTGTAGCCTTTTTCGAATCACCGCGATATGTTGTTCGGCCTCACTGTGTAGCTCCCAGCTAAATCGGCTTAGATTTACTGGCTATAGCCTTTTTTGAATCACGGCGATATGTTGTTCGGCCTCACTGTGTAGCTCCCAGCTAAATCGGCATAGATTTACTGGCTATAGCCTTTTTCGAATCACGGCGATATGTTGTTTGGCCTCACTGTGTAGCTCCCAGCTAAATCGGCATAGATTTACTGGCTATAGCCTTTTTTGAATCACGGCGATATGTTGTTCGGCCTCACTGTGTAGCTTCCAGCTAAATCGGCATAGATTTACTGGCTATAGCCTTTTTCGAATCACGGCGATATGTTGTTTGGCCTCACTGTGTAGCTCCCAGCTAAATCGGCATAGATTTACTGGCTATAGCCTTTTTCGAATCACCGCGATATGTTGTTCGGCCTCACTGTGTAGCTCCCAGCTAAATCGGCATAGATTTACTGGCTATAGCCTTTTTCGAATCACGGCGATATGTTGTTTGGCCTCACTGTGTAGCTCCCAGCTAAATCGGCATAGATTTACTGGCTATAGCCTTTTTCGAATCACCGCGATATGTTGTTCGGCCTCACTGTGTAGCTCCCAGCTAAATCGGCATAGATTTACTGGCTATAGCCTTTTTCGAATCACGGCGATATGTTGTTCGGCCTCACTGTGTAGCTCCCAGCTAAATCGGCATAGATTTACTGGCTATAGCCTTTTTCGAATCACCGCGATATGTTGTTCGGCCTCAATGTGTAGCTCCCAGCTAAATCGGCATAGATTTACTGGCTATAGCCTTTTTCGAATCACGGCGATATGTTGTTCGACCTCACTGTGTAGCTCCCAGCTAAATCGGCATAGATTTACTGGCTATAGCCTTTTTCGAATCACGGCGATATGTTGTTCGGCCTCACTGTGTAGCTCCCAGCTAAATCGGCATAGATTTACTGGCTATAGCCTTTTTCGAATCACGGCGATATGTTGTTCGGCCTCAATGTGTAGCTACCAGCTAAATCGGCATAGATTTACTGGCTATAGCCTTTTTCGAATCACGGCGATATGTTGTTTGACCTCACTGTGTAGCTCCCAGCTAAATCGGCATAGATTTACTGGCTATAGCCTTTTTCGAATCACGGCGATATGTTGTTTGACCTCACTGTGTAGCTCCCAGCTAAATCGGCATAGATTTACTGGCTATAGCCTTTTTCGAATCACGGCGATATGTTGTTTGACCTCACTGTGTAGCTCCCAGCTAAATCGGCATAGATTTACTGGCTATAGCCTTTTTCGAATCACGGCGATATGTTGTTCGGCCTCACTGTGTAGCTCCCAGCTAAATCGGCATAGATTTACTGGCTATAGCCTTTTTCGAATCACGGCGATATGTTGTTTGGCCTCAATGTGTAGCTCCCAGCTAAATCGGCTTAGATTTACAGGCTATAGCCTTTTTCGAATCACGGCGATATGTTGTTTGGCCTCACTGTGTAGCTCCCAGCTAAATCGGCATAGATTCACTGGCTATAGCCTTTTTCGAATCACCGCGATATGTTGTTCGACCTCAATGTGTAGCTCCCAGCTAAATCGGCATAGATTCACTGGCTATAGCCTTTTTCGAATCACGGCGATATGTTGTTCGGCCTCACTGTGTAGCTCCCAGCTAAATCGGCATAGATTTACTGGCTATAGCCTTTTTCGAATCACGGCGATATGTTGTTCGGCCTCACTGTGTAGCTCCCAGCTAAATCGGCATAGATTTACTGGCTATAGCCTTTTTCGAATCACGGCGATATGTTGTTTGGCCTCACTGTGTAGCTCCCAGCTAAATCGGCATAGATTTACTGGCTATAGCCTTTTTCGAATCACGGCGATATGTTGTTTGACCTCACTGTGTAGCTCCCAGCTAAATCGGCATAGATTTACTGGCTATAGCCTTTTTCGAATCACGGCGATATGTTGTTCGGCCTCACTGTGTAGCTCCCAGCTAAATCGGCATAGATTTACTGGCTATAGCCTTTTTCGAATCACGGCGATATGTTGTTCGGCCTCACTGTGTAGCTCCCAGCTAAATCGGCATAGATTTACTGGCTATAGCCTTTTTCGAATCACCGCGATATGTTGTTTGGCCTCACTGTGTAGCTCCCAGCTAAATCGGCATAGATTTACTGGCTATAGCCTTTTTCGAATCACCGCGATATGTTGTTTGGCCTCACTGTGTAGCTCCCAGCTAAATCGGCATAGATTTACTGGCTATAGCCTTTTTCGAATCACGGCGATATGTTGTTCGGCCTCACTGTGTAGCTCCCAGCTAAATCGGCATAGATTTACTGGCTATAGCCTTTTTCGAATCACCGCGATATGTTGTTTGGCCTCACTGTGTAGCTCCCAGCTAAATCGGCATAGATTTACAGGCTATAGCCTTTTTCGAATCACGGCGATATGTTGTTTGGCCTCACTGTGTAGCTCCCAGCTAAATCGGCTTAGATTTACTGGCTATAGCCTTTTTCGAATCACGGCGATATGTTGTTCGGCCTCACTGTGTAGCTCCCAGCTAAATCGGCATAGATTTACTGGCTATAGCCTTTTTCGAATCACGGCGATATGTTGTTCGGCCTCACTGTGTAGCTCCCAGCTAAATCGGCATAGATTTACTGGCTATAGCCTTTTTCGAATCACCGCGATATGTTGTTTGGCCTCACTGTGTAGCTCCCAGCTAAATCGGCATAGATTTACTGGCTATAGCCTTTTTCGAATCACCGCGATATGTTGTTTGGCCTCACTGTGTAGCTCCCAGCTAAATCGGCATAGATTTACTGGCTATAGCCTTTTTCGAATCACGGCGATATGTTGTTCGGCCTCACTGTGTAGCTCCCAGCTAAATCGGCATAGATTTACTGGCTATAGCCTTTTTCGAATCACCGCGATATGTTGTTTGGCCTCACTGTGTAGCTCCCAGCTAAATCGGCATAGATTTACTGGCTATAGCCTTTTTCGAATCACCGCGATATGTTGTTTGGCCTCACTGTGTAGCTCCCAGCTAAATCGGCTTAGATTTACTGGCTATAGCCTTTTTCGAATCACGGCGATATGTTGTTTGGCCTCAATGTGTAGCTCCCAGCTAAATCGGCTTAGATTTACTGGCTATAGCCTTTTTCGAATCACGGCGATATGTTGTTCGGCCTCACTGTGTAGCTCCCAGCTAAATCGGCATAGATTTACTGGCTATAGCCTTTTTCGAATCACCGCGATATGTTGTTTGGCCTCACTGTGTAGCTCCCAGCTAAATCGGCATAGATTTACTGGCTATAGCCTTTTTCGAATCACCGCGATATGTTGTTTGGCCTCACTGTGTAGCTCCCAGCTAAATCGGCATAGATTTACTGGCTATAGCCTTTTTCGAATCACGGCGATATGTTGTTCGGCCTCACTGTGTAGCTCCCAGCTAAATCGGCATAGATTTACTGGCTATAGCCTTTTTCGAATCACGGCGATATGTTGTTTGGCCTCACTGTGTAGCTCCCAGCTAAATCGGCATAAATTTACTGGCTATAGCCTTTTTCGAATCACCGCGATATGTTGTTCGGCCTCAATGTGTAGCTCCCAGCTAAATCGGCATAGATTTACTGGCTATAGCCTTTTTCGAATCACGGCGATATGTTGTTCGGCCTCACTGTGTAGCTCCCAGCTAAATCGGCATAGATTTACTGGCTATAGCCTTTTTCGAATCACCGCGATATGTTGTTTGGCCTCACTGTGTAGCTCCCAGCTAAATCGGCATAGATTTACTGGCTATAGCCTTTTTTGAATCACGGCGATATGTTGTTTGGCCTCACTGTGTAGCTCCCAGCTAAATCGGCATAGATTTACTGGCTATAGCCTTTTTCGAATCACGGCGATATGTTGTTCGGCCTCAATGTGTAGCTCCCAGCTAAATCGGCATAGATTTACTGGCTATAGCCTTTTTCGAATCACCGCGATATGTTGTTTGGCCTCACTGTGTAGCTCCCAGCTAAATCGGCATAGATTTACTGGCTATAGCCTTTTTCGAATCACCGCGATATGTTGTTTGGCCTCACTGTGTAGCTCCCAGCTAAATCGGCTTAGATTTACTGGCTATAGCCTTTTTCGAATCACCGCGATATGTTGTTTGGCCTCACTGTGTAGCTCCCAGCTAAATCGGCATAGATTTACTGGCTATAGCCTTTTTCGAATCACCGCGATATGTTGTTTGGCCTCACTGTGTAGCTCCCAGCTAAATCGGCATAGATTTACTGGCTATAGCCTTTTTCGAATCACCGCGATATGTTGTTTGGCCTCACTGTGTAGCTCCCAGCTAAATCGGCATAGATTTACTGGCTATAGCCTTTTTCGAATCACCGCGATATGTTGTTCGGCCTCAATGTGTAGCTCCCAGCTAAATCGGCTTAGATTTACTGGCTATAGCCTTTTTCGAATCACGGCGATATGTTGTTTGGCCTCACTGTGTAGCTCCCAGCTAAATCGGCATAGATTTACTGGCTATAGCCTTTTTCGAATCACGGCGATATGTTGTTTGGCCTCAATGTGTAGCTCCCAGCTAAATCGGCATAGATTTACTGGCTATAGCCTTTTTCGAATCACCGCGATATGTTGTTTGGCCTCACTGTGTAGCTCCCAGCTAAATCGGCATAGATTTACTGGCTATAGCCTTTTTCGAATCACGGCGATATGTTGTTCGGCCTCAATGTGTAGCTCCCAGCTAAATCGGCATAGATTTACTGGCTATAGCCTTTTTCGAATCACGGCGATATGTTGTTTGGCCTCACTGTGTAGCTCCCAGCTAAATCGGCATAGATTTACTGGCTATAGCCTTTTTCGAATCACGGCGATATGTTGTTTGGCCTCACTGTGTAGCTCCCAGCTAAATCGGCATAGATTTACTGGCTATAGCCTTTTTCGAATCACGGCGATATGTTGTTTGGCCTCACTGTGTAGCTCCCAGCTAAATCGGCATAGATTTACTGGCTATAGCCTTTTTTTAATCACGGCGATATGTTGTTTGGCCTCACTGTGTAGCTCCCAGCTAAATCGGCATAGATTTACTGGCTATAGCCTTTTTTGAATCACGGCGATATGTTGTTTGGCCTCACTGTGTAGCTCCCAGCTAAATCGGCATAGATTTACTGGCTATAGCCTTTTTCGAATCACGGCGATATGTTGTTTGGCTTCACTGTGTAGCTCCCAGCTAAATCGGCATAGATTTACTGGCTATAGCCTTTTTCGAATCACGGCGATATGTTGTTTGGCCTCACTGTGTAGCTCCCAGCTAAATCGGCATAGATTTACTGGCTATAGCCTTTTTCGAATCACGGCGATATGTTGTTTGGCCTCACTGTGTAGCTCCCAACTAAATCGGCATAGATTTACTGGCTATAGCCTTTTTCGAATCACGGCGATATGTTGTTTGGCCTCACTGTGTAGCTCCCAGCTAAATCGGCATAGATTTACTGGCTATAGCCTTTTTCGAATCACGGCGATATGTTGTTTGGCCTCACTGTGTAGCTCCCAGCTAAATCGGCATAGATTTACTGGCTATAGCCTTTTTCGAATCACGGCGATATGTTGTTTGGCCTCACTGTGTAGCTCCCAGCTAAATCGGCTTAGATTTACAGGCTATAGCCTTTTTCGAATCACGGCGATATGTTGTTTGGCCTCACTGTGTAGCTCCCAGTTAAATCGGCTTAGATTTACTGGCTATAGCCTTTTTCGAATCACCGCGATATGTTGTTTGGCCTCACTGTGTAGCTCCCAGCTAAATCGGCTTAGATTTACTGGCTATAGCCTTTTTCGAATCACGGCGATATGTTGTTTGGCCTCACTGTGTAGCTCCCAGCTAAATCGGCATAGATTTACTGGCTATAGCCTTTTTCGAATCACGGCGATATGTTGTTTGGCCTCACTGTGTAGCTCCCAGCTAAATCGGCATAGATTTACTGGCTATAGCCTTTTTCGAATCACGGCGATATGTTGTTTGGCCTCACTGTGTAGCTCCCAGCTAAATCGGCATAGATTTACTGGCTATAGCCTTTTTCGAATCACGGCGATATGTTGTTTGGCCTCACTGTGTAGCTCCCAGCTAAATCGGCATAGATTTACTGGCTATAGCCTTTTTCGAATCACGGCGGTATGTTGTTTGGCCTCACTGTGTAGCTCCCAACTAAATCGGCATAGATTTACTGGCTATAGCCTTTTTCGAATCACGGCGATATGTTGTTTGGCCTCACTGTGTAGCTCCCAGCTAAATCGGCATAGATTTACTGGCTATAGCCTTTTTCGAATCACGGCGATATGTTGTTTGGCCTCACTGTGTAGCTCCCAGCTAAATCGGCATAGATTTACTGGCTATAGCCTTTTTCGAATCACGGCGATATGTTGTTTGGCCTCACTGTGTAGCTCCCAGCTAAATCGGCATAGATTTACTGGCTATAGCCTTTTTCGAATCACGGCGATATGTTGTTTGGCCTCACTGTGTAGCTCCCAGCTAAATCGGCATAGATTTACTGGCTATAGCCTTTTTCGAATCACGGCGATATGTTGTTTGGCCTCACTGTGTAGCTCCCAGCTAAATCGGCATAGATTTACTGGCTATAGCCTTTTTCGAATCACGGCGATATGTTGTTTGGCCTCACTGTGTAGCTCCCAGCTAAATCGGCTTAGATTTACTGGCTATAGCCTTTTTCGAATCACGGCGATATGTTGTTTGGCCTCACTGTGTAGCTCCCAACTAAATCGGCTTAGATTTACTGGCTATAGCCTTTTTCGAATCACGGCGATATGTTGTTCGGCCTCACTGTGTAGCTCCCAGCTAAATCGGCATAGATTTACAGGCTATAGCCTTTTTCGAATCACCGCGATATGTTGTTTGGCCTCACTGTGTAGCTCCCAGCTAAATCGGCTTAGATTTACAGGCTATAGCCTTTTTCGAATCACCGCGATATGTTGTTTGGCCTCACTGTGTAGCTCCCAGCTAAATCGGCATAGATTTACTGGCTATAGCCTTTTTCGAATCACGGCGATATGTTGTTTGGCCTCACTGTGTAGCTCCCAGCTGAATCGGCTTAGATTTACTGGCTATAGCCTTTTTTGAATCACGGCGATATGTTGTTCGGCCTCACTGTGTAGCTCCCAGCTAAATCGGCATAGATTTACTGGCTATAGCCTTTTTCGAATCACCGCGATATGTTGTTTGGCCTCACTGTGTAGCTCCCAGCTAAATCGGCATAGATTTACTGGCTATAGCCTTTTTCGAATCACGGCGATATGTTGTTCGGCCTCAATGTGTAGCTCCCAGCTAAATCGGCATAGATTTACTGGCTATAGCCTTTTTCGAATCACGGCGATATGTTGTTTGGCCTCACTGTGTAGCTCCCAGCTAAATCGGCATAGATTTACTGGCTATAGCCTTTTTCGAATCACGGCGATATGTTGTTTGGCCTCACTGTGTAGCTCCCAGCTAAATCGGCATAGATTTACTGGCTATAGCCTTTTTCGAATCACGGCGATATGTTGTTTGGCCTCACTGTGTAGCTCCCAGCTAAATCGGCATAGGTTTACTGGCTATAGCCTTTTTCGAATCACGGCGATATGTTGTTTGGCCTCACTGTGTAGCTCCCAGCTAAATCGGCATAGATTTACTGGCTATAGCCTTTTTCGAATCACGGCGATATGTTGTTTGGCCTCACTGTGTAGCTCCCAGCTAAATCGGCATAGATTTACTGGCTATAGCCTTTTTCGAATCACGGCGATATGTTGTTTGGCCTCACTGTGTAGCTCCCAGCTAAATCGGCATAGATTTACTGGCTATAGCCTTTTTCGAATCACGGCGATATGTTGTTTGGCCTCACTGTGTAGCTCCCAGCTAAATCGGCTTAGATTTACTGGCTATAGCCTTTTTCGAATCACGGCGATATGTTGTTTGGCCTCACTGTGTAGCTCCCAGCTAAATCGGCTTAGATTTACTGGCTATAGCCTTTTTCGAATCACGGCGATATGTTGTTCGGCCTCACTGTGTAGCTCCCAGCTAAATCGGCATAGATTTACAGGCTATAGCCTTTTTCGAATCACCGCGATATGTTGTTTGGCCTCACTGTGTAGCTCCCAGCTAAATCGGCTTAGATTTACAGGCTATAGCCTTTTTCGAATCACCGCGATATGTTGTTTGGCCTCACTGTGTAGCTCCCAGCTAAATCGGCATAGATTTACTGGCTATAGCCTTTTTCGAATCACGGCGATATGTTGTTTGGCCTCACTGTGTAGCTCCCAGCTAAATCGGCTTAGATTTACTGGCTATAGCCTTTTTCGAATCACGGCGATATGTTGTTCGGCCTCACTGTGTAGCTCCCAGCTAAATCGGCATAGATTTACTGGCTATAGCCTTTTTCGAATCACCGCGATATGTTGTTTGGCCTCACTGTGTAGCTCCCAGCTAAATCGGCATAGATTTACTGGCTATAGCCTTTTTCGAATCACGGCGATATGTTGTTCGGCCTCACTGTGTAGCTCCCAGCTAAATCGGCATAGATTTACTGGCTATAGCCTTTTTTGAATCACGGCGATATGTTGTTCGGCCTCACTGTGTAGCTCCCAGCTAAATCGGCTTAGATTTACTGGCTATAGCCTTTTTCGAATCACGGCGATATGTTGTTCGGCCTCACTGTGTAGCTCCCAGCTAAATCGGCATAGATTTACTGGCTATAGCCTTTTTCGAATCACGGCGATATGTTGTTCGGCCTCACTGTGTAGCTCCCAGCTAAATCGGCATAGATTTACTGGCTATAGCCTTTTTCGAATCACCGCGATATGTTGTTTGGCCTCACTGTGTAGCTCCCAGCTAAATCGGCATAGATTTACTGGCTATAGCCTTTTTCGAATCACGGCGATATGTTGTTCGGCCTCACTGTGTAGCTCCCAGCTAAATCGGCATAGATTTACTGGCTATAGCCTTTTTCGAATCACGGCGATATGTTGTTTGGCCTCACTGTGTAGCTCCCAGCTAAATCGGCTTAGATTTACTGGCTATAGCCTTTTTCGAATCACGGCGATATGTTGTTTGGCCTCACTGTGTAGCTCCCAGCTAAATCGGCTTAGATTTACTGGCTATAGCCTTTTTCGAATCACCGCGATATGTTGTTTGGCCTCACTGTGTAGCTCCCAGCTAAATCGGCATAGATTTACTGGCTATAGCCTTTTTCGAATCACGGCGATATGTTGTTCGGCCTCACTGTGTAGCTCCCAGTTAAATCGGCATAGATTTACTGGCTATAGCCTTTTTCGAATCACCGCGATATGTTGTTTGGCCTCACTGTGTAGCTCCCAGCTAAATCGGCATAGATTTACTGGCTATAGCCTTTTTCGAATCACGGCGATATGTTGTTCGGCCTCACTGTGTAGCTCCCAGCTAAATCGGCATAGATTTACTGGCTATAGCCTTTTTCGAATCACGGCGATATGTTGTTTGGCCTCACTGTGTAGCTCCCAGCTAAATCGGCATAGATTTACTGGCTATAGCCTTTTTCGAATCACGGCGATATGTTGTTTGGCCTCACTGTGTAGCTCCCAGCTAAATCGGCTTAGATTTACTGGCTATAGCCTTTTTCGAATCACCGCGATATGTTGTTTGGCCTCACTGTGTAGCTCCCAGCTAAATCGGCATAGATTTACTGGCTATAGCCTTTTTCGAATCACGGCGATATGTTGTTTGGCCTCACTGTGTAGCTCCCAGCTAAATCGGCATAGATTTACTGGCTATAGCCTTTTTCGAATCACGGCGATATGTTGTTTGGCCTCACTGTGTAGCTCCCAGCTAAATCGGCTTAGATTTACTGGCTATAGCCTTTTTCGAATCACCGCGATATGTTGTTTGGCCTCACTGTGTAGCTCCCAGCTAAATCGGCTTAGATTTACTGGCTATAGCCTTTTTCGAATCACCGCGATATGTTGTTTGGCCTCACTGTGTAGCTCCCAGTTAAATCGGCTTAGATTTACTGGCTATAGCCTTTTTCGAATCACGGCGATATGTTGTTTGGCCTCACTGTGTAGCTCCCAGCTAAATCGGCTTAGATTTACTGGCTATAGCCTTTTTCGAATCACCGCGATATGTTGTTTGGCCTCACTGTGTAGCTCCCAGCTAAATCGGCTTAGATTTACTGGCTATAGCCTTTTTCGAATCACGGCGATATGTTGTTTGGCCTCACTGTGTAGCTCCCAGCTAAATCGGCTTAGATTTACTGGCTATAGCCTTTTTCGAATCACCGCGATATGTTGTTTGGCCTCACTGTGTAGCTCCCAGCTAAATCGGCTTAGATTTACTGGCTATAGCCTTTTTCGAATCACCGCGATATGTTGTTTGGCCTCACTGTGTAGCTCCCAGTTAAATCGGCTTAGATTTACTGGCTATAGCCTTTTTCGAATCACCGCGATATGTTGTTTGGCCTCACTGTGTAGCTCCCAGCTAAATCGGCTTAGATTTACTGGCTATAGCCTTTTTCGAATCACCGCGATATGTTGTTTGGCCTCACTGTGTAGCTCCCAGCTAAATTGGCTTAGATTTAAAGGCTATAGCCTTTTTTGAATCATGGCGATATGTTGTTTGGCCTTACTGTGTAGCTCCCAGCTAAATCGGCTTAGATTTACAGGCTATAGCCTTTTATTAATCGCGGCGATATGTTGTTTGGCCTCACTGTGTAGCTCCCAGCTAAATCGGCTTAGATTTACGGGCTATAGCCTTTTTTGAATCACGGCGATATGTTGTTTGGCCACACTGTGTAGCTCCCAGCTAAATCGGCTTAGATTTACAGGCTATAGCCTTTTTTGAATCACGGCGATATGTTGTTTGGCCTCACTGTGTAGCTCCCAGCTAAATCGGCTTAGATTTACAGGCTATAGCCTTTTTTGAATCACGGCGATATGTTGTTTGGCCTCACTGTGTAGCTCCCAGCTAAATCGGCTTAGATTTACAGGCTATAGCCTTTTTTGAATCACGGCGATATGTTGTTTGGCCTCACTGTGTAGCTCCCAGCTAAATCGGCTTAGATTTACAGGCTATAGCCTTTTTTGAATCACGGCGATATGTTGTTTGGCCTCACTGTGTAGCTCCCAGCTAAATCGGCTTAGATTTACAGGCTATAGCCTTTTTTGAATCACGGCGATATGTTGTTTGGCCTCACTGTGTAGCTCCCAGCTAAATCGGCTTAGATTTACAGGCTATAGCCTTTTTTGAATCACGGCGATATGTTGTTTGGCCTCACTGTGTAGCTCCCAGCTAAATCGGCTTAGATTTACAGGCTATAGACTTTTTTGAATCACGGCGATATGTTGTTTGGCCTCACTGTGTAGCTCCCAGCTAAATCGATGACCAAATATTCATACAAATTTGTACCACCGATATTTTCGTGATCTAAGGCTCAGAAGCTTGAAATTTTCTAGTCGAAACTTCCAGATTGGTTCATAGCACCGACGTCATATGGAGACTACAAAAATTAAATGTTTTAAAATTTCAAGTGCACTGTAGTTAACAAGGATTTGATCGATATTTATTTTTATTAACTTAAAACCTATGATTTTATTGAATGAATTAATTGATGTAATAAATTGCAAGAATTATTATAAAGATTTTTTGTACTGATTCTTCAAGTTCTTTGCTCTCTATGCACAACATATGCAGTACATATCCCATTATTAACAACATATTCTCACAAATATACATACTACAGAACAATAAAAAACATATTACATTTCTATGGCTACCTGGACACGAAGAGATTAAACTCGGTAGAGCCGTAGACTTACAAGAGAAACTAGCGACGAAAATACCTACGCTGGACTTGAATACTGTGACTTCATCGGACTTATACAAACTAACATACTGTACGAGTGAGAAAGTGAGTGGCTAGAAACTGAAGCCAAATTAAGAGAAATTATAAATACAACGAAAGCCTGGACAAATGAACACCTCTCGTCGGGACGAAGTCATCCTATTCAGGCTTCGTATTGGACACACCTTACTTACCCATTCCTACCTACTAGACAGAAAGGACAGACCAACTTGTAGATATTGTAACGAGACTCTGACCGTTAAACACATACTTACCAGCTGCAGACAACGCAATAATGTTAATATATCCTACGACTTACGGGACTTACTGACAGAAGGTAGCTCACTCGTAGCTTCACTACTTAAACATTTAAAAAAAAACACACTTATACACCAAAATTTAACATATTTAAATTTTTAACTGATATTCATACTTTTTATTTTATTTTTAGCGTTTTGTTAATAGTTCCTCCCGTTACCTCTCATTGTATTACTTACTAATGTTTTATTTTATGTAATTATATATATATATATATATATATATATATATATATATATATTATATATATTTTATTTTTATTTTCATGTTTTATTTATGCATTTTATTTATTCTGTTTGTTTTCTTCACAGTTCTTTTTTTTCTCCTTACTATCTTTTCTTTATTTAGATACTTTTTTTTTTTATTTTGATATTTAACTTAAAAGCACAATTGGTTTGATCCATTCCTCAGGCCTTAACAAGTCCTTTATTTACATCATCATTTTACAACGTTTCGGCCTTCAGGCCATATTCAATATCTAGAAGGAAAATAAAGTAACTGTTACAAAAAAAAATAACACTCTTATTAAATAATTTCTTTATTTAAATTGGTTATTTTTATTGTAACACTTACTTTACTTTCCTTCTAGATATTGAAAATGGCCTGAAGGCCGAAACATTGTAAAATATAAATATGATATAAATGAAGTGATGATATAAATAAAGGATGATTTATGATGATATAAATAAAGGAGTTATTAAGATCTGAGGAATGGATCAAACCAATTGTGCTTTTAAATTAGACTGACCTCAGAATTCCTTCTTTTGGGGGGGGGAGATCATTTTTTTAAAAAAGAAAATTAATATTTAACGTTGACGTCGAAAGAGTTTTTTGCCTATATTGCAACTCTATAAATTAAATAAATATAAATATTTTAAAATGGCTCTTTTCTTGCTCCATTAACTTCTCATTTCAATATTTAGAAGTGCCGAATGGCTTGTATACAACAAAAATCTCCAGAAATATTTAGGATTCATGGTTGACGAGAAGCAATCGCCTAATGGTAGAGAAGCAAGATCCCCTGCCTTTATGATAAATAGGAAGCCAACAAGAACAAAAGGTATATTTGGCTAAGAGATGGCCCTCTAGGGAGAAGCACTTGTTCTAAATGAGAGCAACAGGCTAACTAGTCTATTCTTGTAGGAAATGTTCTTATTTTCCCCCCTTCGTTTACTCTTCCATTCAATCTTTATTTACCTAATTTTACTAACTCAGTAGGAAAATTATTCCAATATTGGAGGCGCTCCTAAACTTCCAAGGGAAAATTAGATTATTTGATCCTTCGACTAAAGAACTGCTTCGATTTCCATCTCTACTCTCTAAATCCTTTTCTTACCTGTTTTATTTAGAGAAATCTTTCATATTTATTTTATTTGAACTACTCAATCATCAGGAACTGTCTAATTTTAGCACCTATCTCTCTGGAAAAAAACAGTCACTTCTTTGTTTTGATATTTCGTTCAATGTTTAAACACCGCCTGCAAACACATCTCGATGAAAAGCAATATAATGCCAATATTCAAGAATCACCAATCTCTCTTCGACTCCAGCCACTGGACGGAGCAGAAGGGAGCTTGTGTAGGCCCCTCTCAACGTCATCTGAGCGTCTTTCTGGCGTTAATCGAGGATCAAGTTGGGAGGCCTTGAGCTCAAAGCTCTCAATTAGTATCATATATAATTTTACTAGATACATTCATGTGCAGAATGTAATAACCAATATATAAATCAATACATAATTTAATTTGTGAATTCAAAACGGTTTATAATTGCTTTACTGTCACAAATATGCTCAATACAAGCAGTGGGCGTTGAAGGAAGCGCATTTTGAAGGAATCAGTATTAAAACCGATTAAATTTGCAGCTCTTGTTTATAATTGCAATGCGTAATTTATAAATTCGAATCTACTTTTACGCCTTAAACGCCTCCTCAAAAGTCGGTGTTTCTCGAGACTTTTAATATATTGTTTTAAACCTAAAATAAGTAGGTTTATGTAAGTTTTTCATTTGTCTTAGTATATTATTGTTAAATGCCTGCCACAATCATACCAACTTTCTTTGCCGTTACTGGTCCCTGAGGCAATAAAATCACCATGCACATCGACCTCAAAAACAACGGTCTCCATAGTCTAATTTAAATATCTTAGGCGATGTTTGTTTACAAAATATTATATTTCCATTGGAATATTTTTCGAAAAAATATTTTATTAACAGACATAAAAACTTTTGGGTTCTTCGTATATTTTCTTAAATATACCGAAAACGGTTGAAACCCGTTGGAAACTAAATGTGACTAATCGAAAGCTACTAAAACTAAATGTGACTAATCGAAAGCTACTAAAACTAAATGTGACTAATCGAAAGCTACTAAAACTAAATGTGACTAATCGAAAGCTACTAAAACTAAATGTGACTAATCGAAAGCTACTAAAACTAAATGTGACTAATCGAAAGCTACTAAAACTAAATGTGACTAATCCAAAGCTACTAAAACTAAATGTGACTAATCCAAAGCTACTAAAACTAAATGTGACTAATCGAAAGCTACTAAAACTAAATGTGACTAATCGAAAGCTACTAAAACTAAATGTTCTACAGAAAAGGATCTCAGGCAATATTTTATTGGGCGATGTCATTCGGAGAAATAAGTGGTTAAGACTTTCAAGTTGTTGACTTTGTTTAGTTGAACGATTCTTTTTGTCAGTATTCCTGACCTGAGCAGTCAATGCACCAAAAAAAAAACTATAAAACGAGAATTCTAGTAAAACATAATGAGAAATTGAGAAACGTATTTATAAGTTGTTGATTTTGTATAGTTGAACGGTTCTTTTTGTCAGTATTCCTGACCTGAGCAGTCAATGCACCAAAAAGAAACTATAAAACGAGAATTCTAGTAAAACATAATGAGAAATTGAGAAACGTATTTATAAGTTGTTGATTTTGTTTAGTTTAACGGTTCTTTTTGTCAGTATTCCTGACCTGAGCAGTCAATGCACCAAAAAGAAACTATAAAACGAGAATTCTAGTAAAACATAATGAGAAATTGAGAAACGTATTTATAAATTTTTCACGAAGGATCGAAACAAACAAATAACTGTTTTTATTCCTTTTTTGTCTCTTGTTTACCTTACTTTTTTATTGGTTGCTTTTTTGTGTGTTATTTTCTCTGTTTGTCTTAGTTTTAAATTAGCTGTTGTTATTTTGATTGCAATGTATATTTCCCTCGATTGTGTTGTGCTTTTTACCCGAAATCTCATGCAATTACACTTTTATATTGAACTAGAATAACCAAGCAGATTTTCTAGAAAGACTAGGCTCAGAGGATGCTGTTCTTTTTATTATCGCCAGGGACGCAGAACACCCGAACTATCAATAATAATAATGACAAGAAAATAATTAAAAAAGGCCGTCACGCAGGAGCTGCATAACTAAGCACTTTCCTCAGAATTCGGGTAGTGTAGACTGCTTTCCAGAACAATTTGCTTAAAATATCCTACATAAATAAAATAAAAACATGAATAGTTCTCTTTTAAATTTGTAATGAGTAACTGATCAATTATTAATTTGCTTCCAGAGTTACGTTTACACATGGTACCTATTACACTACGTAATAAATACAAAAAGCCTCATATTATCGTATTTTGATCTAACGCAGAAACAGGATACAGTCACTCTAGTGGTAGAAAGCGCTCCTTGCGGCGGCTTTGTGAACCTACGTGTGGCGGGCTTTCTATTAAAATATATTACAAATTAAACCCCCGCTTTCCGATTGAC
This sequence comes from Gonocerus acuteangulatus, assembly GCA_946811695.1. Lineage (NCBI taxonomy): Eukaryota > Metazoa > Arthropoda > Insecta > Hemiptera > Coreidae > Gonocerus > Gonocerus acuteangulatus. Next base: position 22,237,208 of record OX328126.1, read on the forward strand.
CGATTCAGCTCATTTTTACAACACATCTTTCTCATGAGTTACCCACGACGTATACCGCGTTTCGTTACAATACAGCAGAAATTACGACCGGTATGAGGTTACGAGCGGTATATTAGGAATTTGGGTCCGGAGTAAACCCCCCCCCCCTCCTAATGAACCGATTTAGTTTATTTTTACAACACATATTTACCTGTGGATTACCACTACGAATACCGAGTTTCGTCGAAATATACCAAAAATCACGGCTGGTAGTGGCGAATTGGTATTGTGGATCCGGAGTAAACCCCCCCCCCCCCTTCTAATGAAGCGATTTAGTTCATTTTTATGTCTCACTTTTCTCTCTATATTACCACTGCGAATACCAAGTTTCGTTGAAATATTACAAATATTACGGCTGACATAGTCTAATTAGTGTTTTGGGTTCGGGGTAAACCCCCCCTTCCGGTGGACCGACTTTGGTGGTTAACGAACTCGTTCAATCGTTTACTAATTGAATGCTATATACCAAGTTTCGTGACGAAAAAACAAAAACTCTGGCCGCTATCGTGTTAACAGACACACATATATATATATATATATATATATATATATATATATATATATATATATACATATATATATATATATATATATGCATATATATATATATAAATTTTAACGGGGGTCATTTTCGGTGTCTACTAGGTAGGATCGATAAAGATTTGAAGAAATTTTTCAAAAATTCCGTCATGAGTCCAACCTCAATAGCTACTTTCCTTCGGAGGAAAGTGCTAAAAATGAATACTTACAGTAATTCGTCATAAACGTTATCACCCTTTAACATTAAAGCGATACCAATTGCTAAACAACATTGGAGAAGATATATAAAGAATAATTATACAACTTTATCTAAAAGGAGGAAAAATTACACTTCCGCTCGAACAATTTGCATTAGTGTGACAAATCACGGTTGGGGTCAGTTTAGACATTTATTTAGGATGATGGTCCCCACCCCGACTCGGTGCGCGGGGCCCCCGTTGATTGGTGATTTTAATTAAACTTAGCAAATTCCAATGCAAAGTTATGCAAAGTGATTTGGGGCTTTGCAGCGGTCTTTTTGTCTGCATTGTCAAAGAGATAAGGAACGGGATTGGGGAATTTAGTTAGGGCTTCTGAGGTGCGTAATTCTTGTTAATATGCATACGTTAAGTCGTACTTCTGCCGTTTAAGGACATATCAGAATAATGTAAGTATCGACAAAATAGTCATTTCAAAAATGCGACAAATATTGATTATTCCTATCTACTAGGCACTCTATATTCCCAAATCAAAATATCGTATATAGATACGAACATACATATATATTTAAATCTGTTAACACGATATTTTATTTTTCTTTCTTATATGTTGGTCATAAAATCATATACTTTTAATGATTCTTATATAGGTATTATGAAAGAATGCCTATTCACCATTGTTTTTTAGTTCCTTGCGTTTTTCTCGGAAACGAAGCAAAAATGAGAAAAATGCCAAAATACGTTTTTTCTTACCAATTTATTTATTTAGTGTGCCTGTGTTATTTTTACCTTTAATATCACTGAATAACTCAAATATAGTGTATGTTCAAAAAACGATTTTTCCCTGCTCCAAATGTTTCACGCCCTTATGACAGCCCATGAGGTGGAAGGTTTTTACCACATGGGCTGTCTATAATGCTTTAATGGTGTGACCAGAAAGGTTTTTAGTAATAAACCCCTGAAGGGGCGTTAGGACGGCGTGAAACATGTAGAATAGTAAATAAAGGATCTGTAGCTGAAAACCCCGTTTGTTTGTTATTGACCTTGCGCCTAATTAAAGTATTTCAAAAAACCATATCAACAAATATTTGTTCTAATTAACGAATGCTTTCAGAAACTAAGATGAAAGAAGAAGGGTTTATTTTATAACTGGTGAATGAGGCGGAAGGTCAATAAAATATCGCCACACACTTTTTATTTATCTTCCCTATATGAAAGCCCATACAATAAACACATTTTTGATCAATTTAGTAAAAAGGTGAATCGGTTCCTTAAAGACCAGAATTCAGAACCAGCCTGTTATTTGTTCTTCAATTTTAATCCCGTAATATCAAACAAAATCAGACATATTTGTAAAGGGGTCGGAAAGATCGCCTGGAAGTATGATAACAAAATTAAAAATAGTTTCAGTTACATTAAGGACCGAGTGAAATTAAAGGAAACTAAGTACAATATATAGAAAATTGATTGTAATAGCTGCGGTAAAGCATACATAGGGGAATCGGAACAGCTACTTGGAAAACCTATTAAACATACATAGGGGAACAGTCTGTAATAGCTGCGGTAAAGCATACATAGGGGAATCGGAACAGCTACTTGGAAAACCTATTAAACATACATAGGGGAATCGGAACAGCTACTTGGAAAACCTATTAAACATACATAGGGGAATCGGAACAGCTACTTGGAAAACCTATTAAACATACATAGGGGAATCGGAACAGCTACTTGGAAAACCTATTAAGCATACATAGGGGAATCGGAACAGCTACTTGGAAAACCTATTAAGCATACATAGGGGAATCGGAACAGCTACTTGGAAAACCTATTAAACATACATAGGGGAATCGGAACAGCTACTTGGAAAACCTATTAAACATACATAGAGGAATCGGAACAGCTACTTGGAAAACCTATTAAACATACATAGGGGAATCGGAACAGCTACTTGGAAAACCTATTAAACATACATAGGGAAATCGGAACAGCTACTTCGAAAACCTATTAAACATACATAGGGGAATCGGAACAGCTACTTGGAAAACGTATTAAACATACATAGGGGAATCGGAACAGCTACTTGGAAAACCTATTAAACATACATAGGGGAATCGGAACAGCTACTTGGAAAACCTATTAAACATACATAGGGGAATCGGAACAGCTACTTGGAAAACCTATTAAACATACATAGGGGAATCGGAACAGCTACTTGGAAAACCTATTATACATTCACAGGGGAATCGGAACAGCTACTTGGAAAACCTATTAAACATACATAGGGGAATCGGAACAGCTACTTGGAAAACCTATTAAACATACATAGGGAAATCGGAACAGCTACTTCGAAAACCTATTAAACATACATAGGGGAATCGGAACAGCTACTTGGAAAACGTATTAAACATACATAGGGGAATCGGAACAGCTACTTCGAAAACCTATTAAACATACATAGGGGAATCGGAACAGCTACTTGGAAAACCTATTAAACAACATGCGCAAAATATTGACAATGGAGAAAACAAAACGGCGTTGGCTTATCATGCTATAAAATATGGTCATGAATTTGATTTTGAAAACATCAGAATATTAGGGAAAGAAAGAAATAGAATGAAAAGAAAGATTAAAGAAAACATACGCATCATTAAAAACAGGAAAAAAGTGATAAATAAAAAAACGAAAATACACCATCTTAATAATATTTTCATTAGTTTATTTGATAAAAAATAGGAAAATTGGTATTATAGGACTATATTTCATCTGGAAATTAAAATCAATTTTAAATTTATGACGGATCGATCATCGATCAGCTGACTATTTGACACCATATTGGATTCGTTCAGTCAAAGACCAGTCTAGACGAGGCCCTGCTAGTGGAAGGTTCCATTCCTCAGGTTGAGGCTGAATTTAATGTTTAGGAGTGTTCCCCTGAAGAGGCACCAAAAAGGGTGCGAAACATGTAGGGAAGATAAATAAAAAGTGTAAAAGTGTGTGGCGATATTTTATTGACCTTCCGCCTTATTCACCAGTTATACATATTTGAGCTAAGGGTCATTTAATGAATAATTATGGGTTTATTTTATTTCTAATTTCAAAAATAAAGCAAGCCATTTACGTTCCGAATTGCAGAACGAGTCCACCTTCCGAAGTTGGACCACAAATCGGATCGTGAATGGGCTTGTTTGATTGTACTCCAACTCGAAGGTCCGAAATCCGACTGGTGACGGAGTTGTTGCGTGGCTGGGTGAGTCAGATCAAAGTCGTCCAACTTACCTCAGTCAGTGCTTGACCTTCGGGTAACTTCGGTCTGCACTCGATACATTTTTCGGCTCGTGAGCGACTTACTTAGTCTTGAAAACAGACTAGGACCAAACTGAGATCGCAAGTTGGATAGCTTGTAGTCCTATTAAGTCGTACTGCAAATCGGAACGTGAGTGGCCTCTTTAAAAGCAGAGAAGAAAAATGATAGGCCTATTTCAAGAATCTAGTAGTCACTTTTAAAAGGGTTTCCAGAATTTTGACCAATTTCTTTTATTAACATTTTGAGGTGGTGAACAATGGCACGTGAAATGCATGAGGCCTCCCTGACGTCATTGTATATCAAGGGGTTAACATTTAATTTTAATTTTAATTGTGTTACTTGCTGTACCCTTTGGACTCACCACTCTACATAACCTAGCATCTACAAAAAATGGCCAATGCAGTTGAAGAGAAAATGTAGACCGATGTTTTGAATCGACTAACCAGGTCAACGATAGGCAAGAGAAATCTTTCTTCCACAAAAAATGAGAGCAAATCTCGCTGCTTGTAGAAATCCTTCTTATCCCTCAATACACAGTTAATATTCACTTTTATGAATACAACTACCTATTTACATTTCCAAAGAGGAACCGAAAGGATCTAACAACGAGAGGAACCAATTTACATTTTAAGTATTTAGTGTAAATAAAACTTCCCTAAGAAAAAGTTTTCCAATTTAGCCCCCGGGAGGCCTACCCTAATGTTCTCATTTTTTTCTTTCTATTTTTTTTTTTTTTTTTACTTTGTTTTATTGAGTGGGGAAAGGATGAACGACTGGCGAGCGGTGAAGGGTGTAAGTTAAAAGTTGAATGGGGAAGAATAAAATTAATACCGGATGAGTTCGTGTACTTCATCAAATTGGCAAGTTTTCCCTTCAGCTGAATGCTTTATACATGTACACCGATGGACTGGATATTATTCATTCTATCAGCTAAATTTTCTATCAGCTTTTTTTCAGAATTGCCTTAACCGATGAAAAGTTTCTTTGAAAATACTTCAGAGTATAATGCTCAATTTCAATTTTTTTTTTTTTTTTTTTTTTGCTTCAGTAGGATATTAAAAAATATATGGGACTCGTCGTAGATACTATTGAACTTTTAATTGTTATTTAGATCTCTTTTTATTTAGGGTGGATCATGAATAAAATGTGGCTGATTAAAGTGCAGAACCCACCTAAAATGCATTATGAATACAATAAACAAACATGAAATCGTTGCCTCCTTTAGTTGACAACCTTACGAAGAAGAAAATGCAACTACAAAACGACAAGACTTTCATGTGGTGCGTTGCATGTTACTAGAAGTCAAGAGCTATAACAAGTTATTAAGAGATATTATTTAAATTTTTAACTATAAAAAAATGTAATAAAACATTGGAACTAATTATGGACGCAACTGACTGACAATATACTAGTCACCGAGAAAAAAAAATAAAATGAAAAAATATGGCTCGACTACGGATTGGACATACGCGACTAACAGACCAATGACAAAACGTAAGGGTATCCATACACATTGAGGAATATCTCTCCCATGTGCTGGACTGCGTAGTTCGAATCTAGGTTGAAAAACCATTAGATTAACTGTACAGTCCAATGAGGCAGAAACTGTGCAGGCCAGTGTCTGGACTAGAGGATATTTGCTTCACATTCAGTGGGTCTTCTATAACTAGACTGTGCAGTCCCTGCCTTGATGTAGAACCGCTTCATTCCATTTTTGCATGATTACATAAATGTATGAACCTTTATCTGTTTTTTTTTTTTTTTTTTTTTTTTTTTTTTTTTTTTTTTTTTTTTGTCGCTCCATACCTCACTACAGTTCTTAATCAGTCAAGATCACATTAGAAGTTGATAAATTTGCAAAAAAAGCAATATTAAATGAACAGGGGTGGTCTACCCAAAACCAAAAACATTAAAAATGGAATACGAGGCAAAAACGTTTGAAAACCACTGATTTAGAGGATCTTATTATGGATCAAGCTTATATTTGAAGTATTTATTATTTTCAGGATCCTGATGAAATATCAAAATGTTTCAGAACAAGTAGAGCAATTTTAATAAATTGACGAACTTGTTAATTATAATTTTGTACGAAATAAATGAATTATAAAATTACAATGATAAAAGAATATCTAACGAGACGATACAAATTAAATGTTAATAATACAAAAAATTAGTCTTAAAAATGTTTCGTACATATTGCTATAAAGCACAGCAAAGTTTAATGGAAATGTTTCCTAGTTAAATAATAAGTTTTTTTTTTGGAGGGGGCTCTCAAGCGTTCTGTAAACTTTCTCAAGCCCATCAACATAATTGACCACATCGCCTCATGAGAATTTTAATAAAATCTAATTGAATATTAGCTTACACACAAATCATAACCGGAAAACCCTTTAAGCTGGCATGATTATGATAAAAGCGGAACAAATTTTTTCGAGCGGGGGGGGGGCCTTCTTCGCTGTTTCTGCTAATTAATGAGCTGTAAAGTTGGCCATCCTGCCGCCCCTCGGGTGTGCTCAGCTCTTCCATGAAATATTGTATTAAAGTTGCACCAGCCCCCCTACAAGCAACCTTCCTCTTATTTTCATTAATAACTATTGGGTACCGACTGGTTAAACTAGGTTATCACATATCAATAACATACATAAGTGTTATAAGTCCATCTGGTAATAAACTGTATAAATCCATCAGGGGGTAATGATAACAATACATATTTCAGGTCATACCATAAGTAATTAAGGTTTTTAATGCCTTGCTAAGGAATAGAATAAAATCAATGAAACGATCTTAGACTGTTACGTGATAGTAATACATAGACTTAAAAATTTTAATATCACAATAGATAAATTAAAAAATTAGGAGAAATCTAATAATTTTAATTGATAGAAGTATTAAATACAGCATAGAGTGGGTTAAAGGCCAATCGGGGAATGAAGGAAACGACAAAGCCAATCAGTTAGCAAAATGCACAGCTCGAAATGATACTTTTGTTGGGGTTAATTAATTGTCTGTATATAGGTCAGAAGGTCCCAACAAAGAATAAATAAATAATAGGCGTGTTCATAAAATAATAAATATATTCCTCTTGAATAAATAAAATAATAAAATTTAACTTCAATAAATAAATAAAATGACACTGTCAATTAATAATTGAAATAAATAATTGTTCGTAAATAAAAAGTGTTCATAAATTAAAATCATAGTTATCGGAGTTCAATAGTACGGAATGACGTCACTGGAGATGATGTGCGGATCTCCATGCGGAGAGTTGGTAGCCGGGAGCTTGGATCTCGCTGGTACTGCTTGACTTGAGAAGGTAACCTAGGGTTATCGCAAGCTGCCTTAAATCTAGTAAAAAGTTCAGTACTTGCGGATAAATCCTAGTGCACCGAGATGTTGGGCTGGTTTTGGTGGATCTCTCGGAGCAGCCAGCAGGATACAAATTGCTAGGAGAACGACACTTGGCTTAATCTGCTGAGATGCCGAATCCTCCGGTTATCTGCTCACTATCTGGATACTAACTCACAAAACTCTAACGGTAAAAATTATTCCCGCGGGAAAGCTCCATTAAAACTTTAGTGCAGCGGGCTTTTCTCCCGCGGAAGAATATGATTTAAAACAAGCTCCGCTACACTTTCCTGATAAGCTACAAGAAATTAGTAGTAAATTGGGTTAAACCTACAATTGAAATTCATAACTTCTCAATGTGAACACTAGGTCCGAGTCTAAGCACAAAATCTCCTAGTTGCCTCAAATTTATATCCGAAATAAATGAAAACAATAGTGATATTCTTCAAGAGTCGAAATTAGAAACTTGTGCAATTCCTGACAGAACACGGGCAAACTAACTACTTAAAGCGATTTAAAATAACTCATGACGACAAATCTACGATGGAGGACAAATACAAACGTTTACTCATATACTGTATGGCTGTAAGACTTAATAAAGGCAAAGATTAAGGCGCGGAGCATACTGTAGAAACTGGTTCCACGAAATTGAATTCATGAAATGGGTTTCAAGAAAACGGTTTCATTCGAACCTGCACACAGAAGCAACGGGGATTACATCAGCTTCGTGATGGTTTCCGACGACGATGTCCTGTTGTTGTGGTGGTGGCTAATAAATAAGAAAAAAAAAAAAGGCACTTTGTCTTTGACGACTGTTCGTATCGTTGACATAAGATATTTATTATATGATGAGCTTCGTAATGATAGCGATGAGCTCATGATAAAGTTGTTCACACGTTCCTTGTCCAGTCAAAAAAAAAAAAAGAAAAAAAAAAAGAAGAAGAACAAAAACGAAACAAAACAGTACCACAACATTAGGTATTAGATAAACAAACTATTTTAGGGATTTCCGCTGTGCAAGTATATTCAGAAATCGTATACATATATATATGTATATAATTCATTGATGTCTACATAGACATAAATGTATATTCAAACATAAATAAAAATAAGAAGAAAAAATAAATAAATTGAACAGGTAATAGAAATTATTGCATAGTTTGTTTGTATCTGAAAACTAAATAAATATAAACAAAACAAAAAACAAATAAAAAATAAATATTATATATATATATATATATATATATATATATATATATATATATATAAATAATTATAATAAAAGGGGTGGATAGAAAAAGTAAGTTCTGGTAAGTACTATTTATATTTTGTTATATATGTTTAAAGTTTTAAAATGTTCAAGTATTTTGTGGATGTATGGACTACCTTCAGTCAGTAATTCGTGAAGGTCGTGAGGAATGTCTAAGTCACTACGCAGTCTACACTCTGTCAGTATGTGTCTAACAGTCAAAGTCTCATTACAACTTGCACAGGTTGGTCTCTGCTTGTTTTCCATTTCGTTGACATAAGACGGCTGTTAATATTCGAATTTAAGCGTTTTGTATGTTTTGTGGAACTGTGCAGTTGTCTTTCTATCCAGTACCTTCTGTTTTACTTGAGAATTAATGCTACTTATTAAGCATTTGACCGTTGTCTCTGGTGGGTTTGAGGAAACATTATGCGGATGGTAGCCGGCTCTAACACACACATCATATAAATCATTGAACCAACCTACTTTCCTTATTACCACTTTTGCTGCAAGCTGCTTGGTGAGCCTCTCTTCAGAAGCATTGATGACTTTTAGAAATTACATGGAAATGAAGCTGCAGAGTGTAGATGTACATGGATGATCTTCCTGTTTCTAGCTGCAAAGCGTAATTCGGTATTCCTATGGTGGCAGAATAATCTCTTTATAAAACTTCGTTGAACCTGCTCAACCTTGTCAATGCTTTTCCCTTCCCACACCTGACTACTGGAAGCAGGGATGGATTTGGTCAGAATCAACAACCCACCAAGATTTTGGACCAACATAAAAGGAGAAACACAGCCCATCCGTTAATTTAATTAGAGATGGACCCTCTATAACTCTCAATTCTGTGAATTTCAACAATTCATCAATAAACATTTGATCTCAACCAACATCAGCCGCTCAACATCATTTTTAATTCCATAATTCTACTAACCCATTAACTGACTTCAGTACCTGAGTTTGGCATTTATCCCTCATGGAAGTTATATTCTTAAATAAATATATTCTGTTTTTAATTTTACTAGCAATTTTTACTGTCCTTGAGCTACCACTGACCAAATTTACACCATATAAAAAATAGTAAATAGAACATACAGGGCACGTTTAAAAATATGCGGCTCTACCATAGGGTTAGGTACAATATTTGAGAAAAAAAACTTTCATAGGGATTGTTTGTACTTAAGAGTCTTGATAGAATTAACTAAAAGAATTCTATTTGTTTGGAAAATTGTCTAAACACAAATTCACCTACGAACTCTAATCATTATTCTGAAATTATTTTACCTTTCTTGGAATTGAACTTGGAATAAATCCAGAACAAAGTTTTCAGAATTTTCAGCCGTTCATAAAAAAGGTTTGACTCTTTTCCCAATTGGCAATGAAGACTAATATCTATTATGTAGATTTATCGGCAGGCCGAAAAGTAAGAAGCAACTTCCGGAATAACACCGGAACCGGACTAAATAATTAGCAACAATTAGGGGAAATATTTTTAAACGGAAGAACTCTTTCTTTGTCTTGAAAACCCCTCCTTTCTGCTTTATGAATATTCAGCAACGGTAGTGGGTGCTTTGAACGGCCAAAGGGGTATAACAGCTTCTTATGCAACCAAAACTTACTTTCCTTTTTAGAGTTTATCATTTTATTTTTTTTTCTTAAAGATAATTTAAAACTTCTCAAGGTTCATGAGAAGAGTTTATATTAAATCGGACGTAATAAAATGTGAATATACATCTATGAAAACGTCGAAACAGAAATGTAGGTGAATCAGGGGAATTCAACCAACCTTCTAAATAATGGTTATTCCAAAATAATGGACCCACTTTTAAAAGTCCGAATGCGTTAAAGTACAATTATAAAATAAACAATCTTTACATAAATGGAAAGAGGAAGTTTCAATGTTATTTTTGTTGTGTTTTTTTCAATACATTATAAATGTTAAATTTGTCCCCGTCTGCAGCGTGACAAACATCCTTGCGGTACCAAAATGAAGACCAGGCTCTACACTTCTAGCCTCCGAGATTTCCTGATGTTAAGGAAGATTTTACATCCCATTTCTACCAATAACTCTGAATAATCTGCGAAATTTTATAACAGCTGTTGTGCACTCAGTAACAGTAGACTCACTGTCTTCTGTCTGGGTCAAGTTTGGGTGATAGATTAACTGTACAGGCCAATGATGCCGGGGCTATGTAGGCCAGGCCTGACGTGTGTGGACAAGAGGATATTTGCTTCACATTCTCAGTGGGTCTACTATAGACTAGACGGCGCTGTTCTTGCATTGAGGTTTATTAACTTATCGTGTGAGTGCTAGACTAGTACAGTCCAAACCTTGAGGCCAAATTGTGAAGTCCAATCAGGTGTGGACTGTGCAGGCCAGGACTGATGTGTATGGACAAGAAACTATGTGGGTTAATTAACATATCATATGTGTGCCAGAACAGTGCAGGCCAGACTCTACCTTGAGATTTGAACTGAACATTTATGGCCGGCCACCTTTAGTCATTAAAATCAATAAAATGTGCACAATCCATAATCTCAGCATGCTATGAACTGTTTTTATATATGCCGCAGCTTGAAAGCCATTCGTGCATTGCATTTTTTTTTCAGTTGGTTCATTGTACGTTTGTAAAGAATCCGTGTATTTTTTTATAGTATTACCAATTTCTTTGTTCTTATCTTATATGAGCATTGATTTTATGTGTCAGCATTTTGATTTCTTGGAACCAATGTTTTTTAATGTTGACGGCTTTCTGGTCTAATTAAAATTATGGATTGTATTACTGTAAATATAAAGTAATATAACGAAAGAAAAACCAAGTGTATGATAGCCGGACAACAAGCTAGGCCAGTAGAAACTGTCACCATGGGCCCCTTGTCCTTCGAAAAAGTGAGCCAGTTTAGGTATTTGGGCTGTTTTGTCACTTTTGATAATGACATGTCCAAGGAGATTAATAGTAGGATACTGGCAGCAAACAGACGTTTTTATGGACTTGATAGATCCACAAAGTTATTGCTCTTTACCAGTCCACTGTTATGGCTCCGAAACATGGACTATAACGAAGCGAGCTGAATTATCCCTCCTCTATTTTGAAGGACGGGTCTTGAGGAGCATATATGGGGGTGTCCTCGACCAGGGAAACTGCAGACGTAGGACAAACCAAGAGTTGGCCAACCTATTTAGGGAGGCTAACATCGTAAAGCATACAAAATGTGGACGTCTCCGCTGGGCAGGACACCTAGCCAGGATGCCAGACCAAGACACGCCTCAAGAACTGTTCTCCGAGACGGGTCATGGAACCACAAGAGTTGGCAGACCCAAGCTGAGATGGCAATATGGAGTAGCCGCCGATGCCCGCAGCCTACTCGGAGTCCGGAACTGGAAAGTGGCAGCACTAGACCGTGACAACTGGCGGAAGCTGATTTTGGAGGCCATGTCTCACTAGTGGGATGTAGCGCCGAGGAAGTAATTAAGTATTACTGTAAATATAAAGTAATAACATTAATTGTAGAGTAACATTAATTAAATTGTAAATAACATATGGAGTAATAGAGAATATCTAAGATTTTAAAACGTCTGATTTTCATAAATCTTGTCAGGCTAGATAGGCTTATCAGAAAGGTCAACGAGACTAGCAAATGAATATTAATAATAAAAATAAAAGTCCCAAAGTCCTGTAGAGATAAAAAAGCGCGGGTATACACTTTACGCCAACGGCTATTGACAAGAATCACCTTTTCCTGCTGCTGAAATAGAATTGTCAATGTGAGAGAACTGTCAAAGGCTGGATATGCTGCTCTTTTAGAACCTTTTATCCTAAATGGAACTTTTAGGTTATTCTGATTTAGGTACGACTTGAATTTTTTTCTCAAAACGTTTCTACATTTATTATTCTTCTTGGAAGTTACACATACTCGGGGTTGAAAAGCGGAAAATATAAGGGTTCAGGCTTAAAACTTCCATTAAGGATTCTAAGTGTTTTCTCTCTGAAAAGTCACAAAGATATACATATTTTTTTATATCTCAGGTCATCCCAGAAGTAATGTCGGTTTTTAATGGCGTGCTATAAGGTATAGGATAATATCAATGAAACACATTTTGTGGGATATTATTAAGAAAGAAAAAAAATGCGATTGCTCTGGTGAGCTCGGATAGAACAAAGGACAAAATATGATCAAATATGGGTACAACCCAAACATATTGTAAAAATAATAATAATTAGCCTTACCTTTGGGGCATCCACCTCCAGATATACGGCATTGAAGGGTGAGAAGAAATGAAAGAGGGCTAAGGAAGAGGATTGAGGGAATTGTGGAAGTATCTCACCATTCGCCGGGTAGGTAGGCGTCCAGAAAGGTCCAAAATAACAAACTTGGGCCGGCTGTAGAAATAATAATGGCAAGAACAACTTGTAACGCCAAGGGAAGCGGAAAACAACCATTAAAAAACCACTGGCCTACACTCACATAACAAGAGTTGGCATGCGCACGTGCCGGCTACAGGTGGTAGAATGAAAGATTGGCAGACCAGGCGCTTGCCAAGCACGAGGGCAGTGGTGCCTAAATCACATACTCGCATAATCATGCGATTCGTATAATATGTGTTGGGAAACATAACAATATTTGAATGCCTCTCACAATAATTAAACTTAATAATAATGGAACCTTCCAATAATTAATCCTAATTATAATTAAATGCCATCAAAAATAACGCACACATTTACTCTAAAATGAATTCACCATCTTGTTGTATAACAATTTGCCATTTTTAAACCAAATTTTGAATGCATTTCCCAAAAAAATCCCATGGTTTTGAATGAAAGAAAGCTCGTTTTTCACTTAATCTACTGAATTCACGTTTCTGCGTCTTATTGAGTTTTGAAGGCTGCGGTAAAGGATTCGATAAGTTGAAGCAGCAATTTCTCCTTAATCGAATTCCCAAACCATAACATGGTGTCTTTTGAGATCGATTTCATATGAAATTTCAGCACAAAATAAATAAGTTTCATCAACCAAAACATGATAATTATTATAAATAAACTTTAGTAAAAATAATTTGAATGCTATAATAAACAAAAAAATTCCGTCTCGCAGGACTGCATCATCTTAGCGCGGTTCCGTTAGTCTAATTTGGAAAGATTAAAATAGAATCAGTTATTATTTTGGTTCCACCAGTCTTTTTTTTTTAAATTAATTATTATAATGGCGTGTCAACCCTTAAGGTCACTAACGCCATTCTTGTGAGTAGTTAAGTCTTGAAAGGTCATGATTTACAATCTTACCTGGAAGGGTCGGCTACAGTAGAAACAGACCCGCTAGTGACAAGGTCTTGGAATCTTGGAAATCTATATCTCTAACATTAAATTGTTTTTCTTATTTTTCTTAACCTGTTTTGTTTTCAAATACATTATCCAACAATAAGCAATTAAAAAATAACAAGGAATAAAAAACAGACAAAAAGAACAGTTCGAATAAGCGAAATCAATTACTTTAAAGTTTTAAGCTCTTATTTCTCCGATTGACATCGCCTAATCAAAACTTTCTTCAGAACCTTTTTTGTAGAGCATTTAGTAAGCTTCCGAATGGTAATCTTCCGCTTCACAAGATTGTCAACGGTTTTCGAGATACTAACGAAATTATACAAAGTTATAAAAACTTTTTTTGTCTGTTAATAAAATATTTTATTCTAACCCTTCCTTAACTCCAAACGTAACCAAAATTTCAACATATTAGTTTTGATGAAAGTAGAACATGCAGAAAATGTTTCAACTGAATCCCATGATTCTAAGTACCCAAACCAAAAACAGGATTCAAAAAATATTTTTCCAATTTTCTCGAAAACGGTTAAAGCTATGGCCTTGAAATTGATTTCATTCGTTTTCCTAGCCCAGGAATCATATAAAACGAGTACTTAGAAGCTTATTAACTCAAAAACGTAAGCGTTACGATTTTTTTTGCGCAAATTTCGCCCCAAACGCCATCTTCCAGTAGGCGGATTTTGCTGGTTAACGAACATGACCTTTCAAATTGGACGAAGGATTTTTGTACCAAATTTCATCAAAATCGGACCATTCGTCTTCTATCTAGAGAGCGAACAGACGTATATATATATATATATATATATATATATATATATATATATATATATAAATAATTATATACATATATATATATATATATATATATATATATATACAAATTTGAACCACCGTTATTTTCGGTCTCTAGGGGTTCTGAAACGCGAAAGTTTCTAGTCGGCACTTCCGGATTGTTTCATTGTATCAACCCTATAAGCGGGGTTCCTGCCTATGGGGGAGGGAGGAACCGCGCTAAAAATGTAAACAAAAATAAATTGAAAAGGTGGGATTAGTAATATAAACATAAAGAGACAGAATATTAAAAACTGACTTATGGGATGATCTCATAAATGTACATAAATTATGTAATATTCATTTACACTCGTGTATACATATGCAGGATGTCCAAACTCATCCGTCCATGAGGTTTCAGTTGACTTCAAAATTCAAGACAGTACTAGAAATAAAATATTTCATTAACAGGCATATTTTAGGATTTTCGCATAATTTCTAAGATATCTCGAAAACAGTTAGGACATCGCGGTAAGTTGAAGGTTACCATTCGAAAACTTACTAAATTCCCTACAAAAAAGGCTTACATGTAATTTTCGATGGGGGCAATTTCAATCCGAGAAATAAGTGCTTAAAACTTCAAAATTGTTAGTTTTGCTCTTTTAAACGGGTTTATGTATTTGTTTACCTAAAGTTTTAACTGTTTTTTTTTTAATTGCATTTAACAGTAAAATGAGTATTTGACTAAAACAAGGTAGGAAAATGTGAAATATTGTTAGTCTTTCCAGAAGCGAACGTTGTGAAGGTTGGGGAAGTCGCCATGGTACTGTCAGTTTCCTGTTGTGGAACCTTAAATCTGTTTTCTCTGCGAGGTTTTATTTTATATTTTTCACAAAAGATCAAACCCTACCAATAATTACTACTATTATTTTATTAATAGGACAAGAGATATGAACGGAGCCGCGCTAAGATGACGCAGTTCCTGCGAGTCGGACTTCTATTTGTTATCTAATAAGTAATATCAACGAAGATTACAAGTTATACAAATTCATTAAGGAATGTAATTTCAAAGGCTACATTCCTTCGAAAGGTGTTAAAACAAAAATAATAGATTCTCTTCTAAGATTTACAAATGACAGCAGGAATAAGAACGATACGGCAGCTAGCTAGGATGACGCAGCTCCTGCGAGATGGACTTATATTTTGTCCCATTTTCTTTGCAAAGTCCCAAAGCTAGGGATATTGGTACTTTTGACTAGAATTCTTAAAAATAGTACTCTTATTATCTCTGTTCCTTCCTTTAGTGGAAAAATCCCCGATAAGAGGGTGCGAATATCAGTGTTATTCTGCGAAGGTAAGGAGATTTTGGGGACATCCTGCCACCGCCGATAGAACCACTTTGTCGGCCGGAATATCAGATTGCAAGGGGGCCCGGCTTTTAACATGTTCAGCCTTGCATCTCAACAACCCAGCCAATACCAAAGCTCTAGAAAATCAATTTGTACCATGTCTTTCAATACTTGATATAAATTAAAACAAGTAAATCAATTCTACAAATAGCCCAGAAGTAATTACGAAGAAAAAAAAAATCAGAGAGATTGTGTGGTGAGCCCTATGCTCCGGTCGCCTGATTTTCCCCTTTGAGGGTACTCATTAACAAATTAAATGGCAGGATAGGCCTAGGAATGGGTCGCATCCAACCCACGAACGAAGACACTAGAAGGTAAAAGTCCCAAGTGCATGTTCGGGATTTGAAGTGAAGTCCTCTAGCATATTATTCCAGTGCTCTACCACTGAGCTAACCTAAATATGAGAGACCGGAAATACGCATAAAGTGAACCGGAAGTGATCCAGATTACCTGGAAATGGCCTAGGGGTAAATATAGCAACCCTGAAGTAATTATGAGAGTACCTAAGCCGTGAACCGGAAGTGCCCGAAATTAGCACAGATACTCCCGGAAGTGACCAAGGGATGAAATAGTGAGCCAAAAGTAATTATAGGCGACCGGAAATAAGCAGGAATCGTGCCGGAACTGAGTCAGATCTACACGGAGAAAAAAACAGGCTGCCCGCATCTACTTTCAGGCTGCCGGCAGCCTGAAAACTGTGACTCAGTGCCAGTATTTTGAAATAGGACGTTTTAGTCTAAAATAGGATTCCACATATTTCAGCCTAAAATAGGATAAATAAAAACAAGAGCCTGTATGCATTCTACATTAAAGTTCCTTTTCAGTTAAGGAATCCTATATAAGACAGCAGGTATTGGAAGCTTAAAGCAGGTTGCAGACTGTACCGCCAGAACAAAGTTCAGGCTCTTGTTTTTATTATTAAATTTAAAAACAGATGTTATATACAATAGAATGATGAAAGCTATGTTTGTTTTTCAAGAATATATTCCCTTAATATAACATGGAGCTGCGGGTATAGAACCAACTGAAGATGGAGTTCAATAAGCCTGGTAAGCTGAGAACTGATGGAGTCTTTTTGTATACGTTCCTAGAATACGGCTAGAATATTAGTTCAAAATTGTATTAGTAGACTTTTATTTTGGTGTCCATTTTGTTTCTAGAGTTCCTTCATTTATGATCATATCCATAGACAAAAACCTTATTTTATATTTATTTTGTAATTCCCTGGCAGCATTGAATTTACTGCGACATTTTAAACTAGAAAAAATGCCTATTTAAGTTTCTTTTTAATTATATAAAACACAACATCAACTTTTCTTTTGTTAGTAATAAAAATTTCTTTTTGTTTCTGTTTGAACAGATGCTGAAATCAACTTTCTTCGGCTTTATGAATACGGCTATAAGTGTCATGAAAACAAAAAAAAATATTTTATTTCTAGACCTACTTGTTCTACATTGTTCATAAGTACATTGTACCTAATACCTAATTCTTGTAAATATCTATATTTGTTAAAAAGTGTATACCTCATACCTACTTGTAAATATCTACTTGTTAAGAAGTGTATATGTAAATTACACCCAAATAAAGTCTCATTATTATTACTCTGAATTTACCTTTGTTCTTTTTTATCCACATAATAAAGTCATCTCTCTGTACGCTGCTAGCATCCTATATGGATGGGGTCAATGTAACCCATCCATATAGGATGCTAGCAGCCTATAGGGGTAGGATACAGGAAGCAAACATCAGGATGCTCGCAGCCTATATGGGTAGGCTGCTAGAGCCAGTATCAGAGTGCCAGCAATCTAAAGTCTAGGGGTACGCACTTGAAAGTAGAGTGCTAGCACTCTATTGTTGGATGCTAGCTTTGGGTGTGAGAACTCTACTATAGGATGCAGAATTAGCATTCCAGCACTTCATTTTAAAGTGCGGGCACTCTAACTAGTGGAATCCTATTTTAGGCTGAAATATGTGGAATCCTATTTTAGACTAAAATGTCCTATTTCAAAATACTGGCACTGAGTCACAGTTTTCAGGGTACCGGCAGGCTGTTTTTTTTTCTCCGTGTACCCGGAATTGGCCCAGGGATAGGTTTAGAGATCCTGAAATAATTAAAAGCCGGTAATACACATAAAATGAGCCGGAAGTCATCCATATTCACTCGGAAATGACCCAGAAGTGACCATAGAGTAATTATGAGACACGGTACGTCAGCCGGTGATGAACCGGAAGAACCCAGAAACGGAGCAGACCGAGATTATGCGAGATCGGAAATAAGCCGGAAATGAACTTTGAGGTGGCATGTTCGTTGACATTCATAAAGAATGAAAAATAATTATTTCTTTATGATGAATGAATAACTAAATCAATAAATAAATTGATTAATGAGCCAACCATCGTAATCATAGAATAAAAACTATTGATTAATGAGCCAACCCTCGTAATCATAGAATAAAAACTATTGATTAATGAGCCAACCATCGTAATCATAGAATAAAAACTATTGATTAATGAGCCAACCCTCGTAATCATAGAATAAAAACTATTGATTAATGAGCCAACCCTCGTAATCATAGAATAAAAACTATTGATTAATGAGCCAACCATCTTAATCATAGAATAAAAACTATTGATTAATGAGCCAACCCTCGTAATCATAGAATAAAAACTATTGATTAATGAGCCAACCCTCGTAATCATAGAATAAAAACTATTGATTAATGAGCCAACCCTCGTAATCATAGAATAAAAAAAAAGTCAGTGGATGAATAACTTAACAAATGTACAAATTCTTATCACATATAAATTTATTTTAATGATTATTGAATAAGATATTTATTGAACAATGCCCAACTTTGCAGTGTACTAAACCACATACCTGATTGAAGCTCCAGGCTTAAAACAAATGGTAAGGACCAAAATATTTAATTAATGACAGGTTGATCATATTTGAATGACAAAACTCTTTGGGTGATTATATTATTCATTAAATATTCAGCTACAGAAGCTGTTGGTTAAAAGAAGGTGTCCATAGGAGACCTAAAATTGGACATAAATTTATCACCGAATGATATAAAAAATGATAAAATGGAAAACGGCTTTATTTTTCAAACGCTAACTCATTGACACCAGAAAACAGAATACTTAAACTACATCCGATGATTTGCATGTACCATTGAACATTTCAGCTGGTCCATTATGTTTGCTCGTTTTTTAGTATATTATATATATTTTATTTATTTATTAGCTCATTATTGAACTTGTGAATTTAAACTATGTACATCGTTCCTTAATTTGAAAGGGCTTTAATTTTGTTTGCATCCTACAAGTTAAATAAAGCAAATTACCCACGGCGACTTTTTAAATCTCATCAAATAAAAGAAAAAAATAAGAACGTCTGAGGACAATCATGGCCACAAATATATAAATAGAAAACTAATCAAGGCACTTGTGCTTCTTCCTAAGCAAGTCAATCTGAATAGAAGCTGTAGATTGATATTTCCAGAGCGCTTTTAAAAGATTTCTGAGGAAAGGTTATGAATCGCGGGATTTATTATTTGAGGAAGGACAACATTGGCAACAGCGGTGGATTTAGAACAAGAGACCCAAGAGTATTTTAATTCTACTTCTACTAAAACAGGACACTCGTTGCTCACTCATAATTACCTCATGGAGAAAAAAGACAAACCAATATGCTGAGTTTGTAACATAACATTGACCATTAAACATATACTCACTGAATGTAAAAGACGTGAAAAACTGAACATCCCACACGACCTACAAGAACTTCTTACAGAGGGTAGTCCATACATTCACTCTATACTCCAATATTTAAAACACATAAACTTGTATCACAGAATCTGAAGAAACAAAAGAATTTTTTTTTTCTATAGTGTAATTATTATTATTATTTTTATTTTCTATTATGTAATTATTACTCAATTTTACTTGGTCATTAATGGAAAACCACAACATGTAGACCCCATCATGACCTAATAAAAAATTGTTGTTAGTTTTAGTTATAAGTTATGTAAATATATTAACTACATTTCAAAAAGCAAGGCTCTAAATAATGTTTAGCACATAATTCTCAACACAAACCTCCTAACTTTTGTCGTAAGCTCTTTTCAAACTTTTGTTGTATTTAGTACTATAAGTTACTGATAATTGTGAACATATAAATTTGTATTTTTTACTGTATCTTAAAAAAAAAAAGAGCAAGTCGCCGTCGTTGCGAAGCTCGTAAAATAAATAAATAAAAAAAAACTACTAAAACAGTGTCTATAATATTTTATAAGCATGTTTTTGCTAGGGCTTATTTCTATTCACCACTTCCTCTTACGAATTCTCCCTAAAAGGAGTAACCCAAGATACACTGCTCTAAATCTCAAATATATTGAGCAAAACTGAAATAATAAAAGTCCGTCACGCACGAACTGCATAACTAAGCACTTTCCTCAGAATTTGGGTAGTGTAGACTGCTTTCCAGAATAATTTGCTTAAAATATCCTATAAAAATAAAATAAAAACATGAATAGTTCTCTTTTAATTTTGTAATGAGTAAGTGTTCAATTATTAATTTTGTAATTAATTTGCTTCCTGAGTTATGTTTACGCATGGCATCTACTACACTGCTTCATTAATACAAAAAACTTCATATTTTCGCCTTTTGATCTGACGTACGAACAGGATACAGTCTCGTGTTAACAGACATATATATATATATATATATATATATATATATATATATATATATATATATATATATATATATATATATATAAATTTTAACGGGGGTCATTTTCGCTGTCTACTAGGTAGGATCGATAAAGATTTGAAGAAATTGTTCAAAAATTCCGTCATGAGTGCAACCTCAATAGCTACTTTCCTTCGGAGGAATGTGCTAAAAATACCACCTCGTAGGAACTGCGTCATCATCAGAGCTTGTTCGTTCTTATCCATAGCGCCATTAGTAAAGGAATAGAAGTTATTATAGCAGGTATTGATCATTGGTGAATATTATAAAATAAAATATCATAGAGAAGGAAGATTTAAGGCGCCACAACAGGAAATTGACAGTATCCTTAGCGGAAATGACTCCCCTCTTCACAACGTTCGCTCTAGTAAAGCGCTATTACTATGTTTCCCATTTTCTTACCTAACTAAAATAATCATACATATAAATCAGGCTTTACATAACTTCTCTACCCGACTTTAATTATTTAATGAGAAGAAAGTAAATCGAATTTAAGTTAATTTTTTATTTATTTTTCAAATCCCATCCATGAATGACTATACGCCCTCCACGAGGAAGCCGCATTGATTGTGGCATAAGTTAAAACTCCCCCCCCCCCCAACCGCACTTGAGAGAACTGTCGAGCATCGACGACACGAGAGAGTTATTTCAGTTTGTGGAATTGTTTTAATTGATAGTTACCGGAAGTTCCTAGACGGAGCACTTCACTCGAACCCTTTCATCATTACCGGTTGTTTCATCTTCACGTTGCACTACTAAATGTCCTTTAGGGACAACTTCACAACTAAAGGTTTTGGAAACTAAAGCCAGGCATGTTTCATTTCCTTCTGAAAACTAACTTCAAATAAATAATTATTAATTATGCGGTACTTATGTACATATAACAGGTCAATCCTCTAAAAACTATATTGTATGCCCGCAGAGACCTTTTAAGTCTTCTCTCTAATCTTTAGTATATTATAAATATAGTACAAATCACTCCTGACGTGATGTATTCATCATGATTATGCATAGGATACTCCTCGTGTAACTGTGATTGTACAGGGTGTCACAAAAATAATGGTTACCCGTTGCCAGATGATTCTCCAATGCGAGATCGAAAAAAATAACCCCCATATTGACCCCCGCAAAATTGACCTTGAAATGTTATTCAAGGTCAATTTTTTTTATTGCATATTTTGAATCTACGAGTCACGAGGAAGAAAAAAGTCATCGGCACCGTAGGTCAGAAATGAGTCATTACTGACTCTTTGTTGTCAAAATGACCATTAACAACGTATACGTGATCCATTTCATTTCAATTGACAAATGATACTTTACCTTATAAGTGTAATGTCCTGCAATGATTGCCACTGAGATGCTCGTTTTTCAATGTACTTGTAATTTTTTATACTAGAAGATGCTTTTTTAAAAACTTCAAGGTGGTTGTTTTTTCCGATCTCGCATTGGAGAATCATCTGTCCAACGGATGACCATTATTTTTATGACACCCTGTACAGGGGAGCAATTGTTCCTATGTATTGTCATATTATGCATGGGACCTAAATTGTGCATAGGAACTTTTTTCTAAGTTATTTTTATTTTTATATGTTTCTTCTTCTGTTTCTTATTCATAACCCTAATTATGTAATTAGAAAGCTATTTAAAATTTTATAATTGTACTAATGTGTAAATAATAGTACTTATAATTATTATGTAAAATATTAATTATTAAGGATTTATAATTACTATTTAACAGAATATGTATTTCCTTTTTATATCTGTATTTGGGCGAGTCGCCTTCGTTGCGGGGTGCTGACAAATAAATTTAAAAAAAAAATCTTCAGTCCTTTATCCTTATGGAAGGAGGGAGGAACCGCGTCAATTGACTATTGAGTGTTTGAAGCAATTTTCCTTATCAATAAAATTGTGTTGTTGATAACCTCCGATCCTAGCGATTCGAGTCACATAGCCAGCCCTAGTGTCGACACTCCTTCCAGCAGTGGATCGTAAGAATTGTCGACTTTAGCCTGTTTACTACCGACCGTCGTGACTCTGAATACATTGTCACACTTCATCTCCACTTACAAGGGCAAAACAAGTATTTCTTTCTGGCAATTTCCTCCCCTGGTCCTTGTTTATATTCCGGGCGTTATGGCCTTCCATCAGTTTTAGTATAATGAATTTTGTATTTCCATTTTTCTTTCTCCTCCTCACCCAATGGGGTGAGACGGATCTCCATAGAAAAAATTGCTTCAGTATGACAATTCGTATAAGGTTTATTCTCTTTGATTTATCTTATTTATTTTCAGAGAATGTAACTTCATTAATAAGCTCATCTTATGTGTTGAGACTCTTAACCTAAAACAATGCAGAAGAAAAATAAGTGAATAAAGACATTATGATAACTTGCAATATGATAACACTAATCAAATAATAATTATTAATATATCAACAAAATTATATTTTAATAACATAACAGCATTATTTTAGGATAAATAGATACAGGTTTCTATTTATTAAGAAAAATACTTTTTTTTTTTTTTTTTTTAGTAATACGTTTATTTAACATCTGTACATTTGGAGAGTACATTAGTTAAGTTTGCTCTCAGATAAAAATAATAATTATATACAGAATTGAGTTGAAATACAAAATAAATAAAAAACAAATAAGCAAATAAAAAAAAAATAAAAAAAAAATAAATAAATAAAAAAAAAAAAAAGAAAGAAAAAGTACATAAAAAACAAAACAAACAAAAACAATGAATAGGAAATAATAATAAAAATAATAACACAATAATAATAACACTTTTGGAAGGAGCCAATCAATACTGGCACTTCCTACTTAGAATAATGTTTTGTCCCTATTCAGTTAATTGATCACGAGGCCAATGTCTCTTGAGCCTTCTAGGCGGATTTTTGGGGTGAGTTTGGGAGGAAAGTGTTTGTGCTCTAGGATTGGGATGGAAGGACAGTTTGGAATGAAACGTTAGGAAGCGGGATTTTGCCAGTTCTTGAACGAAAGGGATGTTGAGGTCACTATGAAGGGTTTTATTGGAAACATAGAAAGGAGCATTAACTATTTTGCGGAGGACTTTGGATTGGAATGCCTGTATTCTCTGTATGTTAGAAGTTTTAGTTGTACCCCAGAGTTCAAGTCCGTAAGTCCAAATAGGTCGGATTATGGTTTTGTAAACAATGAGTTTGTTGTGTATTGTCAGTTTTGATGAAGGTCCCAGTAGTCGTCGTAAGAGTCCGTATCTCCTGTTCAGTTCCTGTCTTTTCAGTCGGGTGTGTGGGTTCCAAGTGAGTCTACTGTCCAGTAATAATCCCAGGTAGCGCACCTCGTTGGATATGGGGAGTTCGTGGCTGAATATGATGACTGGAGGGCAGGTTCTCTTATTGAGGGTGAATGTGATTTGGCAGCATTTCTCAGGATTCACCTTTATTTTCCACTTGTTGCACCAGTGCTCGACAGATTCCAGATGTTCTTGTAGATAACAGGAAGCAGTTACGGGGTCAGGAGAGGAGGAAAATATGGCTGTATCATCAGCATAGGTAGTTAAGTGGGTGCTGGGGTGGAAGAAAAATACTAGAGAAACAAATATAATCCCTTTTATTTATATAAATTTTAAGGATGTATTTAGCTCAGTGTTAAAGCACTCTACTAATAACTAAAGATCGAAAGGCTCGATCTTACTAAAGATTTTATCTTACAATGTCTTCGTTCGTGGGTTGAATTCGGGGTCCCAGGCATCTCCTTGGCCCACCTGGCTTTTTAATTAATTTATTAATATGTACATCCAAAGGAAGATTTAGGCCACGGTCAAGAATCAGATACCTCTACAGAATCCGCTCATCTGGGCACTTCTCTCAATTAGGAAATCTCAATATTGATTGGATTCTTCCAAAGTCCTTTATTTATTAATTTTTTTTTTTTATCATTAGTAATTTATTTTTATGTTGTTGTTTTGTTTTTGTTTTTTCTTTATTAATCATATTAATTTTTTTTCATATTTCTCTTATTTTTATTTATTTATTTTAATTTTATAATTAAAAATTTTAATTAAATTAAGTAATTAATTTTTGTATATATTATTATCATTACTTACTTATTTTTTTAAATTTCATTATGTGAGATCATAAATAAGATCCTGTATATACTGACCATACTTAACCAATGTACTTAAATATTGTACAGATGTTAAATAATCATATTAAATAAAAAAATCAAAAAAAAAATCTGGGCACTTGAGGCCTGTTACGGGGCTTTTTTTTTTTTTATTTAAATTTTAACATCCATATATAATTGATACAGAATTTTAGAACGGGTTTCTTATAGGTAACCACCTTTTTCTAGCAACGAGAGAGCTTTTCGTGGGAATCGAACCCACGACCCTGGGCACAGAATGCTCACGCCTTAGCTCTCACGACTATCGGGCAGTTTTATAATCACTTTTACATCTTGCGAGTATAATATTTCAGAAGATATGGTTGACCGTGGATATTATCCAGTTCGGAAACCATGGGCGTATATAGAAAATAATTTCAGGAGGAGCTGGGAAAATAGAGCCCGGGGGCTGCGACCATTTCCGGGGTATGGAATACTAAAAATTTAGAACTTGGAATAGTTTTAACCAGCCAAAACGCTATTACGTCCAAAATACAATAGTTCTTATGAACTAAGTGATCTTATTTAATATATTTTTACTGGTTTATGACCCATTTTTACCATCAAATTAAAATTTCGGTGGGGCTGCAGCCCCCCTTATAGCGACTCTGGTGGGTAAAGACTAATGAGAAAAAGAAAATGTGGCGTCTCCTCCAAAAATTGTTTCGAAACATACTTGTATAACATATAGATAACAACGTGTCAGATTACAAGGGTACTCAGAATGTAAAATGCTCCAACCCCTCCCCGGTCCAAAAAAAGAAATTATATAAAGAAAATATGTAGTCGTAAATTTTTATTAGCTAGAAGGTATTTAAGTAAGCTCTTTATTAGATTTAGCACAAGAAATAATAAGTAGAAAAAAAACAGCTAAGGGATTTCCAGAAAGTGCTCAGGCATGTCCCTAAAGACTGGAAATAAACCCCCTTCTGGACGGTAAGGTGGCGTAGATAGCGTATTTTCTACCCCAAAGCTGAGCGGTCCAAAGGACTCGGAGCTAGCGAGGTTTTGTGAGTAATGCATATTACCTGCATAAACTAAAACTAAAATTTGAAAAAAATAAATTATTAGTTATTAGTTAGAATAAAATAATTAAAAGTATTTATTTATTTATTAAATGTTCCGCTATTCGGCGATAACACAACGATCAGTATCTTCTGAATGGTCTTGCTAGGAAATCAGCATGCTTGTATATGAAAGTGTATGTGTTAAGGTAGTGGGTATATGTAAATATCAAGTAATATTCGTGGAAGCGTAATGTTCTTAAGACAACATGCCGAATGTCATTAAATAAGTTCGTACAATTCTGTATTCCTGAAGTATGTCAGTACAGTGTTTATATACTGGCTATCATTGCCTAAGAGCTCTTGTATATCATTAAAAATTAAAAATATAAAGCTTACAATTATAGAAATATATCTTCTTTGTTTTTTTTTTTTGTTTTTTTTTTTTTTTTTTTTTTTACGGCGCATCTACAACTTGGCCATTAGCGCCGGGCTATCTATAGGTTGCCGCCCTTTTATAATGCCAACAGCACGTGGTCGGTCACCCATTCAGGTACTAACCACGCCCGACGTTGCATAACTTCGGTGATCTACGGGAACCGGTGTATTCAACGTGGCTATGGCCGTTGGCTCTTCTTTGTTTTTATATCTATATTCAGGGGTAATTGCCGTTCAAACGGAGTCTGGCGTTACTTTCTCTTATTAAGCTTAATACAGTAGAATTTGGATAATTCGAACTCCAAGGGACTGATAAAAAAGTTCGAATTATCCAAAATTCGAATTACAAAAGTTTTTGAAAATAAAGGGGTAAAAAATCGAATTTCATATTTTAACATTTTTTAATTAAAAAAAAAAGACATACATTTTATTTAGACAATAACAAACATTTCATAAATTGATGATTACGTACATAAGTAATAAATAATTTATCAAAAAAGTAAAAATAATAGTCTATTGTTTTCAAAAAAAGTCATTTTCATGGGCAAGAACCTTTTTTTTTTTATTTTTCAGGTGAGTTGATAAAGTGTTAGGAGGAATTTTTAGAGTTTTTCGTTTTTCCTTTTTCAACTTCTTTAATCGCAGCTATTTTCACTGACAACGCTAAAGTTTTACAACTTCTAGGCTTCAACATCCTAAGCCAACAACTCCACTGTTCACCAGAAATTCAAGGCACAAACAATACAACAGATCTAGGCGCTGACTAACATAACTGAATAAGAAATGAAGATCGGAGGGATGGTGGAAGGGAATTCTAGGATAAAACGGCAGGATGTTGTATGTAACTACAACCCCTGGAAGGGAGGAAGCGCGACCCACCACTTTGCGGAAGTCCTAGAGTCCAAGAACTTGACTATGAGACCGCCGCGCTTCTTGTCCCGGAACCCCTACATCCGTATCTTACTATCAACCTTACCCGAGGGTAGAATATTTTCACAAAATTTAAGATCGACCACTTCCCATTGGAGGTAAAGGCTCGTAAAAACTTCGAATTATCCAAAATTTTAATCGAATTAACCTCGATTTTTTTTACATTGTTTCTGCCCTAAATTCTAGGGACCGAGAGAAATATTCGAATTAACCACGATTTCAAATTATCGAAGTTCGAATTATCCATGTTCCACTGTATATATAAATATATCACCAATATTCATAAATGTATTAACAATATACCGAATTACAGCCTAACTTGAAATAATAATAATTCGCTTTAAGACGTAAATTAGCTTTATGAGTAATGAGTGATTCATAGCTAAGTGGTTCTGCCCCTCCATGAAAGAGCAAAAACCAGTAGCTTTAGCCGTGTGATAGCTTGGTTTTTGCTCTCATCTTGTAATTAGATTCCTAGTGGACCCACTTAGTGTTCAGGAGTACCACGGGCAGGTATTATATAATATAGTATTCTCTCTTATATCCACTTTCCAGTAGCTGTACTCTTAAGATATTAAAGGATCAACTACACACTTAGGTAATTCTGTTTATATATTTTTTTAGTTGTTTGTTCTGATGGAATTTGTGCGCGCATTATTCCAATAAACTCGCAATCTTAATGGTCTGCTGTCGCTCATTTTGTATCATGAATCTCTTTCAGTAGCTTTGGCCATTATGCAGGGACTTATGTTGCGATGAAAAAAGCTCCCAATTTTTTCTTTTTTTTTTTTGTTTCATTTAATTCCTTTATTGGTTATTTCATTCAGTACATGAATACATCTGGTAACACAATGAGGGATCTGTCTTGAAGGGCACCTCCTTGATTACCGTTAGATGAGGTTGAAAGGGGCCTACCCAAGCTCCCTTCTGCTCCGACCAGTGGCTGGAGTCGAAGAGAGATCGGTGAGCCACAGACATTGATGCACTTGAAGTAAGAGAAAGCCATTGCTAACATTTCACTTGATCACTACAGCTCATCTTTGGGCTACTGTCTTCTGAGAGACCTTGGTGGAGAGAGTGGATGAGTGATGCTCGATAGGAAGAGGATCTCGGGATTTTGATGAACGGAAATTTTGACTTTGAAAACGGTGATAATATAACATCTTTAATAAGTTGGATGCCCCACTGCCACTAGGGACAATATTGTTGTTTGATTTTCTTATGGGAAGGGCACACGACGAACCAACTTTACTTTTATAAACACGCCTTGCGCCTTAACCCATTAACTCCCAAAACTTTAATGATACTATTTTTATTTTTAATAACAAAATTTTATTTCATTTACAAATTTTTATCTTTTGGGAAATTGACTCGAACCAAGTTGCTAGGCACTCCAAGATGTCTCAAGCAAACAGGCTATCATTCGGGCTTCATATGACAGTACTTAAAGTTAAGCCATTTAAAGGAGCCAAGGCTAAATATAGACGGCAAACTGTGCGTAATTTATTGAGTTTTAGTGAATTTAAATAAAAATAGAAGAAATTAGTCCAGAACCACCGGCCATACCTGTTCTCGTTGGACACCGAAACCCAAGGTTAACCGGAGTTGGCATGAGCTCCCACGAGGTTTGCATAACTTCGTGAATTTAACTTCTTGACACTTTTAAATCTTAATTTGTATTAGCTTTCATATAGAAAAAATATGCATTGAAATCGGTTAAGATTTAGAGGCTGTTAGCCTTTTTGAAATAGGATATGTCGTTTGGCAGCAATGTGCGGTGGCCGTGAGTGCTAACGCTGGAGCACTCTGTTTTGGATTTGATTCCTTTTTTTGTGGTGGGGCCCGCCCTAAGAATAATATATAAATGTACGTTAAAATTTTAAAAAAATATTTAGGTACGTTGTCACTATAAAAGACACAAGACAACAGCAGCGAATTAATTTCCTTACCGAATCCCTGAGAAATAAACTGTCGTACTAATAATTTCTTATTTTCAAATTGTCAGTTAAGATTCTTATTCGAAAATATAAGCGATTCTCTGCAAACGTCTTTCAAGAAATATTTCCAAGATAAAATACTACCAGATATAAGTTCATTGATAAAACTATAATTCAACTTGTGTCATAATTCTTCTTCGGATTGTCTCTTTCCTAGGCCTTGTCGAAGTTTATCTCTTAGACAAGAGGTCGGTAGCCACTGGTAGAGATAGGAAGAG
Source organism: Gonocerus acuteangulatus (assembly GCA_946811695.1). Lineage (NCBI taxonomy): Eukaryota > Metazoa > Arthropoda > Insecta > Hemiptera > Coreidae > Gonocerus > Gonocerus acuteangulatus. The sequence continues at coordinate 22,266,874 of OX328126.1, forward strand.
GTTTTTATCTGACCGCTAGACGCCGACGGTGGACTCCATTCAGAGAGAGAAGGGGAGCGGGGGTGTCTTTGGTCTGGGTCCAGGGCTAATGTACTATCACTAAGTAGATGAATAATGACTGTCCTGGCAGAAGGTTGGCAGTCTGTCCGCGCCGTATATATAATCCCCGGCCAAGTTGGCCGGAAAAACCATGGCCCGCTTTATGCGAAAGATTTGGCTTGAGAACCACCTGCGGCGTCCGTGCCAACGCTCAGCAATTCTTCACGCCCCTTCATGGAGGGCGGCTGGTGGCGGGGTGTTTTATTTCGGTCGTGTGAAATCTTCCAGGTCGTATTTCTAACGTTTTGCGTTGAATTATTTCGACTGATCCAGCAGAAGATGGAATAGCGATATTTATAACGTGTCAGCCAACGGCCATTGCACCGGTTCCCGTAGATCACCGAAGTTAAGCAACGTCGGGCTTGTCCAGTACCTGAATGGGTGACCGACCACATGCTGGTGGTTATTTAGAGTGGCAACCGGTAGATAGCCCGTCGTTAATAGCCCAATAGTTGCTACTCCGTTAAACACAGAAAAAAATAATAACGTGTCGAATATTGGGAAATGTGTGTTGGCGAATCAATGGAAGGACTATTTGTATTGAGTGTTATATTGAATTGTTCTCAGTACACATCCTTGAGGCACTCCGTTCTTTTGGAGGAATCTTACTCATTTGAGTTCTGTAGTAAGTTTTCGCTTTATGTTAGGGGTTCCTTTATATCGTTATATTGTTATCGATACAACTGCTTAATGTGTTAAGGATGCAAAGACTAATGGTATATATTTTTATCTTGAATAATGTTGGAGATGTACTAATTTCCATTCGGAATCGATTATTGCATAACTAATCATCATTTATTTACCTATATAGTTTTGGAATTTGATGCTTCGGCATAGAGATGGAGAATACATTGGAACGGAAAATAAACGGGGCAGGTGTTTTTTTTTTGTGTGTGAAAAAATTCCAGTAAAGCCTAAAAAGCCTACTTTACCTACGCCCACGAACTCCAAACCATCCGATATGGGCATTTGGCAATTCTGCTTGCACGTGAATGGCCTCTACAATATGGACTATTACTTTTTGCACCTCAACGGAAAACAGAAACTTCCAAAAACATGAGGATTCTGTGTACAAATAGCATCGGTCTATTTATTACCGACATTCGAGGTTATCGCGCCTGCGCGAGGGGAATCAATTAAAAAAGACACAGTGATATTATTATCAATGATCATAAATGACATACCAAAACTAAATTTATGATAAAACGCATAATATACCCACATATTATCCAATTACTGTACCGTGTGCAATTACTGTGTATTTCGTGGCTGTATGTGTGTAATAACCAATTCTATTGAAGGATATATTGAATAGCGTTGTACTAAGTAAACCTCCTTGAGGCTCACCGTTGTCCTTGACAATTTTGTCGAGTAAAGCGGAGACCAATCCTCATTTGGAATCTTCTCTTGGGCAAAATAAATACGATTTGTAATAACATATCATTACATCTTATACGTGGGGAAAATAATTATTATTGGGTCATAAAATCTTCAAAATATTATTTCGAATTATGGCCTTGACTACACCTATTATACATAGAATGGTATTGAGTAGTGTTCAGCATAGGACCATGTTGAAGCACTCCATTTTCATTGAGGAAGTTCTTGTTTTTGTTGCACCTGACGTATAATATCGTTTGTCACACTGTGCAACAGTGAAGAGAATGCAATGTAACCCAGGCAGAAAAATACATAGCTTCAATAAACCAAATATCTTGCTGACGAGCCATTGACATACCTACTTGATTATTATAATGCTATTTCATATTTTCTTTATGTTATGTTAATATATTCTTTATTATGTTAATAAAATCCTAAATTTAGCTAAACGTTAACAGGATATTCATTGACTGTTAGGCGGTAGGAAGTTCACCGGATTAGCTAGTTACAAATAAATTTATTCGTATCATATGTAGTTTGAACCTTGTATGTTAAATATATCGTACCTTATATTAGTGATGGGCGATTCTTTTGAATCGATTCGAATCGAAAAGATCGATCCACGAAAAACATCGGCGACTTCAGACCGAATCAAAAGATCGATCTTCCACGCAACCCGGAAAAATATTGTATTGTTGTACATATAATATACATAATTTTTATAACCATTTATCTCTATTATTATTATTTTATTATATTTTTTTCTCATTTGATAAACACATATTATATGCTTATCAAATGATAAAAAAATAGAATAAAATAGTAATAATAGTGATAAATGATTATAAAAATTAAGAGCACTCTTTGAAATCTTCATTTTATTATATTACCTTCTTCCATGGTGCCAATGACCATAGCAGTAGACGCACCAAAAAAAAAAAAAAAAAAAAAAAAAAAAAAAAAAAAATTACCTTCTTCCCTCTAGTTTGGATAAACGGATATATATATATATATATATATATATATATATATATATATATATATATATATATTTTTTTTTATTTATATATATATATATATATACAAATTTGAACCACCGTTATTTTCGGTCTCTAGGGGTTCTGAAACGCGAAATTTTCTTGTCGACACTTCCGGATTGTTTCATTGTATCAACCTTATAAGCGGGGTTCCTCCCTATGGGCGAGGGAGGAACCGCGCTAAAAATCTAAAGTTCTCTCGAGTTTCGGTCCTTCAGCATACTATTCTAGTGCTCTACCACTGAGCGAACTTCTTCCCCTATATAACACAATATATAAGGTAGAGATGGGTGATCTGAATCGATCTTTTAAAAGATAGATCTTTTTAACAAGATATATCGATTTTTTGAATCGATCTCCAAGGACCGATCTTTTAAATAATCGATCTATCTAGAATACCGTAAAATAAAGTGTTTTTTTTTTTAATTTCAAATATTCAAATACTAAATCTCACCTCTTGTTATTCAATCTCATTTCTATTATTTAACCGAAGAAAAGCATCTTATGCCCAATAACACACTTTTAATACAACAATATTATTATACAACGACTCAATACCTTCCGTTTATCCAACTAGAGGGAAGAAGGTAATTTTTTTTTTTTATATATATATACATATATATATATATATTTGTCTGTTCGCTCATTTCTGGCTTCCCTGATGGTCCGATTTTGATGAAATTTGGTACAAAAATCCGTCGTCCAATTTGAAAGGTCAAGTTCGTTAACCAGCAGAATCCGCCCACTGGAAGATGGCGTTTGGGGCGAAATTCGCGCAAAAAAAAAATCGTAACGCTTACTTTTTTGAGTTCATAAGCTTGTAAGTACTCGTTTTATATGCTCTTTGGGCTAGGGAAACGAATGAAATCATTTTCAAGGCGATAGCTTTAACCGTTTTCGAGAAAATTGGAAAAATAGTTTTTGAATACCGTTTTTGGTTTGGGTACTTAGAATCATGGGATTCAGTTGAAACATTTTCTGCATGTTCTACTTTCATTAAAACTAATATGTTGAAATTTTTGTTACGTTTGGAGTTTAGGAAGGATTAGAATAAAATATTTTATTAACAGACATAAAAAGTTTTGGTAACTTTGTATACTTTCCTTAATATTTCGAAAAAGGTTGAGAATCTGGCGAAACGTAAGATTACCATTAGAAAGCTTACTAAATGCTCTACAAAAATGGTTCTAATGAAAGTTTTGATTAGGCGATGTCAATCGGAGAAATAAGTGCTTAAACCTTTAAAGTAATTGATTTCGCTTCTTCGAACTGTTCTTTTTATCTTTGATGTTGGTACTTAGAATTATGGGATTTAGTTGAAATATTTTCTGCATGTTTGAATTTCATTAACACTAATATGTTGAAATTTTGGTTATGTTTGGAGTAAAGAAAGGGTTAGAATAAATTATTTTATTAACAGACAAGAAAAGTTTTGGTAACTTTGTATACTTTCGTTAGTATCTCGAAAACCGTTGACAATCTTGGGAAGCAGAAGGTTACCATTCGAAAGCTTACTAAATGCTCTACAAAAAAGGTTCTAAAGAAAGTTTTAATTAGGCGATGTCAATCGGAGAAATAAGTGCTTAAAACTTTAAAGTAATTGATTTCGTTTATTCGAATGGTTCTTTTTGTCTGTTTTATTCCTTGTTATTTTTAAATTGCTTATAGTGGGATAATGTATTTGACAATAAAACAGATTAAGTAAAATAAGAAGATCAATTTATTGTTAAAAATGTAGCGTTCAAAGAGAGAGATCCCAAGGCTTTCCAAATGCCTCTGAGTGGAGCCCTTTCTGCCCGACTTATGGGATAGCTGACCCATACAGGTAAGATTGTAAATCAAGACCTTTCAAGACTGGTTTGTTTGAGATTTCATTTGGATAGGTGTTTCGCTATTGATCTAAACAAAGTAATAACTGTTTCTATTCTATGCCTTCATAAACACTAAAGATAAGAACGGAACCGCGCTAAGATGACGCAGTTCCTGCGAATCGGACTTTTTCTTCTGAAGCATATCTGGGCAACAACCTGCCCGCTTGTAAGATTTGATCCGGCCCGCGAGACATTTTGAAAACCCAAATTAAAAAAAAATAAAATTATTACATTTGTTACTCATACTCACTTCAAATGAGGAAGATCGAGTGAGATGGGGTTCCGCTTGCTCCTGCGGAATCAAGTGAGCGAGTAAGCCGAGTGACGGCGATCATCAAAGCGTTAGGCGGAAAACATCAAAGCCCAAAGTCAAGCGCCTCATTTAATTTGTGTCGCTATTTAACTTTTACCACTTTCCTCCGAAAAAGTAGCTATTGAGGTTGCACTCATGACGGAATTTTTGAAAAATTTCTTCAAATGTTTATCGATCCTACCTAGTAGACACCGAAAATGATCCCCGTTAAAATTTATATATATATATGTGTGTGTGTGTGTGTGTGTGTGTGTGTATGTGTGTGTGTGTGTGTGTGTGTGTGTGTGTCTGTTAACACGATAGTGGTCAGAGTTTTGGGTTTTCTTCACGAAACGTGGTATATAGCGTTCAATTAGTAAACGATTGAACGAGTTCGTTAACCACCAAAATCGGTCCACCGAGAGGGGGGGTTTACCCCGGACCCAAAACACTAATTTGACCATGCCAGCCGTAGTTTTTGTTATATTTCAACAAAACTCGGTATTCGTTATGTTGATCTAAAGAGAGAAATACGTTGTAAAAATAAACTAATTCGGTTCATTAGGAGAGGGGTTTTACTCCGGACCCACATTACCAATTTGCCACTACCAGCCGTAATTTTTGTTGCATTTCAATGAAACTCGATACTCGTGGTGGTAATCAACAGGGAAAAATGGGTTGTAAAAATAAACTAAATCGGGTTATTTGGAGGGGGGGGTTTACTCCGGACCTAAAGTACTAATATACTCATACCGGTCTTAATTTCTGCTGTATTGTAATGAAACGCGGTGTACGTCGTGGGTATCTCATAAGAAAGGAGTGTTGTAAAAATGAATTAAATCGGTCTATTGGAAAGGAAGGTTTACTTTAAACTCTGTTTCATTAGAATTAGCCCACCAGACGTAGGTTCCCAAAGCCGCCGCGAGGAACGCTATCTCCCACAAGGAGGACTGTATCCTGCGTCAGATCAAAAGACAGAAAATGAAGTTTTTGTGTATTTATTAAGTAGTACAATATCATATCTTAATAGTAATCTGGAAGCAAATTATTTACAAAATTAATAATGTAGTCTACACTACAAAAATTCTGAGGAAAGTGCTTAGTTAAGCAGCTCCTGCGTGACGGACTTTTGTAGTTTGTATTAATTCCAAATTTTACGGTCTAATTATAATGTTGTGTCTATTTGTTTCATTTCATTTTGTTGTTTTAATAAATTGTATTATAATAACATTTAAATCTTATTTCATGTCTGATGTCTATCGCTAAAAATTATGAACACTAAAATCCGATGTTATTTTATTTTGAACCATCTACGCGGCCCACGAACGTATTCGCTTACTGGCGTTCTGCCCACAACATGTCAACGGTTGCCCATATCTGTTCTAGGGTCTTTGTTCTTGGAATAGATTTGGTGTCTTAGACCGTCCCTAGGCCCATCCAACCTTTAAATTATTTATTAATGGGTGGTGTCCGTAGGGTCAGGAATTAGATACATCTGCTATACTGGTATTCTGGATGTTTTGGTCTGTTACGGGTTTGATTTATTTTATACAGGGTGTCCCAGTATATGTGTCCACCCCCTTTTCCTCCTAGAGTTGTCGAAACTTGGTAGGTCATAGTTATGTTGCATGAGGTTTCTTTTGAAGGTTTATTTGACTTTGTAACATTCTCCAGTTTTTCTCCAGTGCATCTAACTCTTGAGTTTCCAATGGCGGCAGTTATTTCTGACGAATTCTGATTTAATTTTAAGACTAATTTATCCCGAGCCATATTTTGATCCGACGCACCGTTTGCGCGTAAAACGCAAAAAACTGAAAAATATCGCCCTTTTGTAGACAAATTCCTATTTATCACTGAAACAAAGCCTTGTACGTAAAACCACCTCTATGCAAACGTTGTAGCCTATTAATTTTCCTTTCAGATGATACCAAGATCAAAGTTGTAGATTGAATATTTAACGGGATATTATGAATGAAAACATATGTTGGGTTGATTGATGAGATGGGTGGAAAAACATATGGATATTAATTGTTTAAAATTAATTTAACCTACTCCGACTAAGGTGGTAAGTGAAAGTTGTGTGTTGCACGCACCAGATTTTTTACTTATTCTTTTTGCCATATTTCTTCGGTAGACTATGAAAACCAGATTTTTCATTAATTCAGATAAATAGGAATTTGTCTACAAAAGGGCGATATTTTTTCAGTTTTTTGCGTTTTACGAGCAAACGGTGCGTCGGATCAAAAGATGTCTCGGGATAAATTAGTCTTGAAATTAAATTTTCTATTAGAATTCTTCATAAAAAATGCCTACCGCCATTGGAAACTCAAGAGTTAGATGCGCTGGAGAAAAACTGGAGAATATTACGAAGTCAACTAAACCTTCAAAAGAAACCTCATGCAACATAACCAAGACCTACCAAGTTTCATTTCGAAATTCCAACAACTCTAGGAGGAAAAGGGGGTGGACACATATACTGGGACACCCTGTATATAGTACAAGCCGTTACCCGGCGTGCCATGCTACGCCTACTTTCTGCATATAGAAAAGCCTAAATAAATTAGACACCAAATAAGTATTATTAAAATCTAATAACACGAATCTGTAACTGTTATGAACCCGTGGCCTCCCAACTGAGAGTCCTAGACGACTTTGACCTAACCTATAACACCCCCCGTATCAAGACATACATGTATACCAAGTTTCGTAAAAATTGGTCTAACGGTGTGGATTTGTATAAGGGACAAACATACAGACAGACAGCTGGTAGACGTTTTTGACTTAGCCTACGACACTCCTCAGATTAAGATCTACATGTGTACCGAGTTTAGTCCAAATAGGACGAACGGTGTGGATTTGTATAAGGGACAAACATACAGACAGACAGCTGGTAGACGTTTTTGACTTAGCCTACGACACTCCCCAGATTAAGATCTACATGTGTACCGAGTTTAGTCGAAATAGGACGAACGGTGTGGATTTGTATAAGGGACAAACATACAGACAGACAGCTGGTAGATTTTTTTGACCTAGCCTAGGAGATTTCTCGTATCAAGACCTACCATTATTCCAAGTTTGGTCAAAATCGGTCAAACGGTGTAGATTTGTATAAGGAACAAACAAACAGAAAAACAGACAGACACGTGATTTTTATTTATATAGATGTGTTGTGTGAGCCAACGAAATCCTATTTAAAAGCCATAGTCAAGGTTATAGGATAAACCTTTGTAGATCCACTTGAAATGAGGCACCGTATGTATTCTAGGAAGGACAAATCTGAGAGAGAAATCCACTTGTGCAAACGCCGTCTAAAAGAGTTCTTCATAAGATCAGATAAATTTTCCGAGGGCAGGGTGGAATTAGCTGTAAAAGCGGAAAATAGTACAAAGAGATAGTAAGGAAGCTTGTCCTAGATGTCTAATCTTCAGGGGAAGTTGTTTACATTTCCTAGTGACTCTATCTCCGATTTAATACATCAAAGTGGGGGTTTTCCCTTCATCCAACATGGCTCTCTCTGAGTGCTACAGCCAGTAACGAATGGCCTGTCTTTTAATTAAATGGTACGCACTTTCGGGGCATTTAATCAACTTGACGAGAGATTAAGAGTAGGAATTCATTTAGTTATTAAATACAACAAAATCGTGTTTGTACTGTGCCCTATCCTAAATCAGGAGTCCAACTGTAGTCAAAATAAATCAAACGGTTCCGTGATATGATGGATTCTAAACTGACATGAAATATGGTTGGTACTGTAGAACAAACCCCATATAACATATATTTTGTTGGATTCCAATAGAAAACATGACGCGGAGGAGTTAAGTGCTATGTTTTAACTGCTTCTTGTTGTGTGTTTACCTAATAGTGTTCTTCTCTTCAAATCTTTCTTTGTTCAGTAGAGACCGCTGAACTTGGAGACAGCTGAACAAATGTTTCAGTCGGGGTTCCGTCATCATAGGTACTTTTGTGTACTTATTTATTTCAAGGGCTTCTATGGCGATGGGCCCTAATAGTTATTATAAAATAGATACATCATTTGATAGTGTTAACATTGCTTCAATTTACGTTAAAACCAAAATAAAAAATATATGAATAAATACAAAACACAATTCATTTTATTGAGAGGAGATCGTTGACCGTAGATGATGCAAGGCAGGGATTGTCGGGGTTCGGTCACTGCTATTTAATAAAACTACATTTTATCATAAAAATGGTTTTATTGTGCCGACGTTTCGGCTTGAACTTCAAGCCTTCATCAGGGCTGTAAAAAACAAGTAGGACGGATGTAATACTGAAATATACATATATATATATATATATATGGAAAAAGACAAAACATAAAATACTAGAACATAATCTAATATGTAATCTGTTATTCTTATATCTGTTTTCCTAATAATCCAAACACTTCTAGAGCACATTGTTCTTCTATATATTATGTTCTAGTATTTTATGTTTTGTTTTTTTCCATATATATATGTATGTGTATTTGTGTATGTAGGCATATATATATATATATATATATATATATATATATATATATATATATATATGTATATTTCAGTATTACATCCGTCCTACTTGTTTTTTACAGCCCTGATGAAGGCTTGAAGTTCAAGCCGATAAAACCATTTTTATGATAAAATGTAGTTTTATTAAATAGCAGTGACCGAACCCCGACAATCCCTACATTGCAATTCATTTTCGTGTGCGTGTGAGTGTGTGTGTAAATGAGCCCGCTGATTTTCAATCCATCACCAGAACTAAGATTGGACCTTTTCCTAGCACCCCATAAAAGATTTTTTTTTTTTAATTGGAACGAAAAATACATTTTTTCTCAAATAACGAATAAAATGTTATTTGTTATTTTGGAACCTGGAGAAAAAAATTGATTTATGCCCAATTTGTGTGTGCTACAAGCAAGACTTAATCATTTCTGGTGAATTTGTGACGAAGAATGAAAGTGGCTAATTAAGGAGGCTTAAAGTATTAAGAAGGTCGGCTCTTCATATTGAATCTATAAAATATAATAAAATATTTATAAAAAGTATTTTTTTAGAAAAAAATTCCTTAGCGCAGAAGCTTCTTAAATTGAGCACATTCATGAGAAAGGCAACCACTACAATTTTAATATTTTTTATTTACTAAAAGAAGCTGATAAAAGTAAATTAAATGAAAATAAAACCTTCAGGTTCATTTAGTTTCACTGGAAGAAAAAAAGTCCAATTCCATCATCTTAGCGGGTTTTCGTTCTTAACAAGAGAGTCATTTGGAAATCTTGGAAACGGAACACACAATATCTTGTTTAGACTCTTTTTTATTACAGCATTAAATTGCACTTCTATTTATCATGTTCTGGTTGGTGAAACATATTTATTCTGTGCTAAAATTTCGTTTGATATGAATCTCCAAAGACATCACTTACGCAATGTGATCCTTCGGGGAATTCGTTAAAGGCGAAAATGCTTTTTCAAATTACCGAAAACTTGTAGGGATTTATGGCGAAAATGTCATTAGTGAGCGACAAGTGGGGCGGTGATTTGAACTATTTCGAGCGGGAAACCGCAAGTTTGAAGACGAGCCTCGTACAGGTCGACCAACAGAGCGTGACGACGAACTCCTGAAGGCTTCTGTAGAAGAGAATCCTGCTGTAATAATTGAAGAGCTAGCAGAAAAACTTGAATCGACACATTCTTCAGTCCAAAGTCATAAACCGACATTAATTATGGTATGACGTGATACATTAGAAAAAAACATGAACCAATTAAAAACTGAGGACACATAGACAAAAATTGTTCATAGGAACAAAAGACTCACTTTGGAATTTTAAGGACTGACGTCTCCAACTGGGAACACTATGCCAAAAATTGCATACGAACTGTTTTTGTAGGGCATTTACACAGCTTTGGAATAGTAGTTGCCTTCCACTTGCCACGATATCCGTTTTCAGAAATTTATTAATTTACAATCTGCTCGTCTGCTTATATATTTTATTTTTGGCAACTTCTTGTCTGTGGCTCACTGACCTCTCTTGGAGAGCCATTGGACGGAGCAGAAGAGAGCATAGATGGGCCCCTTTCAACAACATCTGAACGTACTTGTGACGTTGATCGAGGATGAAGTTGGATGGCCAAGAGTACAGAACCGTCATATTCCATCATATTGCCAAATGTATTCATGTATAGAATCTAAAAACCAATAATGATATTATCTTTATTGGTTTTTATTATTACACATTATTATATTATAACAAGCAAAGATAAGCCATGTTTGTATGTCTTAGTTCAGACGATTGTCTAATGCCATGGAAATCTTTCAACTCAATCCGACATTTTGCAGAAAAAAAGACGATATGTTTAGGAAAATCTTTTTTTCTGAATATCTCAAAACCAGTCTTCTCTGTTTAAACATTTTTATTTTATTTTTTTGCTATCATCTGCTAGATATTCGGTCATGTCCGTAGGTATATTTAAATGTTCTCGACGTCTGCAGTTTGTCAGTACATGTTTTATTGTGAGTATTTCGTTACACTGTTCACAAATAGGTCTGTTCTGTTTAGTCATATGGTGTCCATGAGTAAGGGGGCACCTACATTGGTCCCGATCCAATCCGATAGCCACCGACTGTCGTAAGAAAAACAACCGCATTCATCTCAAAGGAGGTGCCTACGTTGGTCCCGATACGATAGGCCGTTCAAACATGTTTGTTTCTAGACCAATTTCGAACCACAAAGCAAAATGGTGCCAAACGACATATTGTGTTTCAAAAAGGTCTTCATCCTCTACATCTTAACCGATTTCAATGCATTTTTTTTTTTTTTTTTTTTTTTTAATGAAAGCTAATCAAATTTAGAACAACTTTATCACTTCACATTTTTGTTTTTGGTTTCCCTTATTTATTAAATTACGTGGAAAGATGTTTATAACCATGCAATTTTTATAACCTTCCTTTGTTTATAACTTTCCAATGCTTATAACATTCTAGCTACCTTTCTTATAAATAATTTTAAAATATGAATACTAATACCTCTCTTACCGAAGTGTAACAGTTAAAAATTAACTGTTACACTAAGATTTATTTTTTCGGGACTGATATATTTCCGGAAGATTGATTGGCCTCTCAACTCCTCCTTTATACCTCCAACAAGGTAATCGAAGATTTCTATGCTTATAAGTGGTATTTCTTAAATTAATTACTCAATTTCACTTCGCTACGAGTTAATTACTGACGAGTTGTGACTGGATCGGATCGGGTCGGGGCCAATTTAGGCACTCACGTTGGCCGTTGTCGGTCGAACGAAATCGGATTGGATCGGGTGAAATACGGGTCCAATGTAGGTCCAGCCAAAGGAGGCTATTTCCAATACGGAGTCGAGTCAGAAGGACTTCTTCTACAACTGTTTGTTTGATCTGTCTTAGTTTTTTTTTTCGGAAGTTTTTGTACAAGAGTCTTGGCACTGGAGCATTGTCATGTCTTGGTAGGTAACGACGTTTTCAGTAACGTGTCGTGGCTGTTGCTTCAATATGTTGGCTGCCATCTATTATAAGTTCGGTCAGGTTCACAGGTTTCTCTAAAGGTTCTCGTCGTCTGCAGTTTGTAAGTATATGTTTTATTGTAAATACTTCGTTACACTGTTCACAAAGAGGTCTGTTCTGTTTAGTCATATGGTGTCCGTGAGTAAGTAAGCTATGTCCAATAAGTTGTCAAATCAGTAAGACTTCTTCTACAACTGTTTGTTTGAACTGTCTTAGTTTGTTTTCGGAACCTTCGATCCAAGAGCCTTGACACTGGAGCATTGTCATGTCTTGGTAGGTAACGACGTTTTCAGTAACGTGTCGTGGCTGTTGCTTCAATATGTTGGCTGCCATCTATTATAAGTTCGGTCAGGTTCACAGGTTTCTCTAAAGGTTCTTGTCGTCTGCAGTTTGTAAGTATATGTTTTATTGTAAATACTTCGTTACACTGTTCACAAAGAGGTCTGTTCTGTTTAGTCATATGGTGTCCGTGAGTAAGTAAGCTATGTCCAATAAGTTGTCAAATCAGTAAGACTTCTTCTACAACTGTTTGTTTGAACTGTCTTAGTTTGTTTTCGGAACCTTCGATCCAAGAGTCTTGACACTGGAGCATTGTCATGTCTTGGTAGGTAACGAGGTTTTCAGTAACGTGTCGTGGCTGTTGCTTCAATATGTTGGCTGCCATCTATTATAAGTTCGGTCAGGTTCACAGGTTTCTCTAAAGGTTCTTGTCGTCTGCAGTTTGTAAGTATATGGTGTCCGTGAGTAAGTAAGCTATGTCCAATGAGTTGTCAAATCAGTAAGACTTCTTCCACAACTGTTTGTTTCATCTGTCTTAGTGTGTTTTCGGAAGTCTCAATCCAAGAGTCTCTGTAGGTTTGTCATATCTTGGTAGGTAACAACGTCTTCAGTAATGTCAGAAAGTTTCGTGGCTGTTCTAGCCTCGTAAGCAAGTAGAAACACATTTATTATTAAATAATTTTACTAAACTAACGCTACATTCATAAATAAATCCTTCAAATTAAAAACTTGATGTATATCTCTTAATAAAATTACCATTATAACAAACTTGTAAAAAAAATAAATATCAATTCTTTTTTTAATTCCAAGCTTTAAAAATGACATTAGGAATAAGAGCATTATGGAAGTGCGCTAAGATGACGAAGTTCCTACGTCTCGATTTTTATTTTTGTTTTTAAATTAATCATTCCCGGTCAGTCTGTGAGTAAGAAAGAGACCGGCTAATTAAGAAGGCCTAAGGTATATTAAGTGTGAAGGAGAGCCTTGCTTGGAAGGTACCTGTTGCTGAACCACTTGTTGCACGGGGCGGCCCAATCAAACACAGGTCAATATTGACTAAGGACTGTGGGTGTTCCCTCTATTCCCAGCTACTAGGCTCTTACTTACAGGCGCTTTCATCTCTAGTACAACATTACATTAGCCATATTGTTATCAATAGTGGAGGTGTAACTTTTTTACTACTTTTCGGAAGTATTTATTTAGGTAGTTTCTTCCAATAAGGTATCAAAAATCAACTTTCTAATTTGTGCCACTACAAGTACTCCCACTTTAAGTTTAGCATCAGATATTCCAGGGAAGGTCTTGCAGATATATTGGTAGCAGTTGCCATCCTTAATCAAAGCGTTCACATATTGCTCCATTAAGCCTAATTTTATGTGTAAAGATTGTAAAAGAACATTTTTAGGGTCCACGAGACACTCGTATATTAAATGGGTCACTGCTAATTAATAAAACTACATTTTATCATAAAAATGGTTTTATTGTGCCGACGTTTCGGCTTGAACTTCAAGCCTTCATCAGGGCTGTAAAAAACAAGTAGGACGGATGTAATACTGAAATATACATATATATATATATATATATATATATATATATATATATATATATATATATGCCTACATACACAAATACACATACATATATACATACATACATATATGGAAAAAGACAAAAACCAGGGTTCTGGACCACCCAATGGACAGAGAAGATAGAAGATGAAAGAAAGAGCGGCAGAAGCGGCGTAGTACAGGAAGGTGTCATAAAGTCATAAAATGTTGTGTTAATGGAAAGGGAGGCAGGTATAAAGGGCTATATTGCAGGCGGTATAGTGGATTAGGATGGAGTTTTTAATAAATGGAAGATGTTGGAGTAGGTAGAGGAGATGACTTATTTGTCAATTTTGTCATTAACTGGGTTATTTTCTAGGTGGATAAAAATTGATTCGGAAAGGAGGCGTTTGTCTTCGTTGGATTCAGTGGAAAGGATGGAGTATTGGTCAAAACCAAAGTCATGTCCGTCTGTGATGGCATGTCTAGTTAAAGCTGTCTTTATGTCTTTATTCCGTACATCGTTTTTGTGGTTGTTGATACATGTGGTTGTTGATACAACGTATATTACATGTTTCATTTTTGGCACGAGACTGTCTCTCTGCTTCCAATTTTTCTTGTCCAGTGATCGGATCGGGCTCAACTATCCCAATTGTGGCATTTCAGTGTTGCCTGATTGCTGGCCTAGTAGCATGCCAATATTCTTCAAATCTCCACAAATCTGCCACTTATGTTCCTATACTTTTTCTAGAAGTAATTTTAAGCTACATTGTGTTTCCTAAAGCTACATTTGCAGGAATTGGACTTAAAATAAGGCATATATTGTTGTCTGTTACATTGTTATATTGTGGTGAGGGTCATTGAGTTAAACAATGTTATCAGCATTATTTATTCGTTTTCTGGTTTCTTTTCAGTCCCTTATGCGCAGAACTACACTAAACCATTTTAGGTACAACTACTAATTGTGCAAAAATGATAAGTGGTAGAAAAAAAAACGATTACAGTTTTGGAATTCGCACATCAAATTTAGTAAAGTGGACCTTTTTGGAGGAAAACCCAGAATCATGCTTATCGGTGTTATCAATGGAACACGGTTGGAGCAATGTGCGTTTAATTTCGAAAGTGTTACTATCAGAGATGGGCAGATTCGTATTCGTAAATCCGAATCCGAATTTGATTCACAGCACCATGACGTGTAAATCCGAATACGAATACATTCGTATTCAAAAGTGTGAATCCGAATGGATTCATATTTGCAAGTGTGAATCCGAATCCGAAATTTGGATTCACACATATGAATCCGAATCCGAATCTATTCGTATTCACACATATGAATCCGAATCCATTCGGATTCACATATATGAATACGAATCCATTTGGATTCACACTTGGATTCACTGAAAAATTCAATTCAAAAGGCCAATATAAATAAATAAATGCCTGTCAGTACCTCACTACAGGTGGAGTTTTGAGTTTTAGCGAATTTTCGTATGTATATTTATTAGCCTCAGACTAAGTATTTTACCCAAAAATTAATATGAAAAATTTCCTACTATTTAGAGCCCCAAGTCGTACATTCTGCCGAGAAATGTAGCCACCATGAAACGGGATAGTTCTCCCTCTCCTCCATAGCCCTGAAGAAGGCTTACATGTCAAGCCGAAACATTGGCACAAATAAACTCAATTTAACTATGAAATGTAGTTTTTATTGAATATGAAGACGGAATTGTGATATCTTAAGATTCTCACGTTGTTGGGTTTTGTAGTCTTTTAATTTAATATGGAGTCTTTTGTAGGGTCTAAATCATAGTTGGGCAAAAATTAGCGAGCGCTAATCGCTAATTTATTCATGAAATGTTTAAATGTTGTGATAGCTAATAGCTTTAGCTATAGTTACAACATTTTGTCATCTCAACGTTCACTTCATGTCTGCTCTGAGCCCGGGGGCATGCGCTTTATAAATAACTTTAGGTAAAACTGAAGTTTAGCGTCCTCCAAACCGATTTCATTCAAATTTTGTACAATAACGTGTTTTACTGCACTAAACACGAATCCGCTAAAAAAAAAGTTCGCATTCAACTAGGAAAGAAGTTATCAAACACTAAAGTTCACTGTTAGGAAGGTTATAAAAGTAGGCGTAAACAGCATATTTGTAAACACGAGCATGTGCAGATATGTAACATTGGGAAACAGAGAACTCTCGTTTGAAATGTTCATAAACCATTTATTCAAAAATATTGTCAATTTTAAGGGCATCCTTACCCCTGGGTTTTGATATAAGTTATTTATAAAGCGCATGCCCCCGGGCTCAGAAGAGACCGGTAGTGAACGTTGAGATGACAAAATGTTGTAACTATAGCTAAAGCTATTAGCTATCACAACATTTAAACATTTCATGAATAAATTAGCGATTAGCGCTCGCTAATTTTTGCCCAACTATGATTTAGACCCTACAAAAGACTCCATATTAAATTAAAAGACTACAAAACCCCTATAATTAAATTCAACTTCCAAACCTTAAGCGTTCGCCGAATTACAAAAACATATAAATATTACCGTTTAAATCCTCACTCTTATTCACGTGATGTTGCTGTGTGGTTTTGACACTTTTGTGTACGTGAGAATCTTAAGAAATGACAATTCCGTCTTCATATTCAATAAAAACTACATTTCATAGTTAAATTGAGTTTATTTATGCCAATGTTTCGGCTTGACATGTAAGCCTTCTTCAGGGCTATGGAGGAGAGGGAGAACTATCCCGTTTCATGGTGGCTGCATTTCTCGGCAGAA
Source organism: Gonocerus acuteangulatus (assembly GCA_946811695.1). Taxonomy (NCBI): domain Eukaryota; kingdom Metazoa; phylum Arthropoda; class Insecta; order Hemiptera; family Coreidae; genus Gonocerus; species Gonocerus acuteangulatus. Next base: position 22,283,701 of record OX328126.1, read on the forward strand.
TGTACGACTTGGGGCTCTAAATAGTAGGAAATTTTTCATATTAATTTTTGGGTCAAATACTTAGTCTGAGGCTAATAAATATACATACGAAAATTCGCTAAAACTCAAAACTCGACTTGTAGTGAGGTACTGACAGGCATTTATTTATTTATATTGGCCTTTTGAATTTAATTTTTCAGTGAATCCAAGTGTGAATCCAAATGGATTCGTATTCATAGATGTGAATCCGAATGGATTCGTATTCATATATGTGAATCCGAAAGGATTCGGATTCATATGTGTGAATACGAATAGATTCGGATTCGGATTCACACTTGCAAATATGAATCCATTCGGATTCACACTTTTGAATACGAATGTATTCGTATTCGGATTTACACGTCAAGGTGCTGTGAATCAAATTCGGATTCGGATTTACGAATACGAATCTGCCCATCTCTGGTTACTATCGTTTCTTTGAACTTTCTTTTGCGTTTGTTTTCCTCATTTACAGATTAAACAGCCATCTTTTTTTTTTTAATTAATTTATGAGCACCCCGCGTTGAAAGCGTTTCACCCAAATACAGATATAAAATGGAAATACATATTCATCCAATTACATAATAATTATAAATCCATAGTAATTAACATCTTATATAATAATTATAAATCCTTAATAATTAACATATTGCATAATAATTATAAAACAAATTACATTATAGTACGTTTCTATCTAATTATATAATTAAGTTTGTGAATAACAAATAGATATAAGTAAAAATAACTTTGTAAAAACAATACATTTTTAAGAACAAGCATATAATAATAATGATAACGAAGAAAAAAGTTCCTATGCACAATATAATACGACTATACATAATCGCAAGAGTTTCTATGTACAATTTAGGTTCTATGCATAATATGACAATACATATGAACAATAGCTCCCATGTACAATCACAGTTACACAAGGAGGATCCTATGAATAATCACAAGATGAATAAATCACCTCGTGAGTAATTTTCGTTAATTATTAAAACCTTTCAAAGACGATGTTAAAAACACAGTTTGGGTCGTCTAGACAGTCAAAGACAGTTTGAAATATATATGGTGTTGAAATATAATTAAGAAAATTAATTGGTTGTTTTAGTCCATACTACACAGCCATCTGTAAATGAGGAGAACAGACACGAATTTTAACCACCGTTTTATTTTCATAAAAGGCCAATCCCCGACCGCTTTTTAATAACAATAATGAAGATTGTTATTAACAGAGATAATTAGAAAAAAGGTTTCAAAGGTCACAAAAATAAATGACAACAACTTTGTGGTCGACAATGTTATTAATGAGATTTTAAGTCTAATGAAGCAGCATTAGAAGTCGATTTCCAGTTCACTATGGATTAGGTATCAGAACATAGAGGAATAAAAGGAAATGAAAGAGCTGATGTTTCAAAAATCAACCGCTAAAGATGAACGTCGTGTGTTTTGTTGTTTTTTACGGTGTAAGAACTGCTGGTATATTTGCGCTTGGCTATCTTTAGGTCAGCATTCCACCATACAACAGTGTTTACGAGTTGTAGACTCAATATCATCCTCGCTTGAACGTAAGAGTTTTTGCACGAGTGCCTTTCTCGACGTTGCTCAAGCATTCGATCGGGTTTGGCACCCGGGATTACTTTACAAAGTAAAGCTTATACTTCCACACACCTATTTCCTTATCCTCAAATCCTACCTTTCAAACAGATCCTTTCAAGTCAAACAAGGTACAACTTTTTCCCCGACCTGCTCCATACATGCTGGAGTTCCCCAAGGAAGTATTATTGGTCCTCTCCTTTTCCTCCTTTACACTGCGGATATTCCCACACACCCTGAAACCTTACTGACCACCTCCGCAGATGATACTGCCATCCTATCAACTTCCCCTGATCCTTCAGTAGCATCCCAACACCTGCAGGAACATCTTACCTCTAATCAGCATTGGAGTGAAAGGTGGAGAATTAAAATCAACCCTGAAAAATGTAAACAGGTAACATTCACTCTAAACCGGAGATCATGTCCTACAGTCTACCTCAAAAACACTCCACTACCAACATCCAGCGAGGTTCGATATCTAGGATTATACCTTGACAGCCGACTGACATGGAACCCTCACACGAGACTGAAAAGACAAGAACTGAACAAACGATACGGACTACTTAAACGACTCCTTGGACCTTCATCTAAACTATCGACACAGAACAAAATTACGATATATAAAACAATCATCCGACCAATATGGACATACGGACTTGAACTCTGGGGATCTGCAAAAACATCCAACATCAACAGAATACAGGCATTCCAGTCAAAAGTCCTCCGTAAAATTGTAAATGCCCCTTTCTATGTATCCAACAAAACCCTACACAATGACCTCAACATCCCATTTGTCCTTGACCTCGCTAAAACCCGTTTCCAAACGTTCCACTCCAAATTGTCTTACCATCCTAATCCCGTAGGTCAATCCTTATCTTCCCAATACCATCCAGACAATCCTCCCAGGCGGCTTAAGAGACAGAGGCCCCGAGACAATTTACTTGCCTGATCTTTTCATGATCAATAAAATATTTATTAAGACACCTCTGGAAGTGCCAACAATGGTTGGCTTCTTCCAAATTTTGTATTTTTTTTATTTTTATTTTATTTTACTTTTGCCAGTTTTGTCAACTTGTACATAATATCTGGATCAACATACTTGATCATTGTACTGTTAACCTGTACAGATTTCAAATAAATAAATACTAAAAAAAAAAAAAAAAAAAAAAAAAAAAAAAAAATCTTTAGGTATCCACCCATTAATTAAGTCAATAGCATTGTTTTCTTCTTGGCGGTCACCCATCCAAGTGCTGGCCACACCTATCGTTAAGTAACTTTGGTGACCAACGGAACCCGGTGTATTCATTGTGGGAGTAAATCATTTATATTTATCATATTTCAATTGTATTTAAATTTCGACGTCCATTTATACATGATAAGGATTTTCGGGACGGGTTTTCAACAGGTAACTACCCTGTTATAGCCAGGTTAGGGCTCATGCCATTTCCTTTTTCGAAAAAACAGTCATCACCTCTATTAGGAATCGAGCACACTACCTTAGGTAACGCGTGCACAGACCACCAAGCCTGCCTAGGCAGCTTACATGCATATATATATATATATATATATATATATATATATATATATATATATATATATATATATCGTAAGTGATTAACAAATATCAAGGTGGTGAAACTAGACCAAAAATTCATTTAAACCCTGCCAATCGTATGGTTCTATCTGTTTTTTTAGCACCTTCCTCCGAAGGAAAGTAGCTATTGAGGTTGCACTCATGACCGAATTTTTGAAAAATTTCATCAAATCTCCATCGATCCTACCTCGTAGAGACCGAAAATTATCCCCATTATAATTTATATATATCTATATATATGCATATATATATATATGCATATATATATATATATATATATATATATATATATATATATATATATATATATATATATGTCTGTTAATACGATAGCGGCCAGAGTTTTTGTTTTTTCTTCACGAAACGTGGTATATAGCGTTCAATTAGCAAACGATTGAACGAGTTCATTAACCACCAAAATCGGTCCACCGGGAGGGGGGGGTTTACCCCGGACCCAAAGCACTGATTTGACCGTGCCAGCCGTATTTTTTGTTATATTTCAACGAAACTCGGTATTCGTTATGTTGTTTTAAAGAGAGACATACGTTGTAAACACAAACTAAATCGGTTTATTAGGAGGGGGGTTTACTCCGGACCCAAATTACCAATTGGCCACTACCAGCCGTAATTTTTGTTACATTTCAACGAAAATCGGTATTCGTGGTGGTAATCAACAGAGAAAAATGGGTTGTAAAAATAAACTAAATCGGGTTATTTGGAGGGGGGTTTACTCCGGACCTAAAGTACTAATATACTCATACTGGTCGTAATTTTTGCTGTATTTTAACGAAACGCGGTATACGTCTTGGGTATCTTATGAGAAAGAAGTGTTGTAAAAATGAAGTAAATCTGTCTATTGGAAAGGAGGGTTTACTTTAAACTCTGTTTCATTAGAATTAGCCGGCCAGACGTAGGTTCCCAAAGGCACCGCGAGGAGCGCTATCTCCCACAAGGGGACTGTATCCTGTCCCTGCGTCTGATCAAAAGACGGAAAATGAAGTTTTTGTGTATTTATTAAGTAGTACAGTATAATGTATTAACATAACTCTGGAAGCAAATTATTAACAAAATTAATAATTGAACAGTTTTCATAAGAAATGTAAATGAGCAGAACTATTCATGTTTTTATTTTATTTATATAGGTTATTTACAGCAAATTATTCAGTTATATAGTCTTCACTACAAAAATTCCGAGGAAAGTGCTTAGTAATGCAGCTCCTGCGTGACGGACTTTCTTCCATAGATATGTCCTTCTAAATGTTATATATTTTTTTGATGGTCAAAAACTCTCATTTTTCTCAGCTTTGCATTTTTTTCTGATTGATCACAAAAAGAAACATGACATTAGTTTATTCAATAATTGTTTTCCCCCTAAATTTCAAATTACATCATGAAATTGAGAGGTAATCTCAGTTCTTAGAATACTTTTGGAAAGCCGGCGGTGGGGATCGAACCCACCATCTCCCGCTTATGAATCTAAGGCACTAGACCATGGGAGACCCCCACTTGAGAATTTTTATCTACTTGTGATACACCCTGTACGAGTATATATGTATATATATATATATATATATATATATATATATACATATATAAAATATATATATATATATATATTCATATATAATATATATATATATATACACACATATATATATATATATACATATATATATATTAATTTATTTGAAAACTAGCTAAGAGTACACAGTAGGTCAGATTTAGTACGTAGTTTTTTAAGACAATATTTCAATAAAACAATTATGAAGTCGGGAATAAAAAGATAGGAAATCATTTGCGAATAACTAGGAGTACAATGACTGCCATTTTTAGTGTGAAAGGACACTAAAATGGAGATATTACTAAAAATCTGACTGATGAAGAATTTAATGGAAATAAAACTGTTATCACAGAACACCTAAAGCAAAACTCTGGGACAATCTCGTTTCATTAGGGGAGAAAAAATTTAGTACTTGTCTCATCTGAAGGCTCCGCTCCCGGAAAATTTTACGACCTGTTGCTGAAAATAGGGATTTCCCCACCCCCCCTCACTTCATGGGGGTCGTAAAGGGTTATAATTTCATTTCAGGCCTTTTATAAAACACACCTTCTTCCCGTTTTGATGGTACGTATCAATAAAGGAATTATAAAAATGGATATTGCACTTTTTTTTACGAGGTCATTCATTTTAAAAATTAACGTAGGTTTGATATTAAAACCTTTGCCCTTTTAATTTAGTGATCTCTAAAAGTTTCAAGAGAAACTTTTTAATGTTACCGACTGAAATTACAATTTAGATTGAGAAAACAATACACTTTACTGGATGGAATAACAGGCCAACCTTTAAAGATGACATTTTTCACGCTTAAAGAGTGATGGTTGATATATCCTCTTCTGTAACCAGTGTTGGGCAAAAATTATTCAGAATGATGAATAATGATTAATGAATAAATTTATTATTTCATTCATGAATGAAGAATAATTACTTTTATTCATTATTCGTTATTCTGTGAATGAAGGTTATGTTTTATTCACAAATTATTCGAATGATCAATCAGAATAAACATGTTTTAGTGAATAATGATAGATTTATTATAATGTTGGCAACCAGAAATATGTATATATATGTGTGTTTGAGTAGGATTATTCAGTAGACCAACTAGAAATAAATAATAACGAATGATGAATAATGAATGATGAATAACGAATAATGAATAACGAATAATTCTGTGAATAATTCATGATGTACTGTGTGGATAAGATAATTCAGTGAATTATTCATCATTCACTTAATATTTATTCGAATGATCATTCGAATAATAATTTATTCGAATAATGCCCAATACTGTCTGTAACAAACCGAACAGAATTTTGTAATGAGATGAAGATAGTTAGCCATAAAGGTGATAAGCAGTCAAGGAATGGTTTGGATTCCGCTAAGAGACAGATTTTTAGAAAAATATATATTTCGGCTATATATGGCGGCAGCCTACATCGCTTGAAAAATTAATATATACATAATGATAAACGGAATAATCACAACATAAAGCAAAATTTGACAACATCGGTTAAAAAAGAATTCTTGTTAATTACAAGTGCTTATATATATATATATATATATATATATATATATATATATATATATATATATATATATATATATATTGCACTACTTTAGTTGCAAATATTAGCTCAAGTGAGGAAGAGGTTCTAGTGGCTTACTGGTTCAGGCGTAGTATGAGAAGGAAATACTGGCTGCATCCCTACAACCTTAGCAGTATGCAGTATAGCTAGGCTGTTGTAACTAGAGACCCTTCTAAACATGAAGCAAAATTCAGGGGGTTTGGTCGAATCCTGAAAACTTTCATTTTTTGAAAAGTTTAGTGTCACGTACCCTTGGAAAAAAACACACAACGGTAAGGCTAGTTCTCTGGAAGGCAATGACGAGCTTTTACTAAATTAATTAAAGAACTCACAGAAATGTCTTCCTGACAAGTTCGCAGCTCGGAATATCGTACGAAACTAATCGCTGGAGAGACCGACAAACGGCACTTCGAGAGATGTGTCGCTTTCGACGTGTTGTGCAATCGCGTTGCTTTGAACCTTTTGTATCGCCTTCCTTTACATTTTAACCATTTTGTCTATGCGACACGCATGCATATCGCTTACGATATGTCGTCTATCGTATATCGATCCAGTGTGAACGGCTCCTTATCCAAAGTAGGCGACTGGCTTGGATCAGCAAAAGATTAACAGTGGCTACAAGACAAGGGGTTTTACCTTCTTCCATATGACTAACCGGGAACTATAGAAAGATTTGCCGAAAAAAAAAAACAAAAAAAAAAACGAGCAAACGCATCGCAGCAAAACGAAGAACAGCTTCCAAACAGTTTCATCGGCTCTACGCAGTGTCTACAGGCCCCGATACAAGAAAGCACATCTGAAAGGCGCCATATTTTAAGATAAGTTTAATCCATTATTTCCAAACAAATATCTATAAAAATTACAACAATTCCTGCAACAAAAGCTCGACGAAAAGAGACGTTCAAAAGCCAAATCAGAGGAATCTGGCCAACTTTAGAGGAAATGACTTTCTCCAACTCCTCGCCTACTATCTCCACCTCCTCGCACATTCTGAAAAAACCCTATTACAAATATCAAGTAATATGAGCACGCTTCTCAATTAATTGCCGCGTTTTACTGAAAAAAATGACGATTAAAAAACACAACTATTACTCATTGAAAACTGACGCAAACAGAGACAAAAAATTACCGGCTGTCTGCCTGTCTGTTCCTTATACAAATCCACACCGTTTGACCGATTTTGACCAACCTCGGCAAATAGCTAGTTCTTGAACCGGGGAGTGTCTTAGGGTAGGTCAAAATCGCCTAGGATTCACAGTTTGAAGGTCACGGGTTCGAAACTGTGAACACGAACAGTTACAGATTTGCGTTATTAGATTTTAATATTGCTTATTTGGTTAATAATTTATTTTTGCTTTTCTAGATACAGAAAGTAGGTGTAGCAATGCACGCTGGGTAACAGCTAGTTACTTATCAAATGTATATTCTTTGATATTCACAAAGCATACGACAAAATGTGGAAACAAAGTGATAATGCAGCTAGTGAACTGGGGTCTAAAGGGAAGATTAGTTGGATTCATAAAAAAATTTCTTGAAAATCGAACTTGTAAAGTTGTAGTATCAGGAAATTACTCAAATGTATATTCTATAGAAAATGGGACTCCCCAAGGATCTGTTTTAAGCACTACACTATTCCAAGTTGCAATAAACGACAACACCACGACTCTGAGACCTGGCGTTCTGTGCTCCTTGTATGCAGACGATTTCGCCATCTATATGAGCAGTAAATCACTGGAATTTATACAAATGAAACTGCAAGGTACAATTAAGAACTTGGAGAAATGGAGCGATACTTCGGGATTCACATTTCCAGATGAAAAGACAAAGTGTGTACACTTCTGTAAGAAAATAAATTGTAAAATTAACCCTAGTTTTACAATTTTCAACAAAGGTTTATCATATGTTGACGATTTCAAATTTTTAGGCCTCCAAATGGACAAAAAGTTAAATTGGATCTGCCACATAAAAGGTATTCGAAATAAATGCCTAAATAGGATTATTTTCTTGAAAACTCTTGCTAGTACACGATGGGGATGCGACACGAAGACTCTGCTGTATATATACAGGGCTTTAATCAGATCTGTACTAGACTACGCCTCTCAAGTATACAGTTCTGCTAGTCCTTCTGCCTTGAAAATGCTTGACAGCATACATAACGCCGGCATTAGGCTAGCTTTGGGTGCCAATGCACGTTGGGTAACAGCTAGTTACTTATCAAATGTATACGTGGAAGCATATGACAAAGCCTCAAATCTACGATGAGAAACTATTTTTATAGAATTTGAGATTTGTAAAGGGGGAAATGAGCTTAAAACGGGAAGTAATATGTATGTATGGACAGAACACCACACAAATCGTATACATTTCAGCACTTCGGTAGTTATGAGTTCTTTAGAGTTTCATTAGGGTTTTCGTGTGAATGTGGTTGCATAGATCCCATATTATTGTTAAAATTTATACTTTATTTCGCAGAGTTGTGTTTTTCACAATTTTTCCCTTAAAATATTTTCTAGTGTTTAAGTTTGTTATTGTTTTATCATTTTATTGCAAGTTGGTTTGATATATATAAAAATATCAAATATATCTGATCTATTAAAATTTGTTTCTGCGTTACTTATAGAAACAGTTTAAAGATTTATTCATTCATTTCGAGAGCTTCGCAACAAGGGTGATCTGCTCTATTGAATAACAAAAAATAAAAACAATAAAAAAAAATGGGGATAAATAATAATGATAAATACAATGAAGTAATTGGTTTTGAATTAATTGGTCATGATCTCAAAATTAAATAGAATCCGATGATAGGAGTTAACATAGGGCTTTGATTATAATATAATAATAAATATTATAATATAATATAATATTATAATATAATATAATTGGTCTAATAATATGGTGACCAGCCGAAAAAATAAAATAAAATAAATAATAAAAAGAAAAGAAAAAATAAATAAATAAATAAAAATAAAATAAGTAAAGGAATAAGGAACATAAATTAAAATAATAATAATATTAAATAAAAGATATAAAGGAATGTATAGATTGAGAATTATTGTAAGATCAGAAATTTTGTTGGGAATTAAGATCGTGGGTCATTTGCAATATTACTATATTTTATTGTATGTATTCGTGGTCATTAAGTATGTCAGTATGGTATCAATAATGGGCATGATTTTATTTTTTCATTGTCTTATCTTCTTTATTTATGAGAACAGGATATAGTGCCCTATACCATTATATGGATCGAAAAATCCACATTAAGAATATATACTTAAGCCAATTTAATAAAAAAATGGACATGGTATCTTTTACCTCCGAGGTACAGATATATATATTTTTTTTTTTTTTTTTTTATTGCATACAGGGTTTCCCCATTGCAAGGAGTTGACCTTATATAATGTTTTTAGTCCTATGTTAGTAATATATTCATAAGCATACCCCAACATAAACTTACACATATGTTCTATTTACATAAGATACAGATACTTTGTGAAATAATAAAGTTTAACTTAAAATAAATGAAAATAATTACATCTTCTATGCATTAAAATTAAGGAATATTTCTATACATATACTAAATATACAATACAATTTCGTAACCAAGAAGTGATTATTAAAAATTATTTTTAGATAGAGAAAACAGTGCAAAAAATGGATTACTTAATATTAAATGTTGGCCTTCTTTTTTTTTTTTTTTGTTTGTGTGTGTGTTTTTATTATTATTATTAGGGGTTTTCTCCTCAGTTACCTGGGATAAATTCTTTCGGGGGCTGTTGCCAACCGAAAGAATTGTTTTTTATTGATTTTTTTGTTGTTTTTTTTTTTTTTTACGGGCGTTCATTTAAAAATTTCCGAACCGTTCTGGCGGTATCAAGCAGTACCGCCTGTTGGGCATTTTTAATTAGATCCTCCGGCAGTTTCAAATAGGTAGTTTCAAATAGGTATTATTATTATTATTATGTCAATCAGAAATTAATGAAGCTCTCAATTTCAAGGAGTTTTTCATATAGTTATAAATGTGCATATATTCAATTTTTGAGGCATTGTACAGATATATATATATATAATACAATATATTTGAACGGGCGAGGTTTTTTCGAGACCTGTGTGTTATGAAACGTTGATATATATGGCCAGCAAACTTCCGGATTGTGTCATGTGCTTAGGCGCTATGAGCGAATTTTCTTTTCTTTTTTTTTTTTTTTTTTAGAGGAGAAGGAAAGAATTTAAAAATGTGTAAGGGATCCTTCAAATAAAAACCTTTGTGGATCTATTACCTGCATGCACTTATCAGTCAATTACTGCGAAGGTCATTATTTTATGGAACTAGGCGTGTTCATTACGATATCTTACTCCAACACAATACATCCCTAACAGTATCTTGCTATACAACCTACCTATTCCATACAATACAGTTAATTGCATATTCCATACAACAGGCAATAACATGTTAACATACATCACTCTATAGGTCGTTACTCGGGCAATGTCTGAATTATTAAGCAATTTTCTGCTCTACATATTGCACAATTTATTAAAAAATACAATTTCTTTCTAATCGTTATCTTATGCTAACCGAATTTCCATGCACGCAAAAGAGAACAATTATAATATAATTGCGTGCATATATTATAAGAATAAATATATGTTGAAATAAAGAAATTGAATCTGCTAGAGCATTAAACATTAATTTGAATTCTTGTGAGGTTTTTACTTGAGGGTAGCGCAATAATAAGCTAATAAGTTCCTAAAAAAAAGAATTTATTGGCCATTTACAACCTACCAACATAACTTCTTTCAGTAACTTTATGCTATTCTGAGTAACGCTTAGGATTGAACTTGATTGGACCGTACTCGGGCAGCAATAAGAGACACAGAAGAGTGCTTGGAGGGGCATAAAAACGCCACGGTGAACTAGAAGTCTAGTAATGTAGAATAAGAAGCCGATAAATTGCGGATATTATCAAATAGAATTGAAAATAGAATGTGTAATGCTAATGGTAGTCGCGGTTTCCACTGGAGGAATACGATAAGCACAGCGTGAAGTGATACAATAAGCAACCCGATCCGGATTTGACATAGATCACTCATAATAGTATGAAATTGATGAGTTTCACAAACCTACGTTTGGCGGAAAAATTCAATTCAAACATAGTACAAAGTAACCCCCCCCCCTTTCCCATAGACCGATTTAGTTCATTTTTACAACACTTCTTTCTTATTAAATAGCCAGGACATATAAAGAGTTTCGTTACAATACAACAGAAATTACGACCGGTATAAGGAAATTAGTAATTTCTGTCCGGAGTAAACCCCCCTTTCTAAGCAACCGATTTACTTAATTTTTACAACAAATTTTTCCTTCAGGTGACCACAACGAATACCCAGTTTCGTTGAAATTTAACAAAAATTGCGGCTGGTATTGACAAATAACTACTTTGGCTCCGGAGTAAACCCCCCTCCCCTCCAGATGGGCCGATTTTGTTGGTTAACGAACTCGTTCAATCGTTTGATAAGGGAATACTACATACCAAGTTTCGTTGCGAAAAAACAAAAAGTCTGGCCTGTATCATGTTAACGGACACATATATAACTATATATATATATATATATATATATATATATATATATATATATATATATATATATATATATAATGAAGAATAGCTAGTTAGCTCTCGAGGTGATAAGTAAAGATGAAATGGTTGGAATTCGGCTAAGGAAACCTCAATACGATTTTTGTTAAAAAAATCTATATTTAGGACGTTTCGGCAACTCATTGGTAGCCTTCGTCAGCTAAAATGACAAGAAAAACAGAAATTAATACAGAAAAAAAAAGTTCATAATTCAGATAAGTAACAGAACTATAAATACAATTAACTTATTATAAAAGAACAATTTGGTCTTAAATTCTTAGAATTTGTTCTTAGAATGAGTTGAATGAAAATCAATAGAAACGTAACAAAAAAATAAAATAGCCTTTTTTCTTCTCGTTTTGCTATGTTTCTATTGATTTTCATTCTACTCATTCTAAGAACTCATTCTAAGAATTTAAGACCAAATTGTTCTTTTATAATAAGTTAATTGTATTTATAGTACTGTTACTTATCTCAATTATAAACTTTTTTTTTCTGTATTAATTTCTGTTTTTCTTGTCATTTTAGCTGACGAAGGCTACCAATGAGTAGCCGAAACGTCCTAAATATATATTTTTTTAACAAAAATCGTATTGAGGTTTCTTTAGCCGAATCCCAACCATTCCATCTTTACTTATATATATATATATATACAAATTTTAACTGGGGTCATTTTCGGTGTCACTTGGTAGGATCGATAAAGATTTAAGGAAATTTTTCCGAAGAAATTCCGTCATGAGTGCAACCTCAATAGCTACTTTCCTTCGGAGGAAAGTGCTAAAAAAAGAACTGGATAGGCTGCCAGATCATCTTCACTTCCATAACCATCTACATGATCTTCGCCTAGAACTATCTATCAGATATCTTGCCTATAACTAGTCCTCTAAGATATCTATATCCTCCCTAAATCTTAATCATACATATGAATGATGTAAGAACCGTTCAGCTAGGAGATTAAAGTTTTCTGAACTCTCTGGTTTTCCAAGGCATTCATCGGGCCCGGCACTCATCCTCCCTCATTAGCATACAAAAACTCAATCAAACTTGGAAGGAGCCCCCAAGTTCACAACCTATTTCTGTGAAAGTTCTTAGCGATCCCCACCCCTCCCACTCGGAGCCACTCCAGCGATTCCAGCAATTTCTGAAAGATTCGATTTTCGACGGGGGACGCTCGAGGTCCGAGCCTTTTCATGAGGTCAGCACTATGATGAATGAGTTTCTTTAAAATTATTTCAACACAGGAAATCTTTACTTAAAAGATACCCAAGTCCTCAAAAGATTTCAAATCTTGACAGATAAAAACACTTGAACCGAAGATTTAACTTGCTGCTTCAGGCTAACTTACTTTAACGGATCAACAATATTTTTTGGATTGATGTCTTTCGCATTATAATAAAATTTTAAAACGTACGCACCTATGTAAATACTAATAGTAAACCTTTTTTAGCGCGATTCCTCCCTCCCTCCATAGGGAGGAAACCCGCTTATAAGGTTGACGCAATCCACAAGTGCCGACACGAAAATTTCATGTTTCAGTTCCCATAGATCAATAATGTAACGGAGGTTCAAAGTTTTATATATATATATATATATATATATATATATATATATATATATATATATTATATATATATATATATATATATTATATATATATATATATATATATATATATATATATATATATATATAGCTGTTCGCTCTCTAGGTGCCAGACAAATGGTCCGATTTGATGAGATTTGGTTCAAAATCTTTCGTCTAATTTGAAAGGTCAATTTCGTTTACCAGCAGACTCCGTCCACCGGAAGATGCATTTTGGAGCGAAATTCGCGCGACAAAAAAACGTGACGTTTTCGAGTTCATATGCTTTCAAATACTCGTTTTATAGGGTTCTTAATTTATAAAAACGGATGAAACCATTTTTAAAGCGATATCTGTAACCATTTTCGAGAAACATTGAAACACCTACTTTTCCAAACTAATTTTCAGTTTGGGTATTGAGAAACGATTAATTCAGTTGGAACTTGTTCCAGACGTTTGCAATTTATCTAATCTATGATAGATACATTTTTGTTCCGTTTGGAGTAAAGAAAGTACCTACTAGAAATAAAATATTTCGTTAATACGCATGAAAAATTTTGGGATCTGGGGAGATTTGAGAAAACGGTTGGGAAATCGTGGTAAGTGAAGAAAGGTGACCATTCGAAATCTTACTAGATTCTCTACAAAAAAAGGTTCTGATGTAATTTTCAATCCATTTGTCCAAATGCATAAGAATATATCTATGGTGTCTTTGTAAAACACCTCTTTTTTTCTGTGCCTGTGTAATTAACAGATGAAAACCAATTTTAAATTGTCATTGAGCAAACAATTCATTTACACTCTCCCTTGCATCATTTCCAAATACTTCTCATGTATTATTTATCGAACGGATTGACGAAAAATAAATATTAGAAGACATTTTTTTATTATTTTTTTTTTTTAAATAATCTACAATCTCAGTATAATTACATTTAATGTTTATTGAAATATTAAATACTTCTTGGTAAAAGTGATGTTCTCCTATCCATATAAGATGAAAGATGTTCCTTACAGGAGATTTGAGGAGAATCACCGTGACACTTGTCACCAACTGATTGATTCACTTTGGCCGCCGTGGAAGCAGCACCTCGGCTAACTTGGTTACTCCCTCTGTCAAGGTAACATCCTTAACTCTTCTTATTAACTCCAGCCCTCCTAGCCGCAATCTCCTCTCTCGCTACCCTCTTACAACACCTACCTTCAATATGAAGCTTTTATCTCATCCTAGCAAGGATAATGATTTCCATTCGCCCAAATCAGATGTATAAATCCGCGTGAATCCCGTATTTTTATAGATTTAATTGTATCAAAACAAATACTTGCAGGAAACATACCTACTTATTGTTGCTGGGCGTTAGTTATTATCGCCATACGCAGTTTTACACTGTCATTTATATTAATAATTAACCATATATATAGATATACAGATTGAGATGTTATTACTTTAGGGGTTTATTCTGCATCTTATTCGTAGTTCAGTGGCGCAAAAATGAGCGTTCTATCTGAAAATGTAGCAGAGCTACTTGAACTTTAGTCTGCTTTAAAAACTACTGTTTTTTGTTTTTTTAAGAAAACCTGTGTTTTCAGGAATTCTGATCAACGTATAGTAAATAACGACCAAATTTTTAGAATCTACGTTAAATTTCCAATAAGAAACACACATTATTGAAATATTTCCAAGAAAATTAAGAGCTATATTAAAAGCCATATAGATGAGAATGTTTGATATTAGGGTTTTATTAAATTATTCAACATATTTATCTGTGGGAGAAGGTCAAATTTATAAAAGCGCTCACTTTCTTCGCTACTCCTTTATTACGCTCTGCATGTTTCACGCCCTCATGACCCCTCTTCAGGAGCACATAAACCGTCTGAACTGCCAGACGTGGCCCTACCTGCGGAAGGTTCTCGGAGGTATAGGCTGTAACCATAGTTTATACCATAGTTTATTTTATTTGATATTAGTTTAAGTGCTGCTGAAGAGGGGTCATGAGGACGTGAAGCACGTAGAGCGGAATAAAGGAGCAGCAAAGAAAGAGAGCATTTTTATAAATTTGACCTTCTCCCACAGATAAATATATTGGAAAAACAGGGTCACCATCTTATAATAAATTATCCAATATTTTCTTAATCAGCTAAAAAGTGTTTGTTTTGTTCTTTTGAACGGGGTTTTGTGTTTGTTTATCTCACTTTTTAGTTTGTTGTTTTTTAAATTGTCTTTAAAATTAGCGTTTTAGTAAAATAAGGTAAGAAAATGAGAAACTCATTGGCAAGAGTGGTTTTCTAGAGCGAACGTTGAGATGGTGGACAAATCTTTTCCGGTTAGGACATTGTCATTTTCTTGGTGTGGTGTCTTAGTAAAATGATTATTTTAGTAAAACAAGGTAGGGCAATGAGAAACGCGTTGGTTATAATGTTTTCCTTGAGCAAACATTTTAATGTATAATGCGGATAGATAATATGAGAAGGATTGGTTCTATATTTCATTTTGTACAGTTATTTCAAACTTACAAACATGTTTATTCACAACATTAGACAAAAGGTGTAATTTGCGTAAAAACGTTGAGTTGACATTTCAGAGTTAAGTGAGCAATATAATTAAATAAATATAAGCGCGAGGGTCTGTCTCCGGTGAGATAAGTCGGTGTTAAGCTTCAAATTAACTATTTCCGAGTGGCGGGCTTGAGCTGTATTAAATAACTCCGCTTAATCGAAACTCAAGTTTTATTGCAAAACTTATCCACTTCCTTGGATGGCCTCTTTAATAATTTAAATTTAGATTATATGGCGCAACGTCATTGGTCAACGATCCTGCCACTTTAATTAGTGATTTTGTTAATTTCGATGGAGTGCTTTGGTTATGAAAGAGACATGCGAAGAAACATAATACCTAAAGAAAAAATATTCATAAAAAAGACGGTATGAAAATTTGTCTTACAAAAATAATATAGCTTTAAACAATGACAGCATGGTAACGAACTCTTTGATTGGAATTTAATCACTCCGACTCTCAGGATCTGTGGAACCTTATCTGTGAGACCAAATATGTCTCCAAGAGATGACAACATTAGATTTCATAGTGATGTATATATATATGTATAAATGTGGGCGAGGTTAGCTCAGTGGCAGAGCATAGACAGACTACCGAAAAAGATGTTGTGAGGTTCACCAGGAGGATGCGATCACCTTTGACCGACAACGGCCGACGAGAGTGCCTACATTGGTCCCGATTAAGACGCAGCTCGTCAGTAATGACCTCCTAATATGTACCTCCTAATAAGCATAAAAACCTTCGATTCATATTTTAAAATTACTTATAAGAAAGGTAGCTAGAAGGTTATAAGCAGTGGAAGGATATAAATATTGGAAGGTTATTAACATTGAATGGTTATAAACATCTTTCAACGTAATTTAATAAACAATAAAAACAAAGAAAACAAAAATGTGAATTGGCAAAGTTGTTATAAATTTTATTGCCTTTCATTTTAAAAAAATGCATTGAAATCGGTTAAGATTTAGAGGCTGTAGACTTTTTTGAAACAAAATATGTGGTTTGGTACCATTTTGCTTTTTCGGTCCGAAATCGGCCTACAAACAAACAAGTTTGAACGGCCGAGAATCGGTGGTCATCGAATCGGATTTGGACCAATGTAGGCACCTCCATTGAGATGCATGTGTTTGTTTTTCTTCCGACAGTCGGTGGCTGTCGGATCTAGTCCAATGTAGGTGCCTCGTTGGATGGCTAAACAGCCTGCAGGTAGATTTGCAAAAGCACAACGTACTGAACTGGCGGACTCTGGTTCATCCCCGAGAGGAATGGTCTGAGATGGGGCTTGTACCAGGCTCTTTAAGGACTGTAGCGCCCGATTGCTAGTTATGTATATACGACCTTTTCCATTGACTTCGGTTTGGAAAACATTGAATTTCAAATGAAGATAGTTGAATCTGAAATGCAAAAGGTTGAATTTTATTCGAAATGCTACATACAGCAAAATCCACTCTGGTACACTGTGTTTTTGGAAAATGTCCGATAAAAAAAAATCGTAGATCTTACGCTTTCGCGTTCGGCGTCTTTCAGGTACACTTTATATAGGTATATTGACTTGGAGAATCAAATTAAAAGGTGATATCTTTAACTTTGTGAAAATTCACAGATAAAATGTCAAACATAACACCAGAATAAGGGCAGCATCCATAATTATGGCCGTGACCCAGTAATAACAAGTTCTTCCCAAATGAAGCACAGCCAGAAAGGGACATTGTTCCTTGAGCGACCAAAGTTTATCCCTTCGCCATTATATTGGAGCACTTGACACTTTACCTCGCTTCTCAACTTCACTAATTAATTAGGCTAGCTTCATAAAGGTGCATTAGGATAGAAGAAGGCTTCGAATCAATCATCTCTGGTCCTTGAAGAGAACAGAAACACTTTACAGTAACCAAAACCTTTTCTCAGAAATTCTAAAGTATTATAATCTACCAATAGATGGTATTTTAGAGAATCGTGAAGTTAGGTAGAAGAATATATTTTAAATAAAAATAGTGTTCATACTTTATAGTGACCAAACCTTCTTTAATCCAATATTTTGCAGGTGGAAGGTCAATAAAAGGGAATTAACAAAGTTAACGGTGGCCGTGAATGTTAAGGCGTGAGCACTTAACACTCCGTGCCAAGAGTCGTAGGCCCCACTAGGGGTGGTGGCTTTTCTTTAGAAAAAAGAAAAGGCATCAGCCCTATCCTGGCTAGAAAAGGGTGGTGACCTTTAGATAAACCGTCTTAAAATTCATGGACGTTAAAATAACAACAGGACGTGGATACAGCTACAGAACTAGTTACGCAGGCCATACAGTTCAGCATGAAAGTTGCAAGCAAGCAACGGAAACCAATGCCATCTCCTCAACATTCAAAACTCCCTCCCCAAATCCTTGAACTCTTGTCAGCAAAACGCAGAGCACGAGCCCAATGGCAGAGATCCGGATACCCTTCCGATAAAACCTTATTCAACAACCTGACGAGACGGCTAAAAGACGAACTTAAAAAATTTCGAACTAACAATTACGATACTTACCTTTCCTCCCTCTCCACCAGTGACAATTCCCTATGGCAAGCAACAAAGCACATCTTAAAATTCCAACCGACCTCATCTCCTTTACGCCAAGAGAATGGTTCCTGGGCACGAAGTGACGAGGAAAAAGCAACATTATTTGCCAACCATCTCCAATCCGTATTTACTCCAAACCCTGAAACTAATCCCACATTCACTACTGAAATCATGAACTCTCTTGATGAACCTCTTCCTCTTTCGGAACCACCTAAATCCATCAGTCCTGCAGATGTCAAGTATACAATTCACCATCTCCCTCTTAAGAAATCTCCTGGTCCTGATCTAATAACTGCCAATATCCTTCGACACCTGCCACACAAAACCCTGATGTTCCTTACCCTAATATTTAATAGCATCCTTCGTACTACTCGATTTCCCTCATCCTGGAAACATTCTGAAGTAATCCTTATTCCAAAACCCCTTAAATCTCCAACACTTACCAGCTCCTATCGTCCTATTAGCCTTCTCCCAATAATTTCAAAAGTATTCGAAAAACTCCTGTACAGAAGACTCCTACCCATAGTAAACTCAAGCGATAAAATTCCTGATCACCAGTTTGGCTTCCGTTCCCAGCATTCCACTACCCAACAAGTCTTCCGTGTAGTTGACACTATTTCCTCCACACTTTAGCAAAAAAGTTTTTGTTCCGGTGTCTTTCTTGACGTGGCACAGGCGTTTGATCGAGTGTGGCATCCCGGACTCCTTTACAAACTCAAAACATTCCTTCCCTTCCATTTCTATCTTATCCTAAAATCATATCTAGAAAATCGTACATTCCATATCAAATGCGGCTCTTCAATTTCCTCTCCTCGAACCATTAAAGCAGGTGTTCCCCAAGGCAGTATCCTAGCTCCTCTCCTTTATTCTATATTTACGTCAGATATCCCAACAACCCCAAATATCGTCACTTGTACATTTGCTGATGACACTGCATTCCTTATATCCTCTCCCGACCCTAAATTGGCATCTGAAAAACTTCAAAACTACCTCAATGACGTCGAGAAATGGGTCAACGAATGGAGGATTCAAATGAACCCAGAGAAATGTACGCATGTAACTTTCGCCCTGCGACGAGCTGAGTGCCCTCCAGTAACAATCCACAATATCCCAATACCCCAATCTAACGAGGTTCGATATTTAGGATTCCACCTCGACAAGCGACTTACCTGGAAAACACACATAAAACACAAGAGACAAGAACTGAACAAACGCTTCGGACTTCTCCGACGACTAATTGGACTCAAATCAAAACTAGTCACAAAAAACAAACTGACAATATACAAGACCATAATAAGACCGATATGGACATACGGCATAGAACTATGGGGATCAGCTAAGCCATCAAATATACAAATTATCCAACGTTTCCAATCCAAAGTCCTTCGTAAAATCCTCAACGCTCCTTTCTACGTCTCAAACCTAACCATCCATCGAGACACTGAAATACCCTTCGTTTATGATTTAGCCAAATCCCGATTCCTGACCTTTTTCTCTAAACTCCCAGCCCACCCCAATCCTCTTGGCAGATCCCTCTCTTCCCATGTCACCCCAGATAATCCTCCTCGACGCCTTCGCCGCCATTGACCACGAGACAATTTACAACTGGTTAATTAGCCTGTCTTATAAAGTAATGTAAATATTGTAAATAATGTATATAGTTTAAAAAAGAGACCAAGTTTTAATTAAAATAAGAAATACCATAACTTTCACTGGAGTGGCAGTAATGTCTGCCTTCTCCCCTCATCTTATTCACTGTGTTTTATGTATAGGTGACCATATTTACTTATTGTACATTAACTGTACAGATTGTAAATTATCAATAAAGATCAATTTAAAAAAAATAAATAAAAAAAAAATAAATAAATAAATTTATTTTATTCAAGCTCTACATGTTTCACACCTTAGGGGCCCCTTAAGGAGCTAAGAAATAAATGTGTTAAAAATAAATGCACTCTTCATAGGGATACTATGAAGGAAAAAAAAAAAAAAAAAAAAAAAGGAGCTAAGAAACTCACTGAACTAGAAATATAACCTAATTGTATTAAGGCAAACCTTCCCGTGGCCATTGTACGGGAAGTTTCTCCTTAATCCAATTAGGCTATATTTCTAGTTTATTAAGTTTTTTAGCTCCTGAAGGGGCCCCGAAGGTGTGAAACATGTAGAGCTTGAATAAAATAAATTGAATTGACTTTGGTAATTCTCTTTTATTGACCTTCCAACATAAAAAACAAAACCAAAAAAAAACGGAAAACATTGGATAAAAAATAGTGTTTAATTGGTCTAATGCCATAATCCATCACATAGAAGTAGATGTGTGACCAAAAGTGGACAAATTCAGACTTCATGTTGCTCTGTCCTGTCGTGTCAAAAGGTAAGAATCAGTCAGTCGAGAATAGCCAATCCTTAGTGACAAGTTTAATTTTTATGTTTTCAAACCTTTATCGATCATAGCAAAGGCAGAAAACACCGTTACAGTTATATATAAAACTTAATGGTGTTTTCGGTTTTTGCTGTAGGCAAGGTTGGCTCTAAGGCTACTGGACAAATATGCTGGAGGACCTGACTTCAAATCCCGAGCAAGCACAACAGATTTTTATTTTCTAGTTTCTTCGTTCGTGAGTTGGGTTTGCCCTCCATGGTACTTGCAAAGGGGAAAATCAGGCGGCCGGAGCATAGTCTTGACCACACTCTCTTCCTAGTGTTTAGATGGTCATGAATAAGATACCACCATAGAATCTGCCCCTCTGGGCCATCGTGGCTTGGCACGGGACTGATTGTTTTTTCGGTTTTTGCTGGGCATGATCGATAAAGATTTGGAAAACGGAAATTCTAAAATTGTTTTATGAGTCCAATCTAAATAGCCAGATTGTTTCCAAAACTGCTAAAAATGAAATGGCGTACGAAAACGACTAAAATCCTGGGAAGGATCGACTTGAAATTGAACGACTCACAAACTTTATGAATCTCTGAATGTTCAGGTGTTCTCTCAAGATGTAGAGCCTTAAGCCTCGAGGCAGATATCCTCCACTGACTGATGGCCTGAGAAGAAACCTTTTTAATTACGACAGCAACTCCAAGAAAACTGTTCCTAATTTAATACCCCCCCCTCATCCCCGTTAATCTGGAGCCCCCCCCCAGTCAGATATAAATGTAATATCAGCAATTACCCTTCTCCCGTTCTTTCTATCCTCTATTTCTCTCTCTTTCTTGAGCATAAAATCTTATATTAAACGAACTGGGAGGTTAAATTCTTATAACTATACCGTCTAATCATGGAATTTGGAGACCCGGTAGCCGTGGGCTCTTAGCACTCCGTGCCAAAGGTCGTGTGTTCGATTCCCACTAGGGGCGGTGGCTTTTCTTTCGAAAAAAGAAAAGGCATCACTCCTATCCAGGCTAGAAAAGGGTGAAAACCTATAGATAACCCGTCCTAAAATTCGTAGTTAATAATAAATGGACGTTAAAATTTAAATAAATAAATAATCATGGAATTTATGGCAAAATTGATAAATTTCTTTTAAGAATAATTCGGAGTGTTTTAGCCTGATAACCCCTTCTATGCTAAAAATATGTCGCAAATAAAAATTGGTTTAGTACATAAACATTTGTATTGAGGTTTACGGGGGGGGAAGCAAATGAGAAAATTACCCTCCTTTTTGTGTTTTTGTTTTTGGATCTGTGTCTAGGCCATTATCGCCGCGGTTTCTACAAGTTACCACTCTTTACAAACACCCATAATGCAACAGGACAATTTTATAGCGAAAAATTCAATATCCCCCAGGCGGGAGTGGAACACATCTCCCAATCCAGCGTGCAAGCCACTATACCACGGGAAGACCCGGAACAGTTATAATATTGCTATGTTTACAGTTCCGTTTTAAGAAGGAATATAAAAAGCACCATTTAAAATGAAAATTTACATATTACAGAAAAAGTTAATTTTTAATCTGTTGTCAACTACTATGTCGTCATTAAACACATGAAAAAACTAAATAATTGTCTTAGAGTACCTTAGCAGGAGTTGCTCCCCAAAATTGTTTAAAACATTATCTTATATATGCAAATATAAATTAATGTTTTAAACAATTTTGGGGAGCAACTCCTCCTAAGTTACTTCAAGAATCAATTGATCCTTCAACTTTATAAGTATCCTTCTTTTTTAACATTTCAAGAAATATAAACATATTTTAATGAATATAGTAGGATGGTATGATCGATATCCAACATTTTGTGCAAGATTGGTGGAGAGTCGATGCTTTCATATAATAAATGACGTGGCAAATCCAACCAATTTTCCATCCAAAAAATCTGTAGCATTGAAAAATAGAATTTTTGTTCTAAACAAGCTACTTTTTAAAATTTGAATCTTAAACGTGGATTAATAGGTTGTACAATTTCGCGTTCTTTTTTATTTACAAGACGCTTGCTATAAAATTGATTAACATATATGATAATTATTCAAATTTTAACGTCCATTATAATTAACTCGGAAATTTAGGACGGGTTATCTATAGGTCATCACCCTTTTCTAGCCAGAATAGGGTTGATGCCTTTTCTTTTTTCCAATGAAAAGCCACCACCCCCAGTGGGAGTCGAACCCATGACCCTTAGCACGGGCTCACGCCTTAACACTCCCGGCCACCGGGCCTCCACATATATAATGAAAACATGTAATAGTCCGAGAGCTGGCAACGCACTTTTCATGAAGTGTTTTATGCACCTTGAAATTTTGCTATAATATACCTCTTAGGTAGATAAGAAGGTATGTATGTGTTTCCTGGACATACCTTGGAACACCAGGTACTGCGCATAGGGGAAAGGTGCAAAAAAATATTTCCGAAAAATAGAGTTTTAATCAGAAGCCAACTATCTTTAATGTAAAATTAAGACCATTTTACAATGATTAATAAATATGGCGGGCACTTTTAAGGAGTATAACACGTAAAAAAAAAACAAAAAAAAAATTAATTGTTTTTATTCTCAAATTAAATGAGAGTTTTATTCGCGCTGCCATATAAACCGGAACAGCTGTACAAGATCATATGAACAAAAACCAATGAGAGCGCAGAGAATAACCACAACTGCGCGGTGCTGTCATTCATTCTTACGGTTACACGCAGTGTATTGCAGTCTATCATATTCAACATTTATTTTTATGTTTCCTGATAATTATACCCCACAAAAGTGTCTGCCCTTTTGTAATTATTTTAAATTATGTTTATTGAAGACGCTTTTTAAATTGCAGCGTGAATAAAGCACTTCATTTAATATTAAAAATAAAAACTAGGTACTTAGTTTTTTTTTTATTATTATCATTTTAACCCCCTTAAAAGTGCCTGCCTTATTTATTATTAATTTGAAAATTGCCTTAATTTGCCATTTTGTTCATTAATAAAAGTTGGCTTCTGAATAAAACTCTACTTTTGGGCAATATTGTTTCGCACCTTTCCCCTATGCGCAGTACCTGGTGTTCCAAGGTATGTCCAGGAAACACATATTTACCTTCTTACCTACCTAAGAGGTACATTATAGCAAAATTTCAGGGTGCATAAAAACACTTCATGAAAAGTGCGTTGCCAGCTCTCGGTCTATAATAGATTTTTAATGTCATTGTGTGCAGATGAGATATAGGTTTATGATGAAGATCTTTATGATTAAATGTTTACATTATTTTTTTAAAAAACATTAATATTATTTATGTTCATTTTGTTGCTAAGTACCTGAAGATGGCACCAAGTAAAAATCATTTTCAATGAGGATAAACTAGTTCGTCATACAATTAATCGTCTCCTCATTATCTGTAATCGAGCTTACTTGGATGACGTTATAACCTTTCAATAACCTCCTAGCTAAGATAATGCTTCCACGAGGTTTTGTTTAGGAGTTTTTGTTTTTATTGTTTTGTCATGTTGACAAATCTTGGGCACAGCTATGACTGACCTAGCTGTAAATGATAAATTTCTCACACTCTCCAGCTTCAAAGACACTCTTGTTATTGGTTTGGATCAATTTGAAGAAAAAATATTAAACCGGTCTGAAGAAGTTGTCAGTAAAGAAAATGCAAAAACTGCCGCAGAAGACAATTATGACGGTAGTGTACCAGTTGTGTCTTCGGCCTTTTCACAGTGCGGAAAACTTTTTGTTTGCTGTGCCCATAAATCTTTAAGTGTTTGGAATGTCGAAAAGTGGGAACTCTCTATTCAAAAAACTGTACCAAGATCAGCCTGTAAGGTTATATTTTCTCCAAAAAGTGATTGTGTAGTGGTTGCAGACAAATCTGGAGACGTTTATTTGCATTTCTTGAACAATTTTGAGAAGCCAGGGGAATTAATACTAGGTCATGTTTCTATGCTTTTAGATGTAATCATTACTCCAGATGAAAAATATATTATAACTTGTGACAGAGATGAAAAGATTAGGGTATCTTGTTATCCTAACGCCTATAATATTAACTCTTACTGCTTGGGGCATGAAGATTTTGTTACAAGCATTAATCTAATTCCAAATCAAAATTTGTTAATATCCAGTAGCGGAGATGGTACTCTAAGGTTATGGGATTACGAAAACGGTAAGGAACTCTACTCATATTTTGTAAAAGGGGATATATCTGAGTTCAGAACAGATGAAGAAACTTTACCTGTGGTTTACAAAGTGTCAATTCTCAAAACAGAAACTGAATCAACATTGGTGTGTTTGCTAATTTTTAAAACTAATGCAATTTGGTTGTATAACATTGATCATACTTCTGTGTCGCTGAATTTCAGGCAATTTATCAAAACGAGTAGTGAGCCTTACACATTGCAGACTCTTATAAGTAAATCAAAAATATGGTTCTTGCAGTTAGATGAAGACAAGCCACTTAAATCATTCGATTTAGTAAGTGATAAGTTAGAAAAAAGCGAAGAAAACTTTAACAATATTCAAAGAATTGTTAAGAAACATATAATAGTGCTTGACCTGAATAAATTGCATGAAAGACAAATTACTTCTCTTTGTAAAAAGAAGTTTGACAATGAAAGTGATTATTACAAAAGAAAACAAGAACGCCTAGAAGCAGAAAAAGTTAAGAAGTTTGCAAAATCATAACAAACCCATTCTATTTATTTTAATACTTTGTGAATAAAGTGATATAAATTTGTCCTATTTAACATGTTTTTTTAATTTAACTAACTCTGCACCTGATTTATCCAAAAACAATTGTGATAAAAAGAAGATAGAAGATCTATTAAGCATACAAATTCACTTTTGTCCTATAATTGTTTAAGCTTTCACTAATTTCTTGTAATTTTTTGTTTAACTAACTAATTCTTTTCTTTTTTTTTACGGCCATAGACTTTGTGGCCATTAGCGCTGTCGTTTTTTGTTCTTTTAATTTGTATGCCTTGTAGAAGACTGTTCTAAAGTGTAGAGGACTGCGCTGGAATATACTCCATGCATTACAAATTTTTACTTATTTTTTTCATCTACCACCAGTTTCATGTTATGTGACCTCTTCTTTAGGAGACAAAGTTTTAGCTCCCGAATGAGCTATGGGGGCATCCATATAACACAAAACTAAGAGAGAAATTGAGGCGTTGTGGATACGAAGGGCAAGCTCAACAAAAGGTAGAGTTAGGAAAATGCGTTTGAATATTTTTCCCATGAGAGCAAACTACACTAAAGTATATTCAAAACATTTGTTTGTTGATGTATCATAAAGTTCACACTAATTCCTTGTTAATAACTATATAATTTGTTTATTAATAAACAAACAATGAGACCTCCGCGTCCCACAACAAACAAATGGAAAAAATATACAAACACATTTTCCTCACACTACCTTTTGTTGAGTTCGCCCTTCGTATCCACAATACCTCAGTGTTATCTTAACAGTAGTTAATTTGTGTACTTAATTCAATTGTTCTGATTTGGTATCATCCAATAAAGATCATTGAAAATGAGGGACCCTAGTGCATAAAATAATTTATCAAATTATTAAATCCAGTTTTCTATCAATTAAAAAAAAAAAAGCGTTCACACAAGAGCTGCATAAACTAACGACATTCCTCAAGAAAGTAGTTGATGCCAGATTGCTCAGAGATGTGGCATCACTAATCCATACCTTTGGAATACGTAGTATAAAATGGTTATCATGTATAAATGTTCGCCCCCGATTCAAGAAGCTACAAAATAAATGTTTGTCAATAACTACTTTTATTAATTAGTTTGGAATGCTGGATAAAATCTTATAGCCTCCATGATAGGGAACTGTTCTCTCTCTCCTCCGTAGCCCTGAAGATGGTTTGTAATTCAAGCCAAAACGTTGGCAAATAAATATTACTCATTTTAGTGATAAAATGTAGTTGTATTTAACAAGTGACCAAACCTGAAAATCTGCATCTTCTTGCTTATATTATGAATACATATCTCTTATTAGCTCAGTATTATATAATGATTTTCTTGACAAGGAAACAGGAATTATGCCCATCTAAAGCAAACTAATAATTTTTTTCTTGACAGGGATGTTACAGGTATACCCTCCCTACTATAGGACCAATTTTGCTGGCTAATGGGCTAATTCAATTGAAGGAATTGCTGGATTCTAGAAAATTGATGTTCACGATGATGAATTATAGTCAAAATGTCCTCTGATGTTATGAAGCAGAACGTTTTCGGGAACATCTGAGAGTCTAGGAGCAAGACTCAGTTGACTAAGGATCAGTTTATGAGATTGTAAATGGAGCTAAGTCCTCAACAATGTTTTGCTTAAAACAAAAAAAAAATCAGTGGAATTTGGACTATTATTCATCATTATGAACTCATCCGATTGTTTGTTATTTTATTCTGAGCTTTGGGGCAGAAGAACTAAAACTGCAACCTCTATTGTGTCAACATGGTGTATGATATAGTTCTATAAGCTTCATTGACTAAAGAGCACAATTAATCATATTTTGAGCTGAAACTTTTGAACCCAAAATATAATATCTTTTCTAATAACTTTCTAGAAAGAAAAAAAAACACGATTCATATATTAGTTATATATAGATTACTTTATATTTTTTTTATTGCATATATATTCTACAAATGAATATTAAATGTTTTATATTATAAGATGGTGACTCTATTTAAGTTACATTGTGTTAAATGTTGTATATGTGATACAATCGGCATAAGTTAATATTTTAACTCATTTAAAAAAGTCCAATACCTTCATCTATAACTAAATAATAAACATAAATCAATGGAGACACAGGAAGCAATAATAAACAAATTTCTGTAATGGTTAAGTATTGTTCTTAATTAAGACAAATATATTTTTCAAAAATAGTAAAATAATAAGATATAAATTGCTTATTACAATTTATATATAAATATACATTAACAATAATATACCTTTGTAATGGAATATCTGAATATTTGCATTTCATACCATTCATTTTCCCACTTTTTAGACTGTGATTATATTTTAAAAAATAACATAACGTGATTACGATGTAGGAATATTGTTGAGGTATAGACTACATTCAGTGTCTGATTTAAGATTTATCTTTTTTTATGTATTGTTATTCATTTTGATAAATGTATTTAATAATGTGGTTGTTGTCCATACAACACTGAGAAGGAGGCATTACCTCAAAAGGCCTATGCTCTAATAAATGTTTTTTAATTAATGACATTTTTTAGTTGATGACCATTCTATTAAACCTGACGATGAATCTCCACCATCCAGCTCCTAAACTCTCAAATAGTTTGATTATCTTTTTTGTTGAATATTTGCAAAAGTGGTAGCTCTGATATTAGGATCTTTGGTAACAGATCAGAGTTCTTTTGTGATGTCTTACTAAATAGCTGATCAAGAGATTGTTTCTATTGACATTTCTATGGTCCTTTTAAGGCCATACTGTAGCCTTTATTAACAATTTAACAAATTTGTTTGTCTCTAATGTCAAATCTCCAATTATTCCCAAATTGGCACAGGTACCTCCGTTCTACTGGTCTCTAAGAATACATATTTTACTGGCTCTCCATGATTAATCAGACTTTGCAGAGTTTGATGCCTAACGGCTTCTGTAATCCCTTTTATTCAATTAGACCTAGGGTGTGTCTAGACTTTATTTGCTGCTCCCTAAATAGGCACATTTACTTCAACAAACCCTTTGTTGCATGGAATATTGTTGAGTTCCGGACTGGGTTACTTGTCTTACTTTTCACAGAATGGGCCTTCCATCTGGAAGGAGCCATATATTCTTTTTTGAGTATATTCACCCATGGGGTTTATTTTAACCTGTAGAACATATATTCTTTAATCTTTTGTCGTAGATCATTAAATGAGAGCAGGTATTATTATTAAAATAATTATAATTGATATGCTAATTTGTATAGGAATATAATAAGATCTTTTTATTTTAAATAAGGTTGGTAGAGAGAATATGCAAATTGAATTTATCAGGAAACTGTATCAAATATTTACAAGGAAATCAAATTGATTTTTTATGCCAGCTGAGATCATACAATCCTAATACTATCAAGAATTGTCTGGCAGTTAAAAATTATCTGTATTTTCAGTTTACCTTACATTGCACGCATGCCCAATCTGCTGTAAAAAAAAATAAATAATTTTTTTTTTCCGAAGAGCGAGTTGCACACCTGGTGGGCAATGGTCTTATTTATTTGAATTCACTTACGATTTCGGTGATTTCCATACTAAACATGCTCTTTTTATTAAAAACGAACAATATAAAGAAGAAAAAAAAGTTGGCTCCTGGGGACCGTGTTCGAAAAAAATCTTCGTCTCGAATGGGTTAATCTTAGCTCCTGATTTCCCCCCTTGAAGATACCCTGAGTGAGCCAAGGGGTGGTCTGGGTCTCTAGTGGGCGTCTGAGTTTCGAACTCGGGTCCTCCAGAACATGAGTCGAATACTCCATTACTATCGAGCGATTACTATTGCTTGCTTAAGTTTCCAGGAAAGCAATACCTATAATTTCTTGAAGCATATCGCCTCGTTGTGACATCTCAATAAATAAATAATTTCTTGATTGATATTAGCGGATGTAGTAGAAGCATTCCTGAAACACTCTACTTTGTTCTACATAAAGATGTTAAAGTTAACTACAAATAAGCCTATCCACTTGCAAAATGATCGATCAGCTGGAATATTCTCACATCAATAACTGCAAATTGGAACGGTAATAGGCCGGTTCATATGTTCTCGGTACTAATTTCATTACATCATAACTTCTGCAAGTCCTTAGTAAACTTGATTGAAAAATTATTTCCCTGTATCCAAACCAATCATGATTCGTTGAGCGAACGAGCTATTCTTGCGAACAAGAAAAAATACATTTACAAACTTTAAAATATTATTTAGTCTTAAAGTGAGGAAGTACAAGAATACTACAGGTCTGGGAGCGGAAGGTAGACAGAAGGATATATTGCCCAGTAAAGTGTGGTGACTTTTGGAGAATAAAAACCAATCAGGAGCTTAAAAGCTGTATGGAGACCCTGACATAATTTCTTTCATAAAACGTCAACGGCTAAATGGTTGGGACACGTAGAGAGAATGGCCCCTGAGAGATTGCCAAGAAAGCTCCTTTATGGAATGCCGGGTGGCAGATGAAGGCCGGGAAAACCTCGAATGTGCTGGCTGGATATATCAAGTCCGCCGTTTGAGAGGTTTTGCAACAAATAGAGCTGCCTAGAATGCGCTGTTGACTGAGGCCTTGGTCCTTCACCGACTGTAGTACCGGTCTGTAGGTAAGTTTAAAGTGAGTAGTCATAAGCAAGTTCATCCATACCTGGACTGAACAGTTGTGAAACCAGACGGAACTGGAATTTTTAATAATCGAAGAGAGCTTTCGTATTCACTCGTTCTGTTCACAAACTTTTCAAGAGAAAATCTGCTTGCCAATTGAAATTTCTATCAGCCAAAGCATTCTTCAAGTTGCGGCTTTCGGTAAAAAAAAAAAGAAAGTGCAAGTTGTTCTTTCTTTCTTGTTTTTAAAAGTATTTTGGCATTGAGATTCCAATAAAACAGCATAGCTGTTTTTTTTGTGAAATTGAGAACAAATATACTTTTGTATTTAACATGTAGACTTCCGCGGTCAAAGTCATCAAAAACATTATAGTCTTCGGATAGTGACCGTGTCACAAACTTCTTTTGGTTAGTCATCTTGTTACTACCTTCTTGAGGGTTAAGTCTGAGAATCCTAAAATTTTAGCTTAGTGTGTTCAAAAACGACGGATTTCTAACATTTGACATTCATCAAACTAAGATATATCAATTCGAGTGTTAGGAATTTAAAACATATCGATCAACCGAGCAGTTTTGGACTTTCCGTATTCTTTTGGAAGTGCTTGTGATTTCGTGATATGTGGAATTTAATCGTTCAAAAGCCTAATAAATTTCCTACAAAAAAATAAAAAAAGGTTCAGACTTAAATTTCGTTAAGACCACTTCAGTAGGAGAAATGTTTCAAGTATGGTTTAATTCCATTAAAGGAGTCTTATAAAGAGCTTCTATAATAAGCTTTCCCAATTACACCAGATATAAGCATTCTAAGGAAAATGTTATATACTTCTTTAATCTGAAGCACTCAACTCATCCTACCTCAACCTACAAATCAAAATATTCTTTGGTTTTTATAATCTTATACTTATTTGTAAGGAGGTTACAATTTTTTTTTAAATTTCAAATTTATTTCTCTCCAAGGTGCTACCTGTTATTTCTACTGTTACTTACAATTCTGAGAGAAAATATCTTCATTATGAACAATATTTATACTATTAACTCCAGCATACAGCCTGCTACTGGATGTCTGATTTTCCTTCATGGATCAGGTACTGTTTGGAAAGTTGCTTTTTATCTTCACTGAAAAGGTTTCTTTGGTATGATAATTCATCTGTACACATCTTATCAGCCATCTCCAAATAAATAGTATTTGTTTGGCTTTTTATTTCCCTGTTTTTTTATCGTATATGCTCTCAGAATGGGTAATAAAACAAAAATGATATCACATTAAATTCAGTGGAATACTCCTGTATGAAACAAATAAAAATAAAATTCTTATCTTCGTGGACAGCGGAAGGTCAACAAATAAAATCTTCAACACTCAGTATCACCAACTTTATTTCATCCCTACATGTTTCACACCTTTATTGGTGCCTCTTCAGGGGAAAAAAATTACAAAAATAAAACTTACAGCCTACACCTGAGGAGGATAACCTTCCACCAGTACGGCCACGTCTAGAATCACATTTTTGAGTGTGATTAAACTGGACCTACAACTACCTTCTGTAGATATATCTCGGTTTTCCCGGAGAGGTAGTTACAACTTCATTTTTGATGTGATAAAAGAGAAGCTACAACTACCTAGGTGTAGTTACATCTTCGTTTTCTTGAAGTCTGAGAAGGAGCAGACTTCACTTTTGTCAGCTATTCTTCATGATCAGGATTATTACTATATTTATTATTACTTTGGTTCAGGGAGGTATATAGGAACTCATTTTTGACTAATGGGGAGTTTGGGGCCATTTTACACCCAACAACAACTTTATTTTTTCTGATATTATTTAATATATTTTTGACGCATTATTACCGATTAAATTAAAATAAATTTCTGGGAGGGGCTGCAGATATAGAAAGTGTTTTTGGGCAACTGAAACAAAGGTTCAGAATTCTTGGCAATTGTGTAAATGTAGTACATGAAAGAGTACCAAAACTAGTAATGAACTGTGCTGTACTGCATAATAATGCTAAAAATCTTAAAGACCCTTTAAATTTTGAGGAATTTGACCACATTGCAGACAGTGTTGCAACAAAAGTCCGTGGAGAAGAAAAGCAAAATGAAATGTTAGCCTTTTAATCTTTAAATTATCAGAATGCCTAACGCCTAATTAATTAGTATATTTGATTTAATATAGTTTTTATAATGAATCAAGTTGTACATTACTCACTTTGTTATTTAATCAATATCATTTTTTTATATAATAAATCTCTAGATAGAGATTTCTTATCAGTTATTCTTTCATCTTCAGATTACGGTGACATTTTGCACAATTTAACTATTGTTCAACGAGAAGAATGAATATGTGCCTAGCAGTGATTGACAAGGAAGAGTACTACCGAAAACAGGAATTGAAACCTTTATGGGTAGGAAAGGGTCGACAGGTTCCAACATGGAAGACAGCCACTACTACAGGGTAGTTGTATCTACTACCCCTAGTTGTAGCTTCAGTTTTTCCAGCTACCACTCCATCTAGGGTAGTTGTAACTACGGAGTGGTAGCCTTTCTTTAATCACATCCATCTGAGTTGAAGCTAAAACTACACCGTAGTCTCTACTAGGTAGACACTTCGTTTTTATCACACCACCCTATGTATGACATTCTCGTGTCTGTGTTTGTTACAAAATTCCTTTTAAACGGTTTGACCAATTTTTATTATTTATTATTTTTTTTTGTTCTGTATATTTGATTGGTCTGATTTAGGATATAAACTATTTTTCATACCCCAAAGTGATAAGGGTTGTCCACTCCATTTTTTTTTTATTTTTTGGACTAAAGGATTTTTTTTATGATTTGGCATTAAAAAAATGCATACAATCCAAATTTGTCACCCTTCTATCAGCAATCCCCATTTTCTAATATTAGTATAATTTAATCATTTTCAACCCTTGGTCGATAACTGCTCAATTATCACTCGATCAGTTATAATTAGTAATAGAGATATAATTTTGAATATATTATTTAAGATAATAAAGTAAACAAATTAAAAAATGGATGTTTGGTGTTTTGTTATTTTTATAGGCTGTCATCGTTCAGATATACAGAGTATCTATTCCCCTTTCAGTCATAGACCATATCCCCACACACTTACAATAAGTTAGTAATTTTTTATTTGACTACCAAAATATTCGCTCGAAAGAATTTATATGGCAAAACAACCAGGTCAGCTAGTATATTTTAATGGGAGTTATTTTCTGTATCTAATTGTTAAAACCAATAAACATTTAAAGAAATGTTTCCAAATTCTTTCGTAAGTATAACCTTAATAGCTACATTCCTTCATAAAGTGCTATAATATACAAGAGCTATTTTTAAAAAAATATTTATTCTATTGGTACTTAAGCACTTCCCATAAACTAAACCCCTTCTTGAGGAATTTTATATATTTACTAATCAAAACAGAATTTCTATAAAAATAAGTCATTAATTTCCATGATATCAGATATCTGAATTCGATTATTTCTTCTAGGTGATTCTGGGCAAGGTATAGGAGAAACGTTCAAAATGATGAAAGGAAAGTCTGTACAGTTCCCACATATCAAGATATTGTTCCCGACTGCCCCTTTATTGCCTTTTACTGCTTATGGAGGAATGGTAATAATTTAATCATTCATAAATTTTATCAGAAGATAATCAAAATTTTTCTTAGTGTAATAATAAGATGCCTGAGTGTCTAGCTTCTGATAAATATGACACTATACCGTCTCTCTGAAGTATTGGCTCTGTTTAGATGAATGGAATTGCCATGCTCTGTGTTAAGAAACCTGGCATCCTTTTTTTTACGATACCTGAGTATTAAACAGGTCGATATGGGTTCAAATACCAACCTGGCATGTTAATGTTTCTAAAAGATTTGAAAAATAGTCATTTTTGTTTTGAATATGTTGTTCTTTTATTGTTGTTTTGCCTAAATTGTAGGCCATTATCAAAATCTGTCACACATGAGCTTTACTAAGCTGAATTGTGGTAAGAACGAATGAAAAAAAAAATACTTTATTCTGGGACTTCGTCCCATAAGAATAAAAAATAAATACAAATGGTTGAATAAACAAATTTAACCTAAAAATATTACTATACATAAAGAACAAACAAAAACGGGAAAAAAATGAATAAAAATATTAATAATAATTACAAAGCCTTAAATAATAAAATAAAACATATGTACATAGATTATAATATTAAAAATAAGATAGCGATTATGGAGGGATTGTAGAATGCTGGAGCAAGAAAAGGAATAGGGGTTGGAGAAATGATGACACAATATTCAGAGGGGGATGAGAAGATAATTAAATAGTTCAAAATACACAAATAAATATTAAAAAAATGGGGGCTATAAAAGGATGTGAATAAAAAAAATAAATGCATAAACAAGAGAAGAAAAAACATGCAGAAATAAATAGAAAAATTATAATCTTACCACTAACAAGAAAAACAAGTGTGGACTTGATTAATAGGAGAAAACAACATAATATACATAACAAATCTGGTCATGCCTGGTGGTCAAATCTTTAGAAGCGTCTTCCTGGATGGATAGGAGAAAAGCAAAGAGGCGGGATTTAAATACAGGTAAGGAAGGAGAGTGTCGAATCGAAAGAGAGAGAGTTCCAGAAGGAGGATGCTCGGTAGATGAAGGAACGGTCAAAGAAGGTTGTTTTATGAGTGGGAGGGTAGAGATCAGAGGGACAGGAACGGGTACCACAGGAATGGAAAGAGGATTTAAACTGAAGGAGGTTGTAGATATAGGAAGGAGATTTGGAACAAATGGTTTGGTAAAGGAAGGAACCTAGGAAGTATTGTCGTCGATTTGATGGAAATTAAATCGACGACAATACGTCGTGGTACTGCATATTACATTCCTGAATAATTTGCTAAAAATAACATATAGAAATAAAAAATAAACATGAATAGTTTTGGTATTTTATATTTGTAAGGAGGCCCGGTGGCCATGAGAGCTGAGGTGTGTGCACTTTGTGCCTAAGGTCATGGGTTCGATTTCCACTAGGGGTGATGGCTTGTCATTCAAAAAAAGAAAAGGCATCAGCCCTATCCTGGCTAGAAGAGCATGGTAACCTGTAAAAATCCTGTCCCAAAAATCTCAGGTGAAAGTGGATGTTAAAAAAAATAAATAAATAAATAATATTTATTTAATTTTTTTTAACATCTATTTTAAATAAATAATAATTTAAAATTATATTTGGAGACGCGGTGGACGTGAGTGTTAAGGCAGGAGCACTTAACACTCTGTGCCAAGGGTCTTGGGTTCGATTCCCACCATGGGGTGGTGGCTTTTCTTTAGAAAAAAGAAAAGGCATCATCCCTATCCTGGCTAGAAGTGGATGGTAACCAATAGATAACCTGTCCTAAAATTCTTTGTAAATAATAATGGACGTTGAAATTTAAATGAATAATATTTAGAATGAATAGCTGACTCAATTATTAATATTTATTTAATTTTCATTGAGAGAATCAGTCCCCCCATTCCTAATGGACCAATTTAGTTTATTTTTACAATGCATCTTTATATGTAGATATTCAATACATATAAGTCTTACTATTGAATATATGGTTACTGGACGCCGTGATGTCAGCTTGGTGACTGAAACTTTCCTTTGTAAATTAAAATAGTTCGCCCCTGCCAGAAGGCTTCGGGAATAAGAGGTCAAGATTAAAATGTTAGCGACATCTTTTAAAATGTCGTAACATAAAATAAAAATAAAACATAAATGTTACACATAAAATGAGTAACATTTTATTGTTTTTTATAAGCACCCCGTCAACATATGAGTCAAGTGAAGTAGACTTGATAGCTTGGTGCATTGATTTTATATTTTTTGTATTTATATTTGGGTTGTTTGATAAGTCATCATATTTTTCTCGTTCTTTGTAATTTTTATGCCCGAAAATCATTATGAATTGATTCAGCTTTGATTGAGGAGCGTTTGGGACTGCCAGCATTCCTATTACTATTAACCACCCCTCTTTCTTCTATTATAATAATCATACTGAGCAACTTCATGCAGATAATGCTCGGTACGCCTTGCCCTGGCAGCATTGGAGGATTCGAGCATTCTCCTGCTCGTTTACTTTTTCCTACTTTATCAGCCTTTTTCCGAGAATTATAGAACCTGATCGCTGGGTACTTTGTTCAAGGAAGAATATTGTTAGAATCCTTTAGGAATTTAAGATCTTTACAATAGTATCATCATACTCTAATCTAATACTTACCATTTCGATTCATATTCGAGAATCCACCATCACTAAAACAAAGTTACATATCATTTCTTATGTAGTTATAAGTTCAGTCTTAACATTTTCAGATGGTTAATACATGGTATGATATATCTGACTTCTCCGAGGATGCAGTTGAAAATTTGGGCCACATAAAAAAATCAGCTGATCCAATAGTAAAGCTGATCGAAAATGAAGTTTCTTCTGGAATCCCTATAAATAGGATTGCAATTGGTGAGATTTTGATTTTTTTCTTTCAAATAGAAAATAAATTCAAAATTTCTTTTAAACAATGACTTGAAGCTGGCTTTTCAAGGGGCGGTGCAATGAGTTATTACATCGGCTATTCCTATGTAACTGGCTTGGCTGGAGTTGGAGTCCTGTCTTCCTGGCTACCAAAGACATCCAATATATATGAGGTAATGTTACTCGGTAACGTATTTGAGAACACAAATCTCTTTTGTCCTCAGAGGATAGAAAACGTATTGCTAATCAACTAACATTATTCTTGAAGAAAGTGGCAGGAGTTGCCACTCAAAAATTGTTAAAATTATTAGTTTATATCGGCGACGTTTCGAACCTATTCAGGATCATCATCACACATCTTATATTAAGTTGTGTTAAAGTATATTGTGATTTTAAATTTCATTTTAGGTCCGTAAATATTAAATTTTGAGAATTGAAACTTTCACAAATCCGGTTAAAATCCTTCATGTTCCGTTGAGTGGATGAGTTATATTCACTTTAACACAACATAATATAAGATGCCTGAACACTTAGCACACCGTGCTAAAGGGTCATTGGTTCGATTCCCACTAGGGGTGGTGGCTTTTCTTTAGAAAAAAGAAAAGGCATCAGCCCTATCCACGCTAGAAAAGGGTGGTAACCTATAGATAACCCGTCCTAAAATTCGTAGTTGATAATAAATAAATGGACGTTAAAATTTAATAATAATAAATCGCATTTCCTATGTAATTTCTTTCAAGCATTAGTTTACAGATTAAAATAAATCTTTTCGGTAAATATTTATTTTATTGTTTATGGGTAAAACAATGATTAGTTGTTTGTTTGATTTGCAAACTCATTAGAGCAAAGTGTTTTATGTGTTAATAATCAATTTATTTTTTTTGTATTATTTCTTTTTATAAGGCCTATCAACCATTTGGGGTTTTGCCACTGATAATCAATTAAATACAATGAACCTGAATTGGTTTGAAACGTCCTCAATATAAACTAATAATTTTAACAATTTTTGAGGAGCAATTTCTGCCACTTTCTTCACGAATCCATTGATGCTTCCCCACCCTCACCTTCAACTTACTTAACATTATGTTTTCACTACATTTATATGAAGTATACTCTAAGTTGAAATGGTCTAACCAAAAAAAAAATTAAGAGAGAATGGTTGGAATTCGCAAAAAAGAGCAAAAAATGTCAGAACTTCAAGCAAAAATCTATAATAGACGTTTCTGCTGCACTTTGGCAGCCTTCTTCAGTTAAAAAATGAATATACGTAATTACAAACGAGAATGATCAAACAGTAAGAAACCTTTTTAATATCATAACTATAAATTAAGAACCTATCATTCTTTTAGCGCGGTTCCTCCCTCCCCCATAGGGAGGAACCCCGCTTATAAGGTTGATACAATGAAACAATCCGGAAGTGCCGACAAGAAAATTTCGCGTTTCAGAACCCCTAGAGACCGAAAATAACGGTGGTTCAAATTTGTATATATATATATATATATATATATATATATATATATATATATATATATATATATTTGTCTGTTCGCTCATTTCTGGCTTCCCTGATGGTCCGATTTTGATGAAATTTGGTACAAAAATCTGTCGTCCAATTTGAAAGGTCAAGTTCGTTAACCAGCAAAATCCGCCCACTGGAAGATGGCGTTTGGGGCGAAATTCGCGCAAAAAAATCGTAACGCTTACGTTTTTGAGTTCATAAGCTTGTAAGTACTCGTTTTATAGGCTTCTTGGGCTAGGAAAACGAATGAAACCATTTTCAAGGCGATAGCTTTAACCGTTTTCGAGAAAACTGAAAAAATAATTTTTGAATGCCGTTTTTGGTTTGGGTACTTAGAATCATGGGATTCAGTTGAAACATTTACTGCATCTTCTACTTTCATTAAAACTAATATGTTGAAATTTTGGTTGCGTTTGGAGTTAAGGAAGGGTTAGAATAAAATATTTTATTAACAGACATAAAAAAGTTTTGGTAACTTTGTATACTTTCCCTAATATCTCGAAAAAGGTTAAGAATCTTGGGAAACGGAAGAATACCATTGGAAAGCTTACTAAATGCTCTACAAAAAAGGTTCTAATGAAAGTTTTGATTAGGCGATGTCAATCGGAGAAATAAGTGCTTAAAACTTTAAAGTAATTGATTTCGCTTATTCGAACTGTTCTTTTTGTCTTTGATTTTGATACTTAAAATTATGGGATTCAGTTGAAACATTTTCTGCATGTTTGAATTTCATCAACACTAATATGTTAAAATTTCGGTTACGTTTGGAGCTAAGGAAGGATTAGAATAAAATATTTTATTAACAGACATGAAATGTTTTGGGAACTTCGTATACATTCCCTGATATCTCGAAGACGGTTAGGAATATTGGTAAACGGAGGGTTACCATGCGAAAGCTTACTAAATGTTCTACAAAAAAGATTCTGAAACAATTTTTGATTAGGCTATGTCAATCGGAGAAATAAGGGCTTAAACTTTGAAGTAATTGATTTCGTTTATTCGAACGGTTCTTCTTGTTTGTTTTTATTCCTTGTTGTTTTTTCATTGGTTATAGTAGGATAATGTATTTGACAATAAAACAGATTAATTAAAATAAGAAAAGCAATTCATTGTTAAAAATATATCAGGCTGTACCGTATGAAATGTCAGTTTTGGATTTGTCGATTTCCTTCAAATGTCTTGAAACTGTCGAGGCTCCTATTCCGAGTTCTTTGGCATATTCCCTAGTGTTTTTAATTGCTAATAGTAGTCAAATGTATTTGTCAATAAAAAAGGATACGTATAATTAGAATCAATATTTTGTTTGTTAGAATTCGAAGATGCCGTATAAATATCTAGATTACAGTACTGGTGTTGATTTCGTTCTTTAGAATTATTCTTGGTATTCCCTATTTTCATCTGTTACCCATAGTTTTTTATTGTTAGTAGGTTTTTCTTATTGATTATAGAATATAAATCTATTTGGCTATAAAACAGGATAAGTAAAATTAGTGACAATATTTCGGAGATTTCTGAGCGAAATACTTTTAAGATTTTCTACCACCACGAACGGCTTTTTTCCTCTATTTTTATCCACTAGATAGGCTTTATTTTGCATATTATTCTATATAAGTTTTATTCAGCAGGGGATTCTGATGAAATGTCGTGTTTTTGCTGTGGATTTTAAATACGATGTATCTAAGATTGGATAACATTAGCGAGTCTACATAGTTAAGAACCGACGACGGAGGATTACTTCTTGCTATGATTTAGTCTACATATGTATATTAAGTCCTAAATCCAAAAAATAAACTTCACAGCGGTTAGATAATATGAGCGAATATGGCGGTTCAATGCCCGTAGAAGCAGAAGGTCCGCAGGAAATTTACCTGCTAAGAGTTAATCCTCAAGAGCTGTAAATATACCCCAGGTATCTGCCGACACAAATACAAAGCCTAGGCGGAGAGCACCCCAAAAACACAGATCCAAACATAGGTTATATACTAAATATTCATAAAGACTACTTAGTTGTAAACCGATCCATCAATTAGCAATCAATAGTTTTCAACAAATGTTATATACTAAATATTGATAAAAAGTATTTAATTAGAAAAAAAACAATATTCCACAAGACTTGTTTTTGGTCCATTTGTGTCTACTCCATAGACTTAATTAGGTATATTATTCTATTTTAGTTGGGCAACTAAACTTTGTTTTATTTTGTTAAATAAAGTTTTTTTTCTTCACTTGTTATTCGTCAAGACTTTTATTTGCCTTGTGTGTTAACTAGATAGGTTTTATTCGGCATATTATTCTATATAGGCTATATTAGGCAGGGTATTCTTCTCAATCTTGTGTACTTCTTCTTGATCCTTCTGTACATGGGCGTATATAAAAACAATTTCGGGGGGGGGGGGGGCTGAGACCATTTCCAGGGTATGGAATACTAAATATTTAGAGCTTGGAATAGTTTTAGGCAACTAAAACGCTATTACACGTAAAATAAAATATGTTTTATGAACTAAGTGATCTTATTTAATTTATTTTTAAGGGTTTTACGAGAAGTTTTTATCATCAATTCAAAATTTCGGGAGGGGCTGCAGCCCCCTCAGCCCCCCCCCCCTCATATACGCCCATGCTTCTGTATCCACTAGAAAGGCTTTATTAGGCATATTTTGTATTGATTTATAGACCTTTGCTTTAGAATGAGAGCCAGATTCTGTAATTTCCGCTTCTGTGTAAAAGTTAGCTACTGTCGGTGTCCCTGACGCCTTAATATCACTTTTATTCGAGATGTTCGAGAGGATTTTGACAATTTTCACGAGATATATAAAAAAAAATAAGTTTATTTCTTTTCTAAGCTTATCAAATGGCACTAGGGACATGAACGGAACCGCGCTAAGATGCTGCAGTTCCTGCGAGTCGGACTTTTTTTTTTATTAATGCACATTAGGTAGATAAGTAGGTGTTATACAAAAGGTAACTGACTGTAAGTATAGCCATTTACAGAGGCTCAAAGTAAAACAAAATGCAGAGAACCATATTAACAACCGGAAAAAGGAAAATGAACCACATGAGCACACAAATAACAGTATTTTCTTTTTAGCATAAATATGCTTTAGCGATGACTAAACTGAAAAAAAAAACGGTTACAAATACGCGTTACAAAAAGTGTCTGCTGACATTCACGCATGCTCAGTGGCCATGTATGAAAAATAAGACAGTATGTTATACAGTACATTACACAGGTTTGTCGGGTGGACCTAAAGCTTTTTTATGTTCCTGAATTTGAGCAGAAGGCTCTAAACAAAATTAAGTATATTTCTGTACACATACAGCACTGCACAAATTCTTTTTGATTACAATACTCTCTTTTCTTTTGGGCTCTGTATTTGTTGGTATTTGAAAGTTAATAATCTAACCTTTTGTTTGGCTAAATGTTTATTTTATTTCTTTCAGAAGCTTACTAAGTCCAGTGGTGCACAGAATTATCCTCCCCTTTTTCAAGGGCATGGAAATCAAGATTTTGTTGTCAAATCGATTCTTGGCGAAAAAACTAATAACTTTTTCAAATCGGCGGGAATTAAAACTACCTTTAAAATATATCCTTCAGTGGGTCACGAACTGAGACCTCAAGAACTGGACGATCTCTATGAATTTATCAAGACAGTTATTCCAGTCAATTAAAGAGCTCTTTTTCTGTAGGACAGACATTTTTTTGGTAGTGAATTTTATTTTGATTCAAAGTGAATTCAAATGACTGAAGAAAATCATCGTGGTAGCATAATTTTTATTACTTTTTATGATGAATGTAGCACAGTTTATTTTAACACTTTTCTCTAAGAGTTTTGTGGCCTTTTGTATATTTTATGTAGCATCTTTTGTACAAATATTTTTAAAAAAATAATAAACTATTGTATAAAGTTGGTTTTCAATTGTTTAAAATCTAATATACACTTTGTTGTATACCTAATTATTGTTTATTAAAATAATTTGTTATTGTATTTAAATTTGTACATACCATAGTCTTTATAGATTTATTGACAACTTATTTTATTTTTTCTAATTAAATAATTCTAATTTTAACATTTTCATTCCTATAACTCAACCTCTTCTGTATGTGTGTCGTTAGTTAATTAACATTAATGTTGCTCCAGAAAAGATTTAATGGAGTTAGTAGTAGTGTTTTGCTAAATAATGAGAAACCTCGCGCTTCTAGATCAAACAATGTAGGATTCATGATGAAGAATAACTATATTGTAAGAATATTTGTTTTTAAATTTTTCCGCTGGTTGATTTCATCTCCTACTTTCCGGCATGTATCACCACAAATTTTGTCTGGCATTACTGCCGGCCTCCTCGGGTTTTTCATGATGCTTGTTCGTTAACTGAGAGCAAAATGCCGCTAGGACGGAGATAATTTGTGAATATAAGAGTTTATTCAAAAACTTAAGAATTCCAGAAAGAAAATATTCTCTCCATATTCAAATTTTGAAATAAAGTACAAATGAATCTTCCTCTGATCATTTTGAAAGAAACAACAATATTGGAGGATTCATTCCAATATTTATACAGCAGTATAGTGAGTACGCATCTTTATCAAAGGCCGGCTCATTTGGGTATGTAATCGGTGCAGGGAAATGAATAACACACGAAAAAGAATGTCATACCATCCTGATTTAATTGAATAAATCTTCCCTGAAACTCATTCAGTATTAACCCTCAGCCTAAAAGTAAAATTTTGCTTAATCCTTTGAAGATGTCGCCCTGTTGTGGAATATTGTAACATCTACGGAAATTTCGATTTTGAGTTTTTTTACAATAAATCATGCAAAATTACGTTATTTTTATGTGGCATAAACTGTAGTAAGTTTAGTTGTTCAGTTGGCCGATGTGAGGCAGAAGTTACATTTTGAAAGTGTAGGAATTAAATGAAGCCTTTCAGGAAAGACTGACAAATCACACGCTGTCTACCTATCTGTAAGATATTACACTTTTACGCAGAAATTTTTAATATGCTTTATACTTGTTATGATATTCTACAGGTGGTTATACACAGTTGTCATTAACATTTTAAATTACCAATTGTTAGTTTTAGTCAACGTTTTTAATTATAAGTTTAATTTAAGGTACTTTTCATATGGGAATGCGAAAATAGTTTTTGTGACTCAAAAACGGTAGGGAGTCAAAAATCAGGATTTTTTAATATTGCCTTTTACTTCTAAATATTTCTGAATTTATATAAGGCTTTTAATTCTTTTTATTAATAAGTATGTTTTGTTTTATTTTCATTAAATACTAGTTACTCTTCCAAAAGTATTTTGTTTGCATTTATTTTACAAAAATTAATGTTATTGGTTCAAAATAAATTAACAAAAAAAGAAAATCCACAGGGAAAACAGTAACAAACAAAAACTCTGCTGCATGGTAAGCTGTATAAATCCCTCCAGGAATTCCTAAAAATTTCAGAATTCGCAGGAATTGTATTATCTTAGTGTGTTTCGATTTCCTGCTTATATCTGATGTGATTTGGAAAATTTAAAATGAATAAAACCAACGCTTTAGAAAATTCAAGTGCAGTCTGATCTAAAATGGCCCTGTCAAAATGTAGTTCAGAACTTTTTATGTAGGAAATTTGTTGGACTTGTGGATGATAACCTTTGCACAACGGTTTTTGAGAGACTTAAGAAAACATACAATGAGTCCAAAACTTCTCTTATGTTGATAATTTTGTTTCTAATATTTACTGTAAAATTGGGTCTCATTAGTACAGTGTGGTGGCACTGTTACAAACCTGTACTGCTTATATATGCTTATGCGTTTGTCTGAGAACGAACAGACAAATATATAGGTATACTCCAGAGGGTGAAACAAAATTCAGTCTTCCCACAAATTTTCTTTATTTTGCACTAGGCCTTTCAACACAAATGTGCCATCATCAGGTGCTGGCATGCATGTTCATTTATGTTGTTACAGCATAATGTAGGTATACGTTGTTACAGCATAATATAGGTATACGTTGGTTCATTCACACTCTTTGGACATAGTTCGACCGTTAGGTATCAGTTAAATGAAAATATCCTAGCAGTATAAGTATGTACCAATTTCACCACACCGTACTAATGTGACATTTTACGATTCTCTACCCTAAATGTAAGCATATGATCCATATGATTTTTCAAGTTAAAATAATTATGGAAAATTTACCTGGAAGCCATTTTAA
The DNA here is from genome assembly GCA_946811695.1 of Gonocerus acuteangulatus. Taxonomy (NCBI): domain Eukaryota; kingdom Metazoa; phylum Arthropoda; class Insecta; order Hemiptera; family Coreidae; genus Gonocerus; species Gonocerus acuteangulatus. The sequence continues at coordinate 22,328,333 of OX328126.1, forward strand.
CGCAAAGCATATTTTTTCACATAAATTACACCGAAAAACAGTGTTCCAGGGAATTATCTTGAGTCATATGTTTTACAGAACGTAAACGTCGACATTTGTTGTCTGTACTTCAGAAATGCGTCAACAGGTCGACTTTATAAGCGAGCTTTCCTCCAAATAGTGACAGGGATATTCAAGAAAACAGAAGAAAAGTTAAATATTTCCTCTCCCCAAATGGAACCAAAATGTATATATCTTAGTTTGGTTAAATGTCAAATGTTTGAACTCAATCTAAAGTACCCGAAACGAAAATTCTAGTTTGTTTTTTTTTTTCACTTTCCTCAAAAATGCTTCATCAGAAATCACATTGAAAGATGTTTTATTCCAGTCCCCAAATTAATTATGTCTGTTAAAAGTGCAATAGAAAGCCTAATGACGGAAATCCGTAAGTGCTCAGATTTATTTTGCGTGCATTTCACCAAAAAAAAAAAAAAAACAATGTTCCATTATCCGTCTGTTCCATAATTTCTGAATATGTCATAAATTTATTGGTCAAATGAGGAACAAAAAAATTGGTAAAAATTAAAAAAATTAATTGGTAACATTTTATAATAAAATATGGCATGATTAAATAAAATATAAAAGCAAGTTTTTTCATACATATGTTGAAATGTTGGTCGTTTGATAATCAAAAATTTGACTAGAATTTTCCTTCATTTGGCCGAAGATTTATATTTTCATTCAATTAGAGTGAGTACCTTTTTTACAATGATAATTTTAATTGTTTTACGTGTTCAAATGGTGTTTGCCGAATTCATGAATCTTCATTTTTACAAGAATAATATTCTTGTTATGAATATGATCAAGTATTTGTGTATTTTGAACAGCTGAGCATTGTTGCTCTAAAATTTTGGTCTTAATGTTTCAATAAAACAATGTGCTTAACTCTTTCGGAAAAAAAACTAAGCCTAAAGCTACGTTTCCATTCTGTCAAATCCCCGGCACATGGCGCACATGTGCCCTGCAGTCCAGGCAACGAATGCTTAAAAACAGCTATAGGTGGAAATTTTTGGAACACAATTTTTGACTTCGTAACTTTGTTTGGGCTAGATAGGAGGTGAACATATCAAAAGTCCTCGCCCCTAGCCTTTGTGCTGGGGGGGAGGGGGGTTTAGAAGGTCACATTTTTCGGTTTTTCACTTATATCTCGGAAACCCTGCGTCCTAGCGACATGACTATTCTATAACAAATGAAAGCTGATTAAATATCCTACAAGTCATATTCTATAAAGTGTTTCGAGATATCTTTAGGTTTCGAATTATCCGCTCTTCAAAGTCGGTCATTTTGGGGAAAAACAATTTCGCCGCATATTATATCCCCTTTTTGACGGGATAACTCTTTAACGATGAACCCAAAAAATAAATAACGGTTATAGGGTTGTAGAGTATTGCATTCCCTCCAATAATATATATTACTTTGCTATTTTATCTATTTTCCTTCAAACGTCAAAATTAATTTCAGTGTTCATCGTGAAATCTGAAATTTAGCGACTGATGATGGTCCAGGTAACTAAGATTTATAGATGGAAATATTTGGAACTCAATTTTTGACTTCATAACTTTATTTCGGCTAGTTAGGAGGTCAACGTATCAAAAGTCCTCAGCCGTAGCCTTTGTGCCGGGGGGAGGGGGGGTTTAGAAGGTCTCATTTTTCGGGTTTTCGCTTATATCTCGGAAACCGTGGGTCCTAGCGACATGACCATTCTATAACAAATGAGAGCTGATTCAATTTTCTACAAGTTCTATTCAATAAAGTTTTTCAAGATATCTTTAGTTTTCGAAATATCCACTTTTGAATGTCTGTCATTTTGGGAAAAACACACATATTTATATTCTCGACCGGATATCTCTTCAACGATGAACCCAAAAAATAAATGCCGTTTATAGGGTTGTAGAGCATTACATTCTCTTCAATAATATATATAACTTTACTATTATATGTATTTTCCTTCAAACGTGAAAACAGTTTTTGAAGAGCGGATATTTCGAAACCTAAAGATATCTCGGAACACTTTATAGAATAGGACTTGTAGGAAATTTAATCAGCTTTCATTTGTTATAGAATAGTCATGTCGCTAGGACGCAGGGTTTCCGAGATATAAGTGAAAAACAGAAAAATGTGACCTTCTAAACCCCCCCCCCCCCCCCCGGCATAAAGGCTAGGGGCGAGGACTTTTGATATGTTCACCTCCTATCCAGCCCAAACAAAGTTACTAAGTCAAAAATTGTGTTCCAAAAATTTCCATCTATAACTGTTCGTTGACTGGACTGCTGGACTTGTTGCACAGTTTTGTTTACAATTCTCTGCGACATGTCGAGAAGATATTTGATGCAAGACACTCTTGCACATTGAATTACTGCGGTGTAGTGTACGAAGTGCAAATATGGAGGACGTAACTATAGTAATGGCAGGAGCATACTATGAACTTAAGAAAAAGTCCGTCACGCAGGAACTGCATAACTAAGCACTTTCCTCATAATTGGGTAGTGTCGAGTGCATTCATTTGCTTAAAATAACCTATATCGATAAATAAAATAAAAACATAAATAACACCTGTTTCAATTCAATTCAAACATAGTACAAAGTAAATCCCCCCTTCCGATTGACCGATTTAGTTCATTTTTACAACACTTCTTCCTTATTAGATACCCATGACGTATATCGCGTTTCGTTACAATACAGCAGAAATTAAGACCGGTATGAGCAAATTAGTAATTTGGGTCCGGAGTAAACCCCCCTTCCTAATGAACCGATTTAGTTTATTTTTACAACATATGTCTCTCTTTAGATCAACATAAAGAATACCGAGTTTCGTTGAAATATAACAAAAAATACGGCTGGCAGGGTCAAATTAGTGTTTTGGGTTCGGGGTAACCCCCCCCCCTCCCGGTGGACCGATTTTGGTGGTTAACGAACTCGTTCAATCGTTTGCTAATTGAACGCTATATACCACGTTTCGTAAAGAAAAAAACAAAAACTCTGGCCGCTGTCGTGTTAACAGACATATATATATATATATATATATATATATATATATATATATATATATATATATATATATATAAATAAATAAATTTTAACGGGGGTCATTTTCTGTGCCTACTAGGTAGGATCGATGGAGATTTGAAGAAATTTTTCAAAAATTCCGTCATGAGTGCAACCTCAATAGCTACTTTCCTTCGGAGGAAAGTGCTAAAAAGGGCGCAAACAACCAAGATGGTAGGTTAGAAGTTTTTTTTATCAAAACGACCTTAAGAAGGAGCTTATAATTCGTTTCTTTTCTTTTTTTAAATAACAAATATTGGGACACTTTTTTTTTTTTTTTTTTTGGAAGACGGATGAATCTCCTACTAGGAGTGATAAGTAGGCTGTGTGGTAGACAGTTTTTAGGTTAGGTTCTGTGGACACTTAAAAGGGTTGTATTCGTAAACGATGTTTACCACATGCGCGTGTTCCGGGCACAATTTGCGGACTGTTACCGTTACCTAGGCACAAGTCACGGGCACACGTTTTGTCTTGCGGTCGTCTGGCAGATTTTGTCGCAGGCACATGTGCCACGACTTGTTGCTAATGGTTTCCATTCTGCAACTTGTGCCCGGCACATGTGCTACATGTCGCAGGGCAGATTTGTAGTATTGGAAAAGGGGCTTAAGCAACAGAAAAGAATAAAGATAAAATCACATTGGCGGTTGAAAAAAAAAAAAACAAAAAAAAAACACCTATACAAGCATAAAAACGTTTGATTTCGGGCGTACACTTTTTTTGTTCAGGATTTCGACATTTTGAGGAACCTTAGGAGCACCACTTTACTTTACAACATTACTTATTCAAATTTTAACGTTATTATAAGTAACACAGAATTCATCTATCGGAACATCTATAGGTTACCATCCATTTCTAGCCAGGATAGGGATGATGCCTTATCTTTTTTCCAAAGAAAAGCCACCACCCCTAGTTGAAATCGATCTCACGACCCTTGGCACGGAGATCATCGACAATAATAATCTCTTAGTTACAATATATGCACTGACTAATATTGACTGAGCATATGCTCTAATTCCGACTTTTCTTGTTGAAACTCCGATTCTGAGGAACTGGGCCATCTTAACGTGTTTCCATGTAATATTTAACCTGGGTAAATTTGGAAGGCTAAGAATAGAATCTTGTTAGGCGCATGGGCGTATATAAGGGGGCGCTGCGCCCTCCCCCCCCCCCCCCCCCCCCCGGCCGTAATTTTGATTTAGTCTGTAAAAATATGTAATAAAAACCTTAAAAATAATTTAAATAAGATCCCCCATTACAAAAAATGTTTGGTCGTAATAGCGTTTTAGTTGCCTAACTATTCCAAGTTCTATCTCCGCCATGTTTACCGTGATGTCTTTGTACAGAGTATTCTACAGAAATTGTACACTCTGTATAATTACAGAGGGCTATGTACAAAATACAAGGTCATCAATTGATACTACACTTTTATAGGTTTTACGAGCATTAAAAAAATGACATCAAGCAAGAAAATAAAATGGACTCCAGCGGTTATGCTAAAGAGGCCGGACAACATAATTTCATCTGAATATTCCACTATTCAACAACAATTCTCACCATCTTATGAGAAGGTAATATACTTCTAGTTTCTCAACATTATATTTCCCTCCCATTTAATAATCATGTTTTGGATTGTTTCTGAAATAATGTTTAGTGATATTTCATTTATATATATATATAAATATATATATATATATATATATATATATATATATATATATATATATATATATATATATATATATATATTCCCAAAACACTAACATTGAAAAAAGAGGCCAAGTTCCAGGCCCCTCCCAAAAACAGTTTACCTATGAATGTTATGATATCATAGTATTGGGCCACGTTTTAGGCTCTTAATACCTTCTGAAGAACCTAATAGTACCCTCTCACTTATTCTTGCATTTCCAACTTGGCCAGATTCGTTAAATAATACCCGCTATAACGATCCGATTAATTTTAAAAATTCTAGCATTTAAAGATTCTGGTCCTTAGGGTAACGATTCAGGGTTATTATAAACTCTCATATGGCTAACACGATCGGGATTTTATGAACTCTGTTTAAGTTAAGAAGTTCGTACTTTAACGAAAACTGGCCAAGTTGGAAATGCACAAATAAGTGAGCGGGTATTATTAGGTTCTTGACAATGTATTAATTGTCTAAAACTCTTCCAAATACTATGATATCATAACTTTCATAGGCAAACTATTTTTGGGCGCACTGTCGTGCACTCAGATATGGTGAACTCTCAGTGGTAGAACGACGAGTTGGCTCAGTGGTAGAACACTCATGTTCCGGACCAAACTATTTCGAAACTTGGACGTACCCTTAAGATTTTATCTCGGGACCCCAGGCTGCCCCAAGGCTCAGACAGCCTTTAACTGCAAAGGGGAAAACCAGGCGGACGTAGCATAGTACTGACCTCACTGTCCCCCTAGTGTGCCATATGGTCAAGAATAAGTTACTTCTACAGTATCTGCCCCTCTGGGCTCTGTTGGACTGTAGCGGGACTTATATACGTATATGTATCTGTACCTTGGAACAAGAAAGGCTATAGTCCAAACTTCTGAAATTTGAGTGACATCAGGGTGGGATTAACATAATTTTGAAAAGAGCCAATGTTAAAGGAAAATATTCTTTTCCTCATTAACAATGGTAAACCATTAGGCCTTTTAACAGTTAATGGTAATCCCACCCTGAAGTCACTCGTGCTTTTCACTCAAATTTCAGAGGTTTGGACATTGGCCCTTTTTGTTCCAAGGTACATATATATAATGGATCTGGAATATTTCTAGGACGAGGTTAATATGTATTGGCTTCTTGCAATGGAGTATTCCAGAATTTGGCATCGTGAAAAGGATAATGCGAAAAAAATCGTCTTAGCTGCACAAGATAACGACTTCTTAGTGAGAAGATATGTTAAAAGAGGATTGCTAATCAAGAAAAAAGAAGAAGAAAAGAAGACGCCATTTAAAATGAAAAGGTAAAAATTCTTGTTGGAAAACAGAAAATTATTAGACTTTAAAAATTCATTAAGCCATCGAATGGTTCTACCTACCTCAGTTTCTCAACTGATATTTAATAAAATAAACGAAAAGGTCAAAACAGCAAATGTCTGTCTACAAATGTTTTTTGTTATTGTAAATCTGTCTCTTCTTTGAGCGTAACCAAAACTCATCCAACTTAGATTTGATGGTTTTCAAACGTGAGAAATATGTTTAACTAAATCGTTTGGAAGACAAGGTTTGCTATTTTCTCACTGCATATTGATTTTTGTATCTACTAGTTGCATACTTTACTGTGTCATATTGACACTTGCATAGCAATTATTAATTTTATGATTGACCTTCGAAGACTGATTAAATTTGAGTGGTGTTAAAGAATTAGCAGCGCTTCGATCGCATTCGGTGGACATTTTTTGGCTTAGCTGAAAAATGATAGAGTCAGTACTTATGCACTCCGTTCAGTACATTCGCTTTCTTACTAAAAGTAGAAGCTTATGTTGCGTTAAAAGTAAAGGCACCATTCCCCTCCAGGAAGGACGTTTGTTGGCTTTTCCACAATTTAGCCATTTTATTTGGGGCATTTAGCACAAATAGTAATAATAAGTGAACGAAAAAAATTCATAAATAGTCTGTATTATTAGAAATATGTATTTTTTTTTTTTTTTTTTTTTTTTTTAGATTTGAAGCAGTTCCGTCGAAAATTAAGATACGCTCAAAACAAGAAATTGATAAAATGATGTCTAAGCTCACGGACACTGAAAGGAAGGAGTTATTAGAAGAAGCAAAATCCGGTTCTAAAAAAGAGAACAGTAAAGAGAAGGAAAAAGGAAAATCTGATCCATAAAAAATTATAACGTACAAAAACGATAATCCGTTGGCAAAATAAATAAAATTACCATTTTCTCATAACATTATTTATTTAAATTTTGACGTCCATTATCAATAACTAAGGATTTTGGGACGGGTTATCTATAGGTTACCACCCTTTTCTATCCAGGATAGGGCTGATGCCTTTTCTTTTTTCTAAAGAAAAACCACCACCCCATAGTAGGAATCGAACCCACGGACCTTTGGCACGGAGTGTTAAGTGCTAGCGCCTTAACACTCACGACCACCTGGCCTCCATATGTATAACATTATTTGTTTTTATATAAAAAATCTTTCATTTCAATGTTAAATAGGTACTTAACTTGTTTCATCTGTTTGTGATGAAGATTACACTGGAAAGCTTATACCTTTTCAAAAGGCTTTATAAATATTAACATCGGGGGGGGGGAGAAAGGCTAAATACAAATACCTGAATACATGGGCGTATGTAAGGAAAGCTACTGCCCCTCCCCCACCCCGAAATTTTTATTTAATCTGTAAAAATGTGTCGTAGAAAGTTCAAAAATAAATTAAATACGATCATTTAGTCCAGAACAAATAATTTCTTTTGGGTCTAATAGCCTTTTTGGTAGCTCATTCACAATACACTGTAAACTTATTTAATGGACTTCTTTTTAGAAAAAAAACTGAAAAGAAAGAAAGAAACGCCATTAGAATCTTAAGTCACAACAAGATGGCCGCCATATGTTTATTCAAGGCTTCAAGCTATTAGCATAAATAAGCTTTAGGGATGACTAAACTGGAAAAAAACGTTACTAAAAAGTGTTCTCAGGCGCTCATGCGCGGTGGCCATGTACGAAAAAGAAGACTGTATGTTATACAGTACATTACAAAGGTTTGTCGGGTGGAGCTAAAGCATATTTATGTTCCAGAATTTAAGCAGAAGACTTACTCAATGAGGTGTTCACTATCGCTTGAAATCTCGGAGAAGTAAGAGTTATTATGTGATATGGTGAGTTTGTCTGTAACCACCTATTTTTTGTGACTTGCGATCAAACCATGTTGTCATTGGGTAAAATAATAAATAATTATATTAAAAAGGTGCAAACTTAAGCTATATTTGACTCAGACTTACAAATAAATTTTAAAAAATCTACATTTACCGTTACAGGAATACTCATGTTTTGTCCATTTGAAAGTTTCTACACCCGTGAATATTTTTTTAACGGAAATACTAATTCTGTTCGTTCAATTAAATACAATACCCAACCATAAAATTACCTATTTGTGTCCATTCTATTCCTGTTTCGAACCAAAGGATGCTGCACAGTGGCAGAATTCATTCTGTATAACCTTGGATCTTCCCCGGTTGGAAAGAACGACTCCTGAATCTGCAGGGAAATGGAGTTTCAGAGTTAAAAATCCTCTAGAAAGAAGGAGGCTTTGAGATTCTTGTTCCAGATGTCTCTGCATCCTTCTACTTCGCTGTCTCTGATCCTGCGTTTTTACTGTTTTCTTCGTTGGCTCCTTGGAGATTCGCTCATCTCCAGCTGATTTAGTTTTTCTTGGCTGAAACATACATTTATTTTTTTTTTTTTTTATGTTCCGCCGTTTATCAGTGGACATCTAACAATATGTGTACTTTAAGGTCATTATACTGTTGGGCTGGTGCAAAATATGGCCAATTCGTTTCAGATTGATTGAGTCCACTGTTGTGTGGTGAACACCAACTTACTACATGTTTAGTTTTTATAATTCCGCTCCCGTTCGGGGACTTATTGAATTTCATCCTGAAAAATAGTGAAACTAAACTCTCAAAACATGGCTGGCAGATAGAAGTTGGAGATCATTTTTTTGACACTTCTCTTAGACAACACTTTATTACATATTTTCTATTACATATAACTACAGTAATTATATATATTACTGGGGGCGAGGTTAGCTCAGTGGTAGAGCACTGGACTAATAAGCTGGAGGCCTGAGTTCAAATCCCGAGCAAGCACTAAAGATTTTTTCTTCTAGTTTCTTCGTTCATGGGTTGAATTCGGCCTCCCTGACCGTCCCTAGGCCAACCCAGCCTTTAATTAATTTAATAATGGGTACCTTGGTTGGTGGTAATGACTCTAGCAGTCGAAGCCGCCAAGGGGAAAATCAGGCGGCCGGAGCATAGTACTGACCACACTATCTCCCTAGTGTGCCGTATGGTATCTGCCCCTCAGGGCCCTCGCGGCCTGTTACGGGACTGATTTTTGTTTATATATATTACTTAATATCATGTAATAATTTAAATAATTCATCCAAGGTTTGTAATTTTTTTATATTTGCAAAATAAAATTTTGTTATTTTTATGTTATTTAGTGTTTAAATCTATGTGTAATTCTGTAAAATGCCATACCTTATGAGTTGCACTGTCAGGAGGAGATTGAAGTTTTTTTGAAATTTTCTGTTTCGGTGGAGGAAATGGTATTCTTTCTTCGGGAATGCTCACCTGTAGAAAAATAGTAAAATCATTTCAACAAATATAGAAAATTAAAAATATTTTAATATCGCCGTCTCTCTGGAAGCCTCGGGTCTGCAACTAGGTTATTAGCGATAGGTTGGTAACATGGTAGGTGGTGGTGTTGTTTTTTGGTTTTTTTTTTCAGGAAACACCCAATCCTAAGGTTGCCGCAGCCTGCGCTTAGAGGATGGTTGGCACAGGGTGAATAAACATAGATGTGCAGCGAGGAGTAACCCCTTAGGGCACCAGCCGACCCCCCATTTTAAGTAGCCTTCCTGCATAAAAAAAAAAAAAAAAAAAAAAAAAAAAAAAAAAAAAAAAAAAAAAAAAAAAAAAACTAACTTATCTAACACCGTGGGGGCTTCGGCACTTACGGAGCAAATTAATGACACTATCGAGGAAACACAAAGAATACTAAAAAATCCACTAACACCTGCCACAGGCACAGAATCCCTTTCAGATTTAGTGAAAGAGGTAGGGTACTTCGCCGGTGCCGATGACTTCAACTGAAGACCAGAAAGACTTTGGGCCAGTGAAGAAAACTCTGGCCTTTGCCAATGATAAGGCCGAAACCGGGACCTCCGGCATGGGCGTATATAGAAACTAATTTCGGAGGGGGCTGGGAAAATTTCGGGGCGGGGGCTGAGACCTTTTCCGGTGTATGGAATACTAACAATTTAGACCTTGGAAGAGTTTTAGCCAACTTAAACGCTATTACACCCGAAATAGAATATGTTTTATGAACTAAATGATCATATTTCATTTATTTTTAAGGGTTTTATGAAATTTTTACCGATCAAATCAAAATTTCGGGGGGGGGGGGGGGGCTGCAGCCCCCTCAGCCCCACCCCCTTATATTCCAACACTCTTTCACCTGTGGTAAAGAAGAAGCAGAAGGTGATGCCAAGAGGCGGAGCAGGGAAATCATTCAGCGGATCCGTAGATGGAAGAACTCAACCTGCTGCAGGCGGAACTCGAACCCACATCTCCCGCATTATAATCCATGGCGTTAGCCACTAGAACACGAGGAGACTCCAGACAGCCTAATTCTAATGATTTTGGGTGGCCATAAGCAACAAAAGGTCCGGCTCACAGGAACTCTTAGCTCCTGATTTCCCCCTTTGATGATACCCTGGGTGAGCCAAGGGGCGGCTGGGAGTCCGTCTAGTCTTTAGTGGACCAGGGCCGCCACATCTCAGAGCCTGGCTCGGGACCAGATCACGGCCCCCCCCCCCTTCTCAGAGCCAGACTGAAAATTCTAGTACTTTGCTATAGGACTTTGGACATTTTAAAATTATTTTCATCTTGAGTTTTGAGCGAAATGAGAATAAAAGCCGACAATCGGTGCAGTAAAGGTAACTTTCGGTTCTTGTAGTTTTATTACGATTCCTAATGAAATATACTATTCCTGGGACTGCACTTGTTTTGTCGTTTATATTAAAAAGAATATAGATCCCATTCCAATAAATATAGGTTACGCCCGTCTATATTACTAAACCCCATTCTTTTTACAAGCTCATAACCTATACATTTTGTCCACTTAGCGAGGCCCGGCCCGGGCCCCCACGGCGCCCGGGCCCGGGACAACTGTACCCGGCTGTCCCCCCCATGTGGCGGCCCTGTAGTGGTCATCTGAGTTTCGGACTCAGGTCCTCTGGAACATGAGTCGAATGCCCTCCCACTGAACCAAAGGCAATATATGTATATGAGTGTGGGAGTCTGTCCGCTCTGTTGCAGAAATTTGGTGCATAAGTACTTTCTATCAAACCAAAGGTCGAATTTGTTGTCAACCAGCAGAATCCGTCTACCGTAACGCTGTTTTCCAGCTTACAGCTTTGCATTTAAATGCACCACACTTCTAGTAGGCAATTTCACGTGGGGGATCAAATGAAGCAATTTCCAAGGCCATATTTATGACCGTTTTTGAGTAATGTGGAAAAAAAAATCTAGGATATTCGTTTACGTGAAACCAAAATGTCGGATTTATTTCAAAATTGTTCCAGACATTTGACAGTATCGGGACAACGATTTAATACTTTAGGTAATCCTTGTAGTTGAATAATTTGACAATTTAAAGCCGTGATTTACGATTGGAAAATCGTCGTAAGTATAAGAGATCCATTCTAAAGCTTACTAAATTTCTACAAAAATGGAAAATTGTAAAATTTTTGTAGAACGATCTCATTCGGCGAAATCGAGCATTTAAAATAATAAAATGTCGCTTTCGTTCCTTTGTACGGATTTATGCCTCTCTGTTCCTCAGTTCATTCTAGAGTGGTTTAGAAGTAAAACAAATTTTTCATTAAAGTAAGGTATATAAATGAGAAACATGCATTTGTAACCTTTGTGATGTATCTTTGAGGGCTGCATCCGTAGCATCTGTCCTTTCTAGTTTTCGCTTCGTCCAGTGTTTCATCGGCCTCATCTATTTCTGAGCTTCGGCTTTTCCTTCGACAAGAGTATATTCCGACTCTATTCAAGAAGCTAATAGAAAAATTACATATTTTTTTAATCATAAAATTCAGATATTTGATAGTTAAAATGTATAACAATTATTTTATGTATTACTTACTTCGGTGGCGGTTCTTCCCAATCGTTGTCCACTCTTCTGGTCCTGGTTATGTGTGCTAAGTGCTGAAGGAGAGTGAAATTATCGGATATTATTTGGGAACATCTTTCTTTTTCTTTTTGATATTTCTTCATCTTGCAGTTTACATGGTGTCGGTAGGGTGGAGGATTGTTGTCTATGACTGGTAGGGCGGTTGCCACCTAGCAAATAAACATTTTTTTTAAGACAATTGAATTTCAGACAGTTTCAAAAATATAACTTGCGTCAGGGTGAGTTTAGATTTAAATGTTTAAAATAAACAGTATTTTAGATAGAAGATAACGGAGTACGAAAGAAGTAATCGTCTTCCATAATGTTTAAAATCAAACTGAGGCCTCTTTTAAAATGTATTCATACTTTTTTTTTTTTTTTCTTCTTTTTTTTTTTTTTTTTTTTTTTTTTTTTTTTTTTTTTTTTTTTTTTTTTTTTTTTTTTTTTTTTACGGCGCATCGACATCCATTAGCGCCGACATCCAGGGTACAGCCAGGAATTTCCTCAGCGAGCCCTGAGATGAGAAAATTGAGCCCTGGGGAACCCGCCATCTCCCGCTTATGAATCTAGCGCGCTAGCCACTAGACCACGGGAGACCCCTGTATTCATACTTTTAGAGTTTTTAAATGCTTTCCTCTTGTTCACTTGTCCACAATTTAGCAATTTTATTAGCATTCTTTAGTCCATGTTAGTAGAAATGAGTATTTTTTTTAGTATTGAAGCATTTCTGTCGAATATTATTTATTTAAATTTCAACGCCCATTGTAATTAACTAAGAATTTCATGACGGGTTATTTATAGGTCACCACCCTTTTCTAGCCAGGACAGGGCTCATGCCTCTTCTATTTTCCAAAGAAACGCCACCACCCTTAGAGGGAATCGAACCCACGACCCTTGGCACGGAGTGTTAAGTGCCCACGCCTTAACTCTCACGGCCACCGGGCCTCCAGTCGAATATTAATATAGCTCAAAATCGTTTCTTTTGTAAGATACATTTTTTAAGAGGAGATACAATTCCACACGTCACCATATAGATTAAAATGCTACCCTGATTTTCACTGTGTAGCTACTTACACAGTAAATAGTGAATCCTCGCCGAGCCTGCCATTAATAAATGCCTCATAAGAATAATGATTTATTATTCATTTCGTAATATATTCAAAATTCTTGATGTGCATTCCTGTGGATTTACTACGTCACCCCACATTTATATGTAAAAATATAAACACAAACATAACAACACTCATAAAGAAATTAAACACAAAGGCTCAATGAATAAATGTTCATATTTATTTAAAAAAGAAATAATTTAGAAATAAATAAAATTAGCTTAAAAATTAGAATACAACAAATATTCTTGCTTACACCATATTTATATAAATAAATCGAAATTGCGAGTTATCAAAATGAAAAATATAAACTAACGGAAATAATGTTGAAATTAAAACATAAAATAATACACACTACGATCGTATGTTCGCTGTGAAGAATACTATTCTTCTGAACTCTAAAAAAAAATGTGTTTAATTTAATAAAACTCCAAGAATTATAGCTGTATGTAGTAATGTTTTAAGTACATTTGAGCAAATTAAAAAAAAAAAGACTATACTTTTAATTAACTGGGCCACTATATATATAGAAAAAATTCGATTTCTGATAAATTCTATTCATGAAAAGATACCCGTAAGCATAAACCCACACACTCATAAACACATTCAAAGGTAACATTATTGAGTAAAACACAACATGCATAACAAAATATAACAAAACATGCATAAATTGTGTGCAAATATGTTACTACAATAAAACGGTTTTATTAAACTGAAAACATCTATTATTTTGAAATTTATTAAAAATTGAATATTTTAATATATACTCGTATATATTGATGTAAAAGCATTTTAGACCAAAACTATATTATCGTTACAAGATACACCGCTAATGGTCTTGAAACAGATGCACCATACAACAAAAAAAATCAAAAAAACATTGCAAGGTAATAATTATACTTAGAAATCAGAAATTATTATTCTTATGATGAATAGAAAGCTATCGTCAAATATGGTCAGCTATCATATGATCATATATGGTTTTATTTATAGTTATCAATTCATGCGTCAAGCGTATAGTAGGTTTAGTATGATGTAGAAAACCACAATAGGCAATATTGATAATTTTCATTATGTTTGCATCCTTATTTTTTGTATTATTATTGCTTTTATTATAGTGAGTGAGCGGTAGCAGAAACATAAAAACACTATGAAGTATAGAAACCGTCTTAAGCATTCTTGAATGTTTACTTGTTAATTCTAATTGTATCTTATTTGAAGGAGCTTTTTTTTTATTACCTTAATTCGATGATTGATATATCTTCTTTCTTGCCACGGTCGAATAAGAAGATTTTCTCTGCGAGTCAACATTCTAACTAGCTGAATTCATGTAGCCGTAGACTCCTTAGCAACGGGATAAACAAACTGTTTCTGCTCATTCTAACATTTCGTTTTATAATTTCCCATAAAAGAAAGCTTAGAGACTCAATGGCCGTGAGTGGTAAGGCGTGAGCACTACGTACCTAAGGTTGTGGGTTCGATACTCACTAATTGTAAGATGTATTTTCTTTAAAACAAAAATCAGCATGATTCTGGCTTGAAATTTATGGCAAACGTATTAAATAATCGGTGCTAAATATAAATGGACGTTACAATTAAAATAATAAAAGCTTTCTCTGAAAAACAATTTTCCTACAGATAAGCAAAACATTTAATGTTTTTTCTATGTCACGCGTATACATATTGATTTATATATTTTATAAGTATTTTTGTCTGCAAGAAATTACTAGTATTTTAATAATGAAGAATTGTTTAAGACGTTGAAAGAAGATCCCCCCCCCCCTCAAAAAAAGAAGAAAAAATAGCACTTTGTCTCCTATGCCAGTCCAAGCTGAGTACTGGCTACCCTCTCTTTCTCAACATCCATGAAAAAAATTAACTCGTTCGCTGGATTCGAACCAGAAACCTCTTAATCATTATTTATTATTAATAATAATCAATGAAAATTGTATTAACAGCGTGAGTGTTAATTTTTAATTAAAGTAAATTTATTCAAAAACTTATCAAACAATGATTTCACATAGGTACTTTTTGAACAATGTTTCAAAGAATTTCTTGGAATTATTATTTCAGAAGTATAAATGAAATAATTATGCCCAATAGACGCAAAAGTAACTCTTAAATAACTATCTCAAATAACTCTTAAAATAGGTAATTATTTCAAATAAATACTTAAAAAATACTTATTTCAAATAAACGTCTGAATAATTATTTCAAATAATTCTTAAGATAACTATTTTGAAATAATTTTAATTATTTAAAATCATTTCATTTATTTCAAATATCCTGCCACGCTATTCAAATATTATTGCAGTAATTATTGGAAATAATTTATTTGTAAGACAGCAAAATAAATGTATTATTTTATTTTTTTAAAGAACGGGTACGAAATGAACTATTTCAAATAAGAATTTGTTTTTCAGAAATAAATTTTTCTGTCAAGTAATCATTATTACAACCTCCAAATCCACAGAAGCAACCGAATCTTTGAATTAAAACAGGACAACTAGCCTTAAAGATCAAACCAAAAAGATTCATATAAACATTTATCGGAAGACTGATAGAAGAGCTGTGTGGTTTAGCAACCCTATTAATTTGGGCAGCCTCACTTTAAATTTTTAATAAAGTGTTCTTCTTCTTTTTGATATTTAAAATTAATTTTCTAAATAATTATTTCAAATAATGCCCAGCTCTGATGTAGGTTAAGACTTGATAAGGAATACAACTGAAGATTTGGTGGCCTTTACTGAATTACAGAAATTCCGGCTTCATAACATTAATTTAGACTTTTTTTTATTATTTCATTAAAGGATTTATTTATAAATTACGCAACGACGGTTCATATAATACATCCATTTAAAAAAAGAAAATAAATCGTCTATTGATTTCACTAGATGACGTCAATGTTTTCTCGCATTCCTTGTAACCTCTATGAATACGTAAAGGAATACATCATACCGGTCCATAAGGCGGTTTTGAATGTTCTATGTAATCTTAATTTATGATCTGTCTAACAGTCTTTAGTTTTGAGTATAGTTGAAGATAGCCAGTGTATTTACAGGAATTTTACTAGCACAAGTGTTCGCACCTAGTGGTCCTGGAGATGGATACAGAAAATTTCACTTACAAGCAAATACATGAAAACTTCATGTCTAATCACAGGGGAAGTACTATTTGGGAATGTTTTTCCCTAATTGCAATAGCTCCGCTTTTGGTTTATTTCGTATCTCACCTTATTATTGTAACTGCTGCTCCAAGACTGTCATTATTTTCTTTTTTAGTCGAATATACAGTTTTTATAATTCCAATAATTTTATTTTATACTGTATTCAGTGCATACAATCAAATATTTGTCTACTGCCTACTTGCCGGATTTGTAATGTTATTACTGCATACTGTTCGGAAAAGAAATAAGAATTTCATCAAAATAGTTTTTACTCTTGTTTTACCACCCCAAAAAAGAGCATATATAACTTATTACAGGGCTATAACTAATATATTATCTGCTCTATGCATTCTTGCAGTTGACTTCAATATTTTCCCAAGGAGATTCGCCAAAGCTGAAACATATGGATTTGGGTTAATGGATACTGGAGTGGGTTTCTACATTTTATCTAATGCTCTTGTTACCAAAGTGAATATACATGAACAGTTTACGAGGTCCATTAAGAGCTCAATTCCTCTTATTGGACTTGGTGTTCTGCGGTGCATCTCCTTAAATACACTGGATTACCAACAACACCAGTCAGAATACGGTCTTCATTGGAATTTCTTTTTCACCCTAGCAACACTGAATCTAACCTGCCCAATAGTTCTATCATATTTTCCTAACGGTTCTGGATGGATCTCGATTCTTCTTGCCGTCACACATCAGACAGCACTCAATTCAGGACTGGAAGCTTGGGTGGTTGGCGACTCACCGAGAAATGGTTTCCTTTCGTCGAACAGAGAAGGACTGGTCTCTCTACCGGGGTATGCAAGCCTTTACTTTGCCGGTGTATTTATCGGAAGATTTCATTCTTGCGACAACATTGACCTTCAAAAAGATCTCTTTAGGTCTCTTCAATCTTTTGTTGGGTCTGGAGTATTCTTCTTTTTGACACTCTCTCTGAAATCATATTTTGATGTTTCTCGAAGACTCATGAATGTAACCTACATTACATGGTTAATTGCTTTTTCCCTTCTTCTTATAGCGCTAATAATTATTATTGAAATAGCAGTAAGAATAGTAGCATACATTGAAGGGCATGCCAAGAGCGAAGTTGTAGTTCCTATTATTCTAGACGCAGTTAACTACAATGGTCTATTCTTTTTTATACTCTCTAACTTGTTTACTGGTTTTGTTAATATTACTATAAAAACTTTATTAATGCCTCCATCTATAAGTTTATTGATCCTAATGATGTACATGCTGTTATTATGCTACATTGTGTCATTTATGTGGAGGCATCGAATTAGGATAAGACTATAAGAGTTTAGATTTTATTTTGGTGGTCTGAGGGAAGTTACTAAACATTCAATGTTCCCGAATAAATTAAGTATGCTCTTTTCCAATTTGCTAGTGTACTATTTGAAGAATGGATTCTACATCACAGAACATTTCACTTCCCCAAATAGCGTAATAATAAATTAACGACATTGACGAGCAATTTTGGATAGATTGTTTATTTTTCTAGAATTAGTTTTTTTTTCCCTTAGACCAACTGAATAATTATTATTTTGGTAAGTCATTACCATAAATATGAGACTAAAAAGAAAAACTAATACTAACTTCTTAAGATGTTATTTATAGATATATAAGTATATTTTTCTTTCAAATTTTGACTTTTAAGTCATAAAGTATTTTTTTATTTATTTATAACCTCCAAAATAACTTTAATATTATTATGCTTTAATAATTTTACACCTGGTGCCTTAGTTGTGATTTGTCTTATAGTAAATAGATAATTTATAGACTGCAAAGCTTGTCATTATATCTGTCTTTATTTATTTTATTTATACTTATTTAATTTGTATTTATGAAGATTTATTATTTTAGTAGTTTATATTCTATTGACGAATACAGTTGCAAATTTGAATGCATTCTCATGAGAGAATTGAAACTAATTTGTAAATTAGGTGGATTACTGGGCCAGTAAATGAGATTGTCTTCCTGTGCATTTTTTTTTTTTTTTTTGCTTGTGTTTGCGCTTTGTATACAAATATTTTTTTTCTGAGGAACTGTAAATAATTACATATTCTTATTAACTACGATATGGTTGGTCTATTTTGGAAATTTTAAGTACAGTTTTCAGTCGTAACCATGTTTAATTTTATGAAGGTAGAATATGTCAGCGTTCAGACGTGGTATCTTATAAAACTACCTTTCTTATAAGACAAGGGGCGAGGTTAGCTCAGTGGTAGAGCACTGCACTAATAATCTGGAGGACCTTAGTTCAAATCCTGAGCAAGTACTAAAAATTTTTTCTTCTAGTTTCTTCATTCATGGGTTGAATTCGGCCTCCCTGACCGTCCCTAGGCCAACCCAGCCTTTAATAAATTTATCAATGGGTACCTTGGGTGCTAATGACTCTAACAGTCGAAGCAGCCAAGGGGAAAATCAGGCGGCCGGAGCGTAGTACTGACCACACGATCTCCCTAGTGTGCCTTATGGTCATGAATCAGATACCTCTATAGTATCTGCCCCTCAGGGCCCTCGTGGCCTGTTATGAAACTGATTTTTTTTTTTCTTATAAGAAAATGAGTTTTATTTATTTATTGTTTGCCGACGTTTTCGCTTGAAATTCAACAGAGTTATATACCAGCATATATACAAAAAAAAATTCTAAACAGAAAAACATTTTACAGTAAGTGTAACCCTGACAAATTCAACCTTCGCATTATCAACATTCAACAATCTCCGCTCAATGTTTAATTTTATTTGACTACTAGTGCCTTGGCCATTATCCTTTTGCGTCAGAATGGTCTTTGTATTTGAATTCTTCGAAACATGTTTTATTATAAAAGACCAAAATTTAATTCCGGTATTATATTCAGTGTTTCAGCTTTTTGCAATTTTTCTCTTTAATTAATTTAAGTCCATTTTATAATTTTAGGGCCAGACAATATCATGTGCAATAGCACATTCATTTTAACGTCTCTCCTCCAGACACAATCGGCAAATATCGACGTTTCATAACCCATAGCCCACAAAAAAAACAGGTTGTTAAAAATTATTTGTTAATAAAAATGTATGAGTTTATATATGTGTGTGTGTGTGTATGTATATATATATATTATACACACTGAAAGGTTTTTTTTATGAAAACAGTAAATGGCAAGCACTTATTTATGCCTGGCAACTACGATTAAGTAATAAGAATTAATTTTAAAATCTTTGATTGAATAATATATTAAAATATTCATTAATTTAGCAGATGCTGTTGCATTTAAAAATGTACATGTTCTTGTGGAAGGCATCTTTAGCATTAACTTTAGTGACAAAGTTAAAGGATTTCTTGTTATAATTTTGTATTGGTTAGACATTAGTTATTTTTTGTACCTGAATGAGCAAATTCAGAAATATTATTTTTCTTTAAAAAGTATTACTTTTAATGCTAACTTAAGACTGTGATTAATGGTGAGCCTTTTATATGTGACATTTAGAAATATAGAACTTTAAAAATCAGCTTGTATGGTATATTTTTGATACTTTGTAGCCCTTTCCAAAGGAGCTATTGAAGTTCGACTCATAAAAGAATTTTTGCAAATTCTTTCCCTTCATCGATCCTATTTATTAGATACCGAAAATGCCCCTAGTTAAAATTTATATATCAGGTCATGAACCAAGTTTTTCTGCTAGCTCTTCGACTGTTACAGCAGGATTTTCTTCTACAAAAGCCCGGAGGAGTTCGTCATCAAGCTCCATTGGTCGAACTGTAGAGGCTCGCCTTCAAGCTTACGGTTTCCTGCTCAAAATCATATAAACGTTTGCTGTACCTGTCACTCACTAATGACATTTTCACCATATATTTCTACAACTTTTCAATAAGTTGAAGCGCATTGTGTTAAAATTATATAAAAATATAAAGTGAAAGCTGTTTGATCTATAACACAAATAGAAGAGCTTGTAAGTAAAACAGCCCTTTCTCCTTCAAGGTCCTGTAACAGTTAGAGAATTTTAATGTTCTCTCTCAAATATAAAAATATATAATCAGAAATATACAAACGATGAAGAGAAGAAATTGGAAAAATAATGTACAAATATGTATTTATGAAAAAGATTTATTCTAAAAGTAATCAGGAAATTTCTTTATCTTCACATTTTTATTCAAGTAGAGAATATTACATTTATTAATTATTTCCTACACCATGGATTTCTAGAAAATAGTTGCAACCATTAGACAGGAGTTTAGTGCCTTAGAAATAGATTCGACATAAACTTAATACATAATATATTCCAACAACAATCTTACCAATGACAACACAATTCCGAATAAAAAAAAATTATCTCCCAAGTTCATCGTTCAGAAAAACCACATAAAGCTTAAAACCACAGCCTAGAAATAAATGATAAAATTTTGGTACTTACAATTGTAATACTGGAATGTATTTTATAATTTTAGTTAGGAGTAACTGGTATATCTGTACTCAGATACAAAAAAGAAAAGAAAAAAAGTTTCACTTTAGTTGCTGAACACATCTACTGTTTTAGTTTAACGTCTAACTTATTGTGAAATGTTAACTTTCATAATTTTTTTAAAATTAAAATAGGAATAAAAAGTAGTTATCTACGTTAACTATTAAATCTATCTATTTTCCCCTAACAAAA
The DNA here is from genome assembly GCA_946811695.1 of Gonocerus acuteangulatus. Taxonomy (NCBI): domain Eukaryota; kingdom Metazoa; phylum Arthropoda; class Insecta; order Hemiptera; family Coreidae; genus Gonocerus; species Gonocerus acuteangulatus. The sequence continues at coordinate 22,349,266 of OX328126.1, forward strand.
CAATTATGTTTCTTTTGTCTGTTTTATATTTGCAAACAAGAACTCAATCACATTAAAAGAAATTAACAAGATAAGAAGAAACTAACAATAACTAAGAATATTGTTCACAATCATCAAGGCAATTAGTAACATGTAATTTAAAAATACATTTCTAAATTTGCAAGGCTAATCAATTTTAATACATCATTTAAATAATAATAAAAAATACAACAATCATCATTTTCAAATACAGGCTAATATTTTAAACTATTCAAGTGTTTCTAAAGTTTTTAACAGAGCCAATATCTGTTTTAATCTATGCCAATATAAATCTTTGCCTCAAATTGCTAAGACATGTAATATTGCATAAATTATAAAAACAATACAGCTTTTGGGATTGTCTCAAATCAATCTCAGTAGCTGTATTATTTCTGATAATTTATTATTCTAAACTAAAACTGACATTACTTAGCAATATATATTCCACTAAATTCGCATCGTCCAAAGGAATCAAATAAAAATGATTCTTCCAAAAGCAAAGTTTCACAGCCTCGTACAAAGCATTTTTATAAATAATGTAAAAGTTCTGTCAGTAGATTGAATAGAATGAACCTGTTTCATACATTAAATACATAAAATTTTCTCTTGAAAACATTTCTGTCTGAATGACCAACAAAATTTTGCCCGCTAAAGGCACATCTGTGGCTAATGTTTGAGCTTTGGAATGTTTACAGGGTTTCTAAGAATACTCGACTTTAAATAAAAACAAAATATTGAGTAGAACCAAAATTGGGTAGTTACCAGAGCTTGAGCAATTTGAAATGACATTTCGGCCTCAGGGCCATCCTTAAGAACTTTTCCAATATTTAGGCTACACTACAGTCCATGTGGCCACAACATTCCACCGTTTTCTTTTTTCACTCCTGCACTGGTGAAAAAAGAAAATGGTGGAATGTAGTGGCCACATGGACTGTAGTGTAGCTTAAATAATGGAATAGTTTTTTTTTTTTTTTTTTAGCGCCGACATCCAGGGTGCAGCCAGGAATTTTCTCAGCGAGCCTTCAGATGAGAAAATTTCTGCCGTCGGTGGGGGATCGAACCCACCATCTCCCACTTATGAATCTAGCGCGCTAGCCACTAGACCATGGGAGTGGAATAGTTCTTATGAGGATGGCCTCCAGGCCGAAACATCAAAATGTGAAAAAGAAAATTAATTAGCAAATAAATAAAGATGGTTGAGGTGAAGATCGAATGCAATTAAGAGTGGAAATAAATAAGTGATTTATAAGCCCATACGAGGCAGAAGATTTTGAAATTACATAAGCGCATAAAAGATTCAAGGTTTCAAAAGTATCATTATTAAACCATTTTCAGCCAGCCGTTTTTTATAGGTTTGATACAGTCATCTCATTCTGAATGTCAGAAAACCTTGGCTAACATAATCCCCCCTTTTAAAATTATAAAAAACATTTAATTAATAAACCATTCAGCAACAGGCACATTAGCTAATGGACTATAAATGGTCACCAAAAGCTGGAGAATAAGCCTTAAAGCCAATAATTATCATTGCAGAGCAAACTCAAAGAAGACAATGCATCAATGATAAATATACTTTTCATCCAAGATGAAAATCGACAAGTCATAATTAAGAAGTTTTGAATTAATGGAAAAATTACTAGGTACAAAAAAAAAGTGGTATGTAATAAAAACCTAAAAAAATGTGCAATATATAAAAAATGCTTTTCAATATTTTTTGAGAATTCAGGTATCACAGACAGAAATGAGGCAGGTTCATTGGCTCAACAAACATATTGTCATACGATTTCTTGAGCAATATTCAGTAGAATTATAACTCATCATGAGCAGGAGTTTGAATGAATTTTTGGTATGATCTATGTTGGCGGACATGATTGGCAGCAACATTCACCAAGCGAACAAATTCTTCAGGATCAAATCTGTAGTTCGTGAATTTTGCATGAGCTCCGCCATCAGGATGATGACCCTGGAGAAAACAAGAAAATTCATATCAAGTAAATTTTCTAATATGCTATTAATCCTAATGTAATATTAACCCTTAAATGATTCTTGGGTGGGGGGGGGGGGTAGACTCCAAACCCTTTACAAGCACACACATATATTTTTGTGAACATCGTAATAATTTTTTTCGTAATTTTATTTTTTTTTACTTATATATATATATATATATATATATATATATATATATATATATATATATATATATAAGCTCTGGATAAGCCCGAATATTGCTAATTCCTCTAAATATTAATTAATTCTCAAGAAAAAAGAATGATTTCTTTAAACAGATTATATGAAAATACTTAAATACCTCATCCTCTTGATATAAAGCTTCTTTTCTTTCCCATGTTATGTACTTAACTCCCCGAAGCCTTGCAAGGTCCTGGTAGCAGTGTTCATCTTCACAATTGTACCTAATGTAAGAAATCTTTAATAATTACAACAAAGTAGACGAACACTATTTTTCAAAATAAATAATATATATATATATATAATTATGGCTTCAATGGGTACATTAATTAGTTGATCAGGACTAAATATTTTGTCATAAGTCCAGCCTTTGGAATTCATCAGGAGAAATTCAAGAGAGAAAGGTTTCCATTAACTTACAGTTCAAAAACTGCTGCCCAATCAGGAAGAAACAAAAGATGAGTAAGACCAGCGCCATGAATCCCTATGAAAATATCTGTGCCTCTAGTAATTTCTAATTGCTGCTTAAATGTCATATCCCTATTGTAAACAACCTGAAACAATGTTATTTATTTATTAATTATAAATTAAAAAAAGAAAAGTCTTCCTTGAAGGAACTGCACCATCACAGCCTGTTTCCAGATAATGCTTATCCCTTGTAAGATTTGGAAAGGTTAGAATAGAAACTAATATTTTGCATTCAACAGGGCATGACCCCAAATATCATTCTGGGAAGCAATGGGAATACAACATTTTGAAAACATACAGTTTTTCCACGGAAAGCATTGAGGTCCCAAACTAACACTTTGTAAAGGCTTCCCATGTTTCCCCAAAATTTGATCTGCAGGAAAACAAAAATACATTCAACAAGGCACTGCCAGACTTTTCTATGACTCAGGTGGTGTCAGAAATTTAATGTTATCAAAACCTTTTTGACGTAGCTATGTCTTATGGCTGGGGGTCAGCAAAAACATTTTGGGAGCTAACGCAAAAATGAAACAGAAATTACTAATGGTCATGTGACCGGAAATTAATTATTTATTTAAATTTTAACGTCCATTAATTATTAACTACTAAATCTCTTTTTTGAATGCTTAGTTAATATCATGCCTTGAGTCTGCTTCTTTTACGGAGGACTGAATGTACAATATTAAATTTTAATTACTTATAAATACTTCTATGCCCAATTCCATCCAAATTAGATAATTTTTATAGATGGTAGAATGTAAATATATACACACATACCTGAACTACAGTCGTAGGGTCACGAATCGTCGATATTTCTCATCCATACTTCTGAATTGTGTCATAGGATCGACATAAAAATGGAAAGCTCCCACCTTTTGTGCAGAAAACATGCTAAACATTACTGTGATTAATATTATACAAAAATCTTACTCGTTGTACAATAAATTGAGGATCATTGGCCAATTCTTCTAGGAGCTGTGCTTCATTAAGGATGTTTCGGTAAGTAGATTCCCTTGAAAGTAGTGTTACTGTGAGCTTCCCCTTCTCTCTAATGTTCGTTTTTATAGAAAGCCTGTGTAGAACATGTTCTGAAAAAGCACGAAAAAGTCCACTCCCTTCACAGCCCCATATCTGTAAAAAGAAATTGAAATTAAATATCTTTCATCTTTACATAATATATTTCTTGTCCCTCAGACTGCTGTTAATGTAAATGTTTGTATACATAAGAGTCCAGGCTTGCAATCATTCAAATATTTTTCATTGCATAATCTACTAATAATTATTGCTTTATTCAATGTAAGTTACAGCATTATTAATTAACGATCAACAATGGTATTACCCACCAAATATGCAAAGTAGTTGTAAAATGTTTAAAATGGAGCATGCCGAAAATATATTCCCACACTTCAGGATAAGGGGTGGGGGGCAAAAGTTTGATTCATAAAAACCGAACTGGGTTCCCCGTTCAGATAGATGGAAAAGTTCAATTGCACATTCCCGAAGGTCTGAGGGAAATATATCCAGCTCTTTGCAAAGCTGTTTAATCAACTACACTTAACATGAAACAGTACAAAAACTGATTACAACATGTTTAGGACCAGGGAAGGCTTTGAGATATCAGGCAAGGAAGTTAGTATTTAATTGAAAACTATTTTATAATGTAGTATGTTCAAATTAATTGTGTATTAGGAGGGAAAATGGCCTATATTCCCGATGCAGTAAAATTCTCGGGAAAAATTCCCTCTTTTATAGCCTTATCATTGGGAGGCTTAAATTGTTTTTTCTGTCTATCGGAATGGACTTTAGCAATGTGAAGTAGAAATTTACATTTATTATTTTTAATAATTAATTAGAAAAAAACTTACAATAGGAGTGTTGTAATAAAGGCCAAATATCATTCTGGGAAGCAATGGGAATACAACATTTTGAAAACATACAGTTTTTCCACGGAAAGCATTGAGGTCCCAAACTGGATACTTTGTAAAGGCTTCCCATGTTTCCCCAAAATTTGATCTGCAGGAAAACAAAAAAACATTGTATCAACATAGACATATATTTCATATTTATACAATGGAAACTTGGCCATAAGTTCTATCAAAATTATTAATTAGATATACAATTTTTTTTTCTTTTTTTTTGAAAATTACCCAATACATCCAGTATTTTTTATACTTATTGGATATACAATTAAAGAGCTCATCTGAATAACAGCTTCTGAAATATTGAAGCTATTACTGAATAACATTTCACATAGAATCCATAACACGTTTCTATTGTAAATTAATCTAGAAGAAGAGAATTCATTGTTTAACCATTGTAACCAAACAGAAATGTGAGCTCTCTATCCTTACCTTCCTTGTAATATAACTAAATTGAAAGAATTAGTTTGAAAAAAACATTCTAGAAAAAAATATATATATATATATATATATATATATATATATGTATATATATATATATATATATATATATATATATGTATATATATATATGTATGTATGTGTGTGTGTGTTCTAGGTACCTAGTTGGTAACAGCTTAGTAAGTCTTCAATAGTTTTGTATTTCAATTACATTCTTGTAGTGGAAACATTTCGGCTATAAGCCATTTTCAATCCAATTGTCTGTATGATTTTGCATTATTTTTTTATATATACATTATATTTTCAGGTTATGTGCTTGTAAATTTGATATTATTTAATTTGAGGAGGAAATTTCATTTTTTATAAAATTTTATGGTTCATGTCTCTATTATTTCATGGATTATTACATATTATTTTATATATTTGAGTCTGCTTCTGTAACGGAGGACTAGATGTGCAAGACTCGAAGAAGTGTTTCCACAACAAAAATGTAATTAAAATACAAAACTATTGAAGACTTAATAAGCTGTTACCAACTACCTAGAACGTCTTAGTTTTCAACTTAGGATCTACAACATATATATAAATGATTACCTGTATGGATAACTTTCCCAAATAAGGATTCGAACATCAGTAGAAAAAGCATCTGAATGGGAACTATTGACATGTTGCGATGCATACAGGTTGAAGAAATCGCAGAAATGATGGTAGAGATTTACTGCTGTGAAAATAATATACTTGTAAATAATTTATCTATAAGAAAATATATAACCCCAATCGAAAATTGGGAAGAGTATCATTCTTAATCAATCCTCAGAAATCAAATTTTACAATACATACAGGAGTATATTCACATACTTGCATCTATCTTCATTATAAAAGTTGGAGTCTGAATGCTGATGTCACAGCTATCCTGGCTTACAGGATTCTTCAATTCTCTGAAAAACCTTAGCTCTGGACCCCAAGATTGTAAAGGGCTGATTTGATCAGATTCTTCCGCTAACTTATTCTTATCTAGGCTGAAAAAAAATATTAATAATAATTCTTAAAATGTTGTTCAATATGGCGCAGGTTTATACAAAAGTACAAAGTTTTCTTATGCGATGAGGTGCAACTTCAAAAGCATCTTCCTGCGGTCTCTAGAGGGTGCTGCACAGAATTTCTCTAGGAATTAAACACATAGGACCACTTGAACTTGGGAGACCGCTGAGCAGGTCGAAAACAGGTTCTTTAGAAATTAAGTGAATTTATTACAATCTGCCTCGTATTGATGACAACCACAACCTCAAAAATATATATGGTAGCGCACAAAAGTATTTTGACAACAAGAAATTCTTCAAGGTTCTTGAATGGCCAATGTAAAGTGATTGAGGATGTGTGGGAGGAAAAACATGTCAAAATTATTAGAATAAAGAGCCAGAGCTCCTCGTAGTCTAGTGGCCTTAGATTCTCATGCGGGAGATGGTGGGTTCGATTCCCACCTGCGGCAGGAATTTTCTTATCTCAAGGCTTGTTGAGAAAATTCCTCGCTGCACCATGGATGTCGACACTAATGGCCTAGAAGTCATAAAAAATAAATAAAGAGCCTTTATTTCAAGCTGTTAAGAAGGAGTAAGTAACAATTCCTTTGGTTCGAATACTGAAGATAGTTGCATGGGTGCCAGCTCTTGTGCTGTTAAAAAGGCTAATGGATATCCTACTAAATATTGGTTCATTTAAAAATTGAGATGATGATAAAAATTTTCATTTTATTACAGTATGAAAATAGTTTTGAACTATCTTGTTCTTTATTTACAGTGTGATATTGTTCTGAAGTTCAATTCTTTCACAAAAATATATAGAGAAATCAAGTTTCTTTAAATAAAAAATAGTTGCACATTTAGTTCTTTTATTTGTATTAAATTAGCCCAATTATTGTTCTTGTAAAAATACTTTTGAGTGCTACTGTATGTATATTCCACAAGCCATTAGGAAAATAAATACCATATGTACCAAATAATTAACTGAATGTAATATCTCAAAAAAAGTTTAATATTTTTGTAAAAAAAATTAAAGATTTCTAAAATTATTTTAGAAATTGTCAGTCTGATAAACATGTATAATATTATGCATATGTATTTTACACACACAGAAAATTAATTTTAAACTGTACTCAAAATATGGTTTTTTACTTACGTGCAATGCCCCCCAATGTCACCATCTGACAATACATCCATATTATAGCGTATACGATCCGTTCTCTTGGCAAGAGAGGTAAAATTAAGCATGATGTTTCTACCTCTGCAAAACCTCAAGTGCTTAGTACATTCGAGGGAAGAATCTTCCTTAAATATTAAAAAAAAATGTGAATTAGGAGAAACCAGTAAAGAAACTAAAAACAAAATAGGCCTGTAATAACTCACAATATGTTTGGGTTTACAAAGAAGAGAGACTTCATCTAATTGTTCCTTAATATAACCAAAGTCTCCTTGTTTGTAGAATGTGTTGATTTGTTCTGACTTAGATCTCACCCATCCTCGATGATCTCCCGGGCAGGAAGGTCTTGAAAAAGATCTCTCTAGCCTACATCCCTGTTCATAACCCCAACATCTACTTTTTCCTACATACTTCTAGAAAAAAGAAAGTGAATCATCCACCTCAGTACATTATTTACTAAATATATTAAAACATATCATACAAAATCAACTTGATACCTTATATGGACAGGTAGGGTCTTGTTGGCATATTTCACCAATTTCAGGGAAGTTATTAAAATAAAACGCCAGATGATTACTAGGTAAGTTAATATTATCAATTAGGGTGGTTGTCACCACAATGACACAAATTAATAAAAAAATACCGACATTTATTTGAATGTAAATCATTTCTAAGCATTAAAACACATCACTCCTGATGTATAAAACTATCAGAAAAATCATATTACTCCAAAGATGACCTAGCACATGAGCAGGTGTTAGTTGAATTCATACATTTAGAGATACGCCTACAGATTGCAAATGATAATCGCATTTTAAAGTTTTGAACCCACCGGGGAAAGATTACATAATTTATTTTATGCTTCGATACCTCGAGTTATATAAATTCAAATTTCATAATTCAGAATCGATAATCTCGAGCCAAAGATATTACAATCTTTCAGGTTCAAATTAATGACAACGCGTTCTTATCCATCTCTGAGTCAGGTCTTTGGCAGGTCAGGGACTTGAAGTTGGCAGTCAAATCTAATATTTAATATCATATGTAAAATGTTGAAATATATTTCACTTTTTTTTGTGAGAATTTTTTTAACCGTGGAATGATTGATGATTTCTATTATTGGTTTAGGAGAATTCTGTCGCCTAAAGTGGTCAGCTACCTTTCAGATTGGTCTCTCTCTCTCTCTTGAATAACTATTAGATGCTCAAGAAAGCAGGTTCCAAGAAAACGTATTTATAACTCGACCCTAAGAATTCAAGTTTGATTGTTTAAATATATTGATTTTTCTAATATACATTTTCAGGTTTTATATAGTCTGTAGATCATATGTATGTGCAGATACACGTTTTTTATAAGATCTAGATCAACTAAATGTCTCAGCCCATTTAAACATGACCTTTATAAGGATGCTTCTTTTTGAACCAGCTAGTTCTAATTCGACACTGATGGTGGAACGGCTATTCTGAAAACGGGCTTGTCCTCAAATATTTGTGAGGGAAAAAGCTTTTGTTTGAGGTACAACATATTCATAGTTCCTCCTCTCCAGCGTACCACGGACAAGTATTTGGACAAGTTTTATCTTAAATCTCTACATTTTACTTATATTATTAATTCATTAAAAATAAAATAATAATATTAGAATAATAAAATAATGATATTTTGAAATCCCACGTTTATCGCTAATTTATTTGATCATATTCCATTGCTTAAAAAAATATTTTTCTCTTATAGAATCGTACTTTTGTATGATTGATTTAGTATCTTAAATCTCCTCTACCGATAAATGGTCCGTAGAGAACAATTATACATGCATAATACATACCTCCTTGGGAAATATTTACTTGTATTGAAACCTTCTTCATATTGCCCACGTTTATGAAGTTTTTGTTTTGTTTTACTATCTTATTATAGTTCATTAACTATTGTTCATTTTACTTTTACTTATATAAAAATGAGCTCTGCTGAAAAGTTGCAATGGAAACCAGTAGAACTTAATTTTAACGGAGATTTTGAGGGCTTGATAGGCATTGAAGAAATAAGTGATTATAACATAGAATCTTTTAAGACTTCTGGTAGCGTATCAAAACTAGTCAAGATTACAAAAAAGAAGAAGAAACAAAAAGTAAAAAAGAAAGACAATTCTATTGGACCTAAAAAGAAAAAAAATGTTTTCATTGAAGAGAAGATTGAAGAAACAAATTTGGAAGAGTCAGATTATTATCCTTGGAATAATATCTTCGTACCAAAAGAGGTTTCTAGATCCCTTTTAGAGAAAGGATTTTCTGAGCCTACAGAAATTCAAGTATGTAAACATGGATTTTATTGTTTCTTGCATTAAAAATATGGATAGATTAATTATTGAGACCTTTAAATGTGTTATATATTTTAAAGGAGGTTTTAATCTAATTGGCTTGGCACATATTTTAGTAATTTTAGGATATTAAAATATTTTAAGTGAATGTATCACTTCTCCTGTGAATGTTGATTCTGGTTCCGAATTTATTTTAAACCTTAGATTATTTGAATTGGTGAAAAATAAATGCATTAATTCAAGAAATATTGATGGTTATTAAATCACTCAAATATTTAAGGTGTTTTGTTTTTCTGTTTTGTTTATATTAATTTATTTTATATATTTCTTTACATTGGTGTGTAGATCCAATAGAATATTTATAAATAAAAGAAGAATATATATAGTCAAACCCATATCTTTTTAGATATTAGGAATAGCATTTGGCTAATTAATTTGAAAATATATTGCTATATAATATTATTGAAATTTAATTTCCCTTCACTGCTTTGATCATGGAGAGTTAGATCTGGGTGTTGTGAGCTTAAAAATGAAACTTGAATTGGACAATGAAAAAGAACTATCAATAATACATGTAGAAAAGAAAGGAGGGGCACACCAAGGGTATTTTTCCCAGGTGTGCCCCAGGGGCCCACCTCAGGGATTGCAGCATTCACGATGTACAGGGATTGACTGAATTGTATGTGAGTTAACCAACTGTTGGAACTCTTGGGCAAAGAGAGTTATTGGAACAGTTGATGGTTAACAGTGTCAAAAGCTTTAGAACTATCTAGGAGAACTAGGATAGTGAGTTGGTTATCTATTACAGTAAATATATCATGAATGATTTTCAGGAGTTATTTGTAATAAATGGTCTCACTTGTAAAATAGTGTACTTGCTCAGTTGCTGCTAACACTATGTTTAGACATCAAATTTATTTTTCAGAGACTAACAATTCCACCAGCACTTCGAGGTAAGAAGGATATTCTAGGGGCTGCAGAAACAGGAAGCGGAAAAACCTTAGCTTTTGCGATTCCTATAATTTATGGGATTTTAAAGAACTTGGAGAATGGTAATTAATTCAATCTTTTTTAGGTTTACTTCAAATTCAAATTTTATATTATAAATATGTTTTGTTTTGTTTTAATTCAGAGAATGAAAGTAACTCAGAAAATTCAACATCTGAGAATAAACTTTGGGCTCTTGTTTTGACACCCACTAGAGAACTTGCCATTCAAGTAAAAGACCATATTGAAACTGCTATTAAATACACTCCTCTCAAGGTAACATTTTAAAAGCCATTATTTATTTTACCCCACAATAACTTTTTATAAACTTTTGTATGACTCGTTATTGAAATTTGGAAATACTCTTTGCCGCTCGTATTTGGAATTACATTTTTCCCCCTTTCTTTTAATTACAGGTTGCTGTTATAGTCGGAGGTCTGTCAGCGGAAAAGCAAGAACGAATATTAAAACGTAGACCTCACATTGTTGTTGCCACACCTGGACGATTTTGGGACCTCCTCAGCACAAACGAACCACATCTTTCTGGTATTGAGAACATCAGGTAATGGATAATTTTCCATTTTTTATCAATTATATAAAATTTAATAATTTTAAAGTTTGTTCTATATAAATCAACTTACATTTTAACCGAATATGAAGATTTGAATTATTGATATTTATTGGTTTCCAGAATTTTGCTCTAAAATATTTTTGCTAAAATCATTTAATTTCAAAGTATTTTTATTCTCTTTATATACAAATAGAAGTTTTTTTTTGTCCTAATAAGAAAACTGATATCTATAGTATTATTATATTTATTAATAATAATAGGCCATTCTTCATTAGGCTTCTCACAAGTGTCTAAGGGTTCTCATAGATTTTGACTGTTAGTTTTTGAAGGGTTTGAAGCGTTAAAACTCTGAAAACAATAACAAAAGTCTGACTCACAATAACTTTGTCATCTTAGTGGTTTCCATAAAATCATAGTGTCAAAGCTTTGAATGGGACAAATCGAACACTTCTGAAACTCCAAGCACTGTTTTCTCCAACTGCAGTTTTCCCGTCAAACTTTATACCTGAAGCTTTTCAGTAGAGGCTTATTAGGTTTTTGAATAATCTCCTTCCATTTACCATTATTTCCCAACATTTATTAAGAAAATATTCAAAACTGCTTATGTCTGCTCATGAAATATTATTGTTATAAAACTACTCCTTTACGCAACCATCTTAGTTACATGTGTGTATATATCTTAGTTTTAATGAATTTGGGAATAGAGTTTCAAGTTAGTGCGATGTTTTTGGAGCGTCTGTAAAGAAAAATGTAGTTTTTCCCACTTCTCTCATAAACGGTTGAACATTTAGCCTAAGAGTGGTTTCCTACTATTTCCCATAGTTATCTGATAATTTATTATTTCTTTTTAATGTTCTAGGTACCTTGTCATTGATGAAACAGATCGTATGATTGAGGCAAATCATTTTCCTGAGCTTCGAGCTCTAATTGAAAGAATAAATTTGGATCCAAATAAAATGAAGCAGCGGCAGAACTTTGTATTTTCTGCTACTCTGAGTCTTGTTCATGAACTCCCTGCATACGTTCAGAAAAGTGATTGTCTTAATTTTATTATTATTATTATTACACATCTATATCTATGCCATTAGCGCCTAATCATCATAATATAAAGATGTTATATTTTTTAATGAAAAGTACCAATGATTTTTTTTTTTTTTTTTTTTTTTTTTTTTTTTTTTTTTTTTTTTTTTTTTTTTTTTTTTTTTTTTTTTTACGGCACATCTACATCTAGGTCATTAGCGCCGACATCCAGGGTGTAGCGAGGAATTTCACCAGCGAGCCGTGGGATGATAAAATTCCTGCCGGAGGTTGGGAATCGAACCCACCATCTCCCGCTTATGAATCCAAGGCGCTAGCCATTAGACCACGGGAGACCCCAGTACCAATAATACATTTAATTTTTGGGTGTTTCTGCCCTCCTTCCATAGGAACACCTCTTACAGGTGAATAGACCTGGTAAATCGAATAAAACTAACGCCAAAGCCATATCTATAGCTTCTTAAAAAATAGAATTTTTGTTGTTGATAATTTGTTATGGCGGAATGAATTGAAAAAAGTTCAAGGCATACTAAATTTATCTAAACTAACACATAAAAATTGTAGAAAAAAAATTGTTTATAATCTGACATTAGCTTTTTGAGATTTTCGTATATTTTCTTAAATATCTCGAAAAGGATTTCATCAGATTGCCAAAAAGTAAGGACTTTTGAAAGACGAATTATTAGAAGGATATACGGTACATTAAAGATTGATGGAAAATGGAAGGTAAAGAATAAAACTGAAATCGCAGCCGTACTGCAAAATCACGATATTGTTAATAATATAAAAGCAGGTAGGCTGTGATGGGCAGGTCATATTGTGAGAATGAAGGAAGAGAGGTTGCAGAAGAAGATGCTGGACATGACAATCCTAGGAAAAAAGGGGAAGGCCAGGAAGCCATTGGAAAGCTTAAAGTAGCAAGAGATGCTGCTAGGTTGGCGTCAAAAATTGTAGGAACGCTGCGATGGACCATGACGAATGGAAGGGCTTAGTCCGGAAAGCCAAGGGTGCTTAAAAGTTAAAATTGTTGGTATCGCTCCCTTGGACATTTTTTTTCCTCAGTTGTTGTTTTTTAATTGCACTTGTAAAATTATATTTCAGTAAAACAAGTTAAATAAATGAGAAACGTGTTTGCAATAGAGCTTTCCTTAAGAATGGGCGAGGAGGCGGTGTGAGTAAGAATAATTTCCAGTTGGGGTTGGTTACCGTGAGTTTTCTGCGCATTTTGGCATCTAAGAACTAGCTTTTCTTCGATATAATAATTATTGTAAGTTTTTGTTAATTAATTGTTCACAAAATTAAAAACAAAATATTAAATATTCCTATTCCCACCTTTCCAAATGACACTAGGGATAAGAACAGAAACGTGCTAAGATAATGCAGCTCCTGCTAGTCAGACTTCTTCATATTTTATAAATCTTCCTGGAAAATGAATTACTTAATTTTTTCATAAACTTCAATGACTCTTTAAACACATTTACTAGCTGATTTCATTTAAATACATTTATTCTCTTCTCTACATGTTTCAAATTTCTCTGGAGCCTCTTCAAGATATAAAAATTAGATGTTTACAATCAAGTGGATATTGTTACCACTGTCCTTGTGGTGTAACCTTCTCCTCATTGAGTCAAGATTATGTATGTGTTATTATATTACTCTGTACAGGCTCCAGGGAGGTAACAAACATGGAGGTAAGTGAATAAATTTATTTGAAGGAAATAATTCTATTTATTTTTTTCCTTAATGTCTTAGTGTATTATTTTATTTAAGGATTTTCTACGAATGTGATATTGATATTTTTTCTTAGAAAAACGTGGCAAGAAATCTAAAAAAGAACTTAACCCGAGTCAAAAATTGGATGGCTTTATAAAGCTTATTGGCATGACAGATCCGAAGATAGTTGACATAACCCAAAAAACAGGTAAGATTAAGCTATGTATAGTTGTTGTTTTTTTTTCTCATTAGGAAAACTATTATTTCTTAATAAATTAATGTTTTCCTCATTCTAAACTGCATCCAAGGAAAAACTCTTTCTTGGCCATTGGGTCAAATTAAAGATTGGGTAAACCTTGCTGATTTTCAAAATTACCTTCATTAGAATCCATTATATGAGTAATGAACCATTATTAACTATTTAATATGGATCCATGTAATTATTTCTCTTTAAAGTACTAATAAAATAATCTCAATTTCTTTAAATAGGCACTGCAAGTGGTTTAACCGAAGCAAAAATTGCATGTTCATTTGAGGAAAAGGATTTCTATCTATATTATTTACTTAATGTAAATCCTGGCCGATCATTAGTATTCTGCAATTCAATATCTTGCGTACGAAGGCTTGCATCTCTATTGACAGCCCTGGATATGAAACCTCTTCCTATTCATGCCAATATGCAGCAACGTCAACGGTTAAAAAATCTTGACAGGTAGAACTAATTTTTTCTACTTTTGATATGAAATATAACATAACTAAAAATACATTGAGTATCTCCATGGGCTAGAGGCTAACGCCTTGGACTCTCATGCAGGAGATGGGAATTTGAGGCCAACCTGGAGGAGGATTTTTTCCTCTAGATTGTTCCATTGTTTATTTATTTTATTTTTTTTTACTGAAATATTTGTTTTAGATTTAAAGCTGAAAACAAAGGGCTTTTATTAGCAACTGATGTTGCGGCTAGGGGCTTGGATATCCCTTCGGTTGAGCATGTCATTCATTACCAAGTACCACGTACCTCAGAGGTAAGCTAGAAGTACAATTCATTTTTTTTAATAGCAAGATGTACAATTTGAAAATTTTCCCAAGAATTAGGTCATTTTTCCTCAAGGTTTCTAGTCCTTTATCAGTATAATATTTTAACGAACTTTCAAAATACTTTTCAGCTACCAAGCCCCTTTTTTTTTCTATAAATAACTATATTTTCCAGGAATCATTAAAAAGAATCATTTTTTACAAAAAAATTTCTTCTTTATGGGCTCAAATTTATTATAGTAGGTTTTGCCTAATGTAATAATTTAATATATGCCTATTGTAATAATGTATAATTTAAACATTGCACACTTCTTGTTTTCAACGTTGCAGTATCCCTCCAGCATGGGAGTTTATTTAAATAGGTATTCCATCCTTTCTGGATACTACACGTATTTTGATAATGTACATAAAAGATCCCTTTAACAATTAATATGAATACTCAAATTAAAATAATAATCACATATAAAAAACTAAAACAAAAAAAAATTAAAAAGGTAAATATATACATATGTAATAACATAGTACATAAGTGGGCATTCAGATGAATTGATTGAAATTGTTTAATAAACGGATCCGATTCCTGAAAATATTTAAGAAGTAAGTTGGGTTTGTCAAGGGGCCATGTTCCATCCTCTAATGTGATGTTCTTAATCAGTTTTCTCCTGGGTCCGTCCAGTAATGTACAGTCATACAGGAGATGGTCATAAGTCTGTGCAGTTGCATTGGCACATTTACATGTGTTAAATAAAACTTAACACCTTGATGGCGGCTGTCAAAGGGTGTTCGACAGTGATGCCTCCTTCTAAATGACCGGTGTCGAAGGGTCTTCGACACCTGATTAGTCCTCCCTCAATTCAGTCTGTGTTTGTCTCCTCACACTGAAACAATTTCTTACTTGATCGTTGCCATTATAAAGGGGTTTTCTTCAAACCTGATCAGCCCGCCACTGGAATTTTCAACGCACAACCAATTTTATCTTACAAATCGCTATTATTCTGTTACAACGAAAAAACACTTCAGCCAGGGGAAACAGCTGAGCCACCAATGTGTTAAACTTTCATAGATGCAGCAACAGTACCTTAACCTTTGTTTTTTTGGCAACACCTAGCAGCTTGTACATTTGAGATTGTTGGTTCCATATATTTATTGTACCCCCACTATTCTGATGGTGAGATTTTAACTGTCCATTTTTATTTTTTTAGACCTACATTCATAGGAGTGGCCGTACTGCAAGAGCTCAAAAGAAAGGCCTCACTGTTTTACTTATTGAACCTAATGAAGTTATGTTGTACTCAAAGATTTGTGCTACGCTAGGAAGAGGTATTTTTCCACTATTTATTTTTCTAATATCTTGCTTCTCAGTGAATATTTTTATTTTATTCTTATTATTAGATTGTATACTTGTAATAAGCTTCTTGAGCATTCCCTATTCAAAAACTAAAAACAGAATAAAAAATAATTATTTAAGAACAAAAGTTTATTTATATTATCTTTAAGCACATGTCGAGGTCTGTTTTCCTGAAACATTTTTTTTTCAGCACAATTTTCCACAAAAAATCACAGCATTTATGGCTTTCTTGGGTCTCCCCGTGGTTTAGTTGCTAACGCTCTCTAATCTCGTACAAAGAAGAGAGTAGATAAGATAATACACTATATTTTATATTTTTATTATAGCCCTGTACCTGCTCAAGTCCTTAGCTCAACTAAGATATTGTTAAAAAATAAATAAAGTCATGTTTCATGTCTAATAAATATTTTATTGCAGAAAAGGACGTTCCTGATTTCCAAATTGATTTTAAAATCCTGAAAGAAGCTAAAGAAAGAGTGAAACTTGCCAGGGAAATTGACAGAATCGGATTAGAATTAAAAAAAGAAAGTGCTCACATTGGTTGGATTGAAAGAAATGCAGAGGCTATGGAAATTATCCTTGATGACGATCAGCTGTATGTATTTTTTATTTTATTACTTTAAACCAGAGAACTTCATTGCCATTACAAACATTATAGTCTTCTGGTATTGACCGTGTCACAAACTTCTTTGCTAACATTTTGCTAGTTCATATTTCTTCAGGGGTCTGAGGATTCTCAGACTAAGCCCCGAGGAAGCTGGCAGTATGACTAGCGAAACGTCGGCAAAGAAATTTATGACACGGTCAATACCAGAAGACTATAATGTTTGTAATGACTTGGACCGTGGAAGTCTACGAGTTAAATTTCATTGCCTTTGTTTTAAATACCTTAAAGTAAACTATTATGCTTGAAAATCATAAATATGCACATACAATTCTAATATGTTTTCTATTTCTTAGGCCTCAAAAATCTGATGAATCACACATAGCAAAAAAGAAACAATTGTTGGAACTTAATAAGAAGAAATTGAAAAATCTATTGAGTAAACCATTCGTACCGGGGCAAATCATTGATGTTGCAAATTCAGTTACACATAAAAAGAAAGTAAAGTTATTTCGAAAGAAGAAAAAGAAAACGGATTTATCTAAGGCTTAATATTTATGAATTTAATTAATTTTAGTGTATTTTTATTTGAGAAAAAATTATTTACAACATTTGTTATTCTGAATGATATATTAATGTGCTAATTATTTTGGTTCATAATTGTTATAAATCTAATTTTTATGTAAATATAATTCCTACAAAATATAAATGCGTTATTGAGTATGAATTTACCTTACGCTGTAAAGAGTTTGGTTTCTCTTCCTCTATTTAATATTTCCTTCAATAATTCTTCCCTGAAGATGTCAACTGCAATGACTGAAATCTCCTGGAATGTGGTATTGTTCTTATTTTCCCCATTACAAGAGTTTCATGTAAGTCTTCCAGACTACCGAAGACTGTAAGCTACACTTAACCACTTAAAGGCTACAGCCGAGTATCTGCGGGCCACCTAAACGCCCTCTACAGACTATGCCCGAGTATCATCAGGTCGGCTGAACGCCCTCCACAAGCTACCCCTGAGCATCTTCGGCTGTGTCCTTATCGGGTACGCTTGCCTTTTATATGCCTCACAGAGTATTATCTGACTACAGTAGTATTTCAAAGCTATCTTCCTTACCAATATATGTCACTTCTTCTGCAATTTATTAGTAATAAGCCTTTTGTCTTTTACTGGATGGTGCCGTTACTTTTTATACCTGGGACAGCCACTTGCTGTCATTAAACCTCAGTCCGTTCAGCTTACTTGTTTGGAGCTCTGTGTTTTGACTTTTAGTCTATATTTGTTATTTTATATAATAACCAGAAAGACCATGACAGGGTACAAACAATTTTTTTTCTCATGGCGGATTTTTGCCATCCTCAATTTGAAAATTCTTTTTTAATCTCCTAATAAAAAAAATAACAGATTTCTACCTGACTCTTATCAGAGAGTTGGGAAAAAGGGCCGACATGGGTTTTATTTTGTCTGCCAGAGAAAATAAGGATAAGGTACATGTGCAAAAAGGTTTAATGTTCCCTTGGGCTTATTGTTCTGTTTTAAGAGATATCACACTAAAAAATTACTCATTTTTTTTCATTGTAAATAACGTAAATTGGGAAAAGGAAGATGGGAAATATTTTATTTATTTATTTAAATTTTAATGTCCATTATTATTAACTACGAATTTTGGTACAGGTTATCTATAGGTTACCACCCTAAAGATATTTTATAAAACGTCAGTCGTCAGAGAGTAAGTAGAGCCAAAAGGCACAAGTAAATTGTGTATAATACCACCTGGCAGGGGAGAGAAGTACAACCTTGGCCAGCCATACAGTGTAGAGCCCATCTAAATTCATCAGCTTTTGAACGGTTAAAAACTGCCAGACAACAGAGTTTCTGTCAGTTGGTTTCCTAGACGTGTAATACTCATTAACAAGAAAGCAGCCAAGCTTGAGGCGGACTTCCTTCCAATAGGACAGAAAGCATAAAATAAATGGATGTATAACATTTTAAAAATTGATGATAAAGACAGCTTCGAACTATTAATTTTCAAAAAATTTTTGAACAAATTCTTGACTCTATTTATTGTGTTTTTTTTTGTTTTTTTCTGATTGAATCAATTTTAAGAAATACTTGCAAAGGATGAGCATGTACATTAAGAATATAAGTATCCTACCTGAAAAAAATAGCATAGCGGTTACATAATGACAAGGTTTTCCACAGAAAATAAATAAAATGCTTATAATAGTTTTATTATATCATTTAAAATTAATAGATTATTTTATGTTAAGTTAATATATACTTTTGTTTAAACTATTTACATTTCATACATTTGCTAATAAAATTGAAAAAGCCACTTCATTTTTTCAGGGATATATCTCTTTTTCTTTGAAATTCTTTTTTCCATTTTTCTAAACTCTGAATCTGTGGTAAATTTAGCATTATGTCTCAGAATTGCACCCTCAAGAGTTCCTTTTATACTTAAAATTTGTTCCTTTATTGCATTCCAAGGTTTGGGATTCTCTGCTGGCCGCTGAAGAAATAAATATTAAAAATTTGTTTAATTTAGAGAATATACTTAATTTATTTAATTATGACTAAACCCCCGTATAATGCACAGGACAGTATATCTCATCAGTGACTTAATTTTTATTTGTTAGAAAAAATAACTTGCCACGTTGATATTTGAATACAGAATCTCCTGTTTTATGCTCGTGTGCTTTGCAAAGTACGCAACCAGGCTTCACATCACTGCATGAAGAGTTAATTTATCTTAATCAGAAAAAACTGCGAGAAAAATGGATAGGATGAAGTAATCATAAAGAAGTGATTCCAAAATCAACCCGAAATTTACAAAGAACTCATGTCCCGGTCAAAATGCAAAAGATAAAATCATCATCCCCTAAATAAAAGGAATAACCGATAAAGTCAGTAAAGTATTGACGAAATATCAAATCAAAACTTTATTCACAACCAATAGGAAGATTAGCCATTTGCTTCTGAACCAAAAGGATGAACTAGGTTTGAAGACCACCTGGTAAATAATTAGTTTCCGTGGGAAAAACTGGAAGACTGATTACTACAAGAATCAAAGCGTCAAAAACACAGACTCAGAAAGATCAGCGGTTGTACAACACTTCTTTACAATGAATCACTCCGTAGAGTTTGATTCATCTAAAGTTCCAGTCAAGCCATCTAACACACAAGAAAGGATTATCCGAGAAGCGATTGAAATTGTGAAACATCCCAGAATTTCAATAAAGAAGATGGTTATTGACAAAGTAAATTATATATGTCCGACATCCCTCGGAAGACAGGATTATATTGACTGCAGGGAACACAAGAGTACGGGAAGAGTTGACAAATCAGAGATCTGGAAAGGCTGCCTATCCCCTCCACCAGAAATAAATAGAACCCAGATTGGGAACTGTTCAATCTCAGAAGAAACCACGAGGAAGCCTGCAGAAAATCTGGCGAAATGTTGGTTATCACTACATCAAATTGGTCAAATCCAGAAGACCTCAAAACAAAAAGAAGTCAAGTATTGTCGAGAAAATGTTCATTCTTGAGGTTAATAAAATTGTTTTTCTTATTTGTTGTTTATTTTCTGCCTCTACAGAACATAAAATGCTCCTTCCATGAATTCGTTATATTTTATTTCAATTAAATTTAGAATATATATATATATATATATACTATATATTTGTCAAATACCACTCACTCACTCACCTATCATCACCCAACCCAAACCGCTTGACAGAAAATTCTGAAATTTTGCATGGACACTCCCTATATAACGTAGGCACTCACTAAGAAAGGATTTTTTGATATTCGAATTTTTAAGTATTTTTTGAGGGGTTTAAAGTTTGAGTTGGTTAGAGCAGGCAAGCCTAGGCAGCAAGCGTTGCTAGGACGATAAAGAACAGTTGTTGCCGTACATTATCTATTTCATAGTATTATTTTTAATTGAGATTAATTTCCACTATGATGGCAGTCCTTGAATTACTAGAAATAAAATGTGATTTTGTCCCTCAAAGAGTTTACGCCCTGGTGATGGCCCATCCGAGGTAATAATATCCCGAACGACTTGACACAAAAATTTGAAATTTTGCACGGACAATACGTTTAGAGTGTAAACACTCGCTAAGAAAGGTTTTTTTGATATTCAAATGTTTAAGTTCTTTTAGGGGGGTTTGAATTATTAAAAAGAATCCCTACACATTAAGGTTAATGTTTTTAAAATCCAAAAGTGTCATAAAGCATTTGAAACATATACATTGTAAGAAAATAGAATTAACTTTATTTATTTTACTATTGTTAGCAGTTAATTTGTTTCCAGTTCAATATATAAGCTGTAAAAGAGTAACAAGGTTCTCTTTCCTTGTTCCTTGTCTGTAAAGTGGGGAGGAAATAGTTGATGGGTGAAGCTAGCACTATTTTTTCTCAATAAATAATTGACCATTATTTTTTTAAGATGTAGAATTTTTGCTTGAATTAATTATTTTAGATATTTTTGAACATTTTTAAAATGAAGCGCACACCCAAATTTTAATAGGGCTTATTTTCGGGCTCTAATTGAATTGCAGACATTTTCCAAAAGTTTGTTTGTTAAAAAAAAAAAAAAAAAAAAAAAAAAAAAAAAAAAAAACGTATTTTGATGCACTAAACACGAATACGTTAAAAAAAAAAACCTTCGCATTTAACTACGAAAGAAGTAATAAGCACTAAAGTTCACTGTTATGAGAGCTAATGATAACAACTAAATTTGTGACGACTTTAAGGCATAAATGACGACTTTAAGGCATACAAGCTATGCGTTTCCGCTCGCTCAAGAAGGTAACAAAACCCCAGTCAATCCAACTCGCTAAAATTAATAGAATTCTATTAATTATTCTATTAACTTTATTGCTTAATAACTTCTTTCCTAGTTAAAAGCGAAGTTTTTTTTTTAACGTATTCGTGTTTAGTGCATCAAAATACGTTATTGTACAAGATTTGAAAGAAATCGGTTTTGAGGGCGTGAAACTTCATTTTTACCGAAGTTCCTCATCGGCTCAAAAATGGTTTGATTTTGATCAAATTTGGTACAAAAATCTTTCTTCTCATTTAAAAGGTCAAGTTCATTAACCAGTTGAATCCGTTTACTAGAACATGGTTTTTGGAGCGAAATTTGTGCGAAAGATTCCTTAACGTAGGAAAATGAATGAAACCATTTTTTGAGCGAGTTCTGTAGCCATTTACCAGAAAAATTGATAGAAATACTTTTCAAAACTCATTTTCTGTTTGGGTATTCAGAAACGAAGTAAATGGAAAAAAAATTGTATGAATGGTGATACAAAGTTTTCGGATCTCAGTGTATTTTCCACATGGTGTTTCCTGGGTAACTTTAAAGTCCGTGCAATAATAAGCTGTACAAAATTATGTAGTAGCGTTAATTTTTATCATATCTTATTTAACTCAATATAAAAAATACTTATCGGCCGTGGTGAAGCACGGGTATTCAGCTAGTATATATATATATATATATATATATATATATATATATATATATATATATATATATACTCACTTTAATTTCTTGAGGATCACTGTAAATGTTTTGTTTGAACAACCAAGAATCATTCATAATCATCATTATATCCCATCGACGGTCTAAGGGTGCAATCATATTATGCATGAGATTAATAATTGCAAACGGGGTGTCTGGATATCGTTTGAACTCTAGCCTCACTCTGACTTGCTGTAAAAAAAACAGAATAATTTTCATTCTTTTATGTTGTTATACCTGAATATTTATTTTAATTTTAACGCCCATATTTTAAGGCATTGAGGCCACAAAAGTGGTAGTGCAAAGTTTTAAAATAGATATAAAAAAGAAAGGTGTATCATTTGCTCTATTTTAGACATATATAAAGAAGAAAGTGATTGTATGTAAAGGGTCAGTAATCAAAAAATATTTCATTCACAGGCATGAGTAGTTTTGTACTTTTCGTATATTTTAGCGTGGTTTCTCCCTCCCTCCATAGGGAGAAACCCCGTGGTTTCTCCCTCCCTCCATAGGGAGAAACCCCGCTTATAAGGTTGACCTCATGACGCAATCCGGAAGTGCCGACTAGAAAATTTTATGTTTCAGAACCCATATATTACTTTTGAGGTTTCTTCGCTGGGAAGAATTTTTGTTATTTGTACGGCATTCTCCAGTGGTTTGATTATTTGGGTGATATTTTGCAGAAATCCCATTCTGCTTCTTCAGGCGGTTGTCCATGTTTTTTTAAGTTTTTATGTTTGTTTTTTTGTAATAACCTATAACATATTAAGATTATTTTAACATATGGCACCTTCCAGATGTAGATTCTTGTATCGGCGCGTCTCGACATTGGGTGGAGCCGATGGAGCTGTTTTGAAACTGCTATTTGTCTTGCTGCGATGCGCTTTCTTATCTTTTTTCTGCCGATCTTCCATCTTGTCATCACTTCCAAATTGCCTCATCAGGTCGACATCATAAATGGGTTTTCCTCCTTATAGAGAAAGGGGGGGAGTAACATACTAAAAATTAACAATATGAGGTCTTATTTATAGGAAAAGTGATATTACTTCCTTTACCTTGAGCAGGTTTGAATAGTTAAGTGAATCAAACGGAAGCACTCCATAGACCATGGCGTAAGTAACCACTCCCACAGACCAAACCTCTGAAAGGTAGGGGTTATACGGTTTGCTTTCGAGGATTTCAGGAGCCGTGAAGGCCAGTACTCCACAATATGTTTCTGACAAATATTGTTTTTTATCAAAGCTTTTTGCATATGAGAAGTCACATAACTTTATGTTATTATCTTTTGTCACAAGTATATTGTCACATGAAATTTTCCTGTAATTTGAAATAGGTTTTTGCAGACAATACATTGAATTATTTATTTTTTCCGTATTAGTCAGAAAAATATATATTCAAATTTTATGGTGACCCAACTTTCTTTAAATGAATCTCTGCCAGGCGGAAAGTCAATAAAAGAAATAGCAAAGTCAATTCATTCCATTCAGCTCTACATGTTTCACAGCATACTCTCGAGGAATCCAAAAATCAATACAATAAAAATACAGTCTGATTGTACAAAAGTGAACCTTTCTCTGCATTGGCCATGCCAAAACTGCTTTTTGGACAATGATTTTGACGTGGCTATTTTTATTGACTTTCCACCTGGCATGTATTTGATAAAAGATATGACAAATGAAACGAGTTGGCTGAAATGAGCTACACAAGGAAAAATGTGACACAAATATTTGTTCTTTGAAACTAAATTTTGAAAGAAAATGATAAAATTATGAGAATTTAAATTTATACTAAAGTAACATGTTTGAAAATTATTTCAATAAAATTAGTATTACAAAGGGAAAAAATCTTAACGGATATCAGTATGTTTATATATAATGTTTGTATACACATTGTTTTTTTAAATTTGAAATGGTAAGAAAAGAATACTTCTTAAACTTCCAGCACCATTTTCTCCAACTGAGGAAATGGTCCTTTCAAAATTTACCCTCGAACTATTTTGTAGGAAATTTATTAGATGCTGGAATGAGCCCTTCCACTTACCATGGTTTTTCAATCATTTTCATGATATTTAAGAAAGTGTATACAAAGTCCAAATCTACTCGTCTTTTGCTCTCTATATATATTTATATACATATATATATATATATATATATATATATATATATATATATATATATATATATTAAAGTACTTCCTGTACTCTATATGTCTTGAGAGACTCATTTTACTGTAAAGCCCATTTTAAAAAATATGAGGAAAGTGGTGAACTTAAAATGAAATAGAAACATTTGAAACTTCTGAAAGCTCAATTTTCTCTAGATGATTGTGAGACAATAGATTTAGTGGAAGTCACAGACAGAAGCATCGTTACTAACTACAAAAATGGTCCACTTTTGATGAAATTTGGTTGAAATACTAAGGACAATCTCAGCTAGAGTAAATTGTGGCTGGCGCTCTGGGGCGCATTAGACCACAGACTCGGAGGGACAGGCTCGTGCACACAACCCATAAGAGTCTGCTGCTCTGAAAGTTTGTTTCTTCCTGTAGAGAGCAGTTGACCAGTGCCTGCCTGCCAGAATGAGTCTGGGCGGGTCGCCCGGTGGGGGTATCAATACCGGTCACCCATAGTATACAAATAGGCATATTTTTCCTCATCTATATCTTACACTTATTTTCACAATGCACAAAAAAATCTATTTTAAAACTTTCTTGACTGGCGTTAATAGCTAATAAGCTGACTCACAGAAAAAAAACTTGAACTTAAAGTTTCAAGTGTTTGAAAGTCACAGACAGAAGAATCATTATACCAATGGTAAACAAGTGGGAAGTAATGTCAGAGAAAAGAGTTCCTCAAACCCAAAGACCAAAGTGGGCCAAAGAAAAGACAAGATTTAGTGAACAAATGAATAGTTAATATTCTTTACCGATGAAAGATGTTTATCTTAAAGCAGTAATAAACAGCATTTACTAGCTGAACCAAGAATTTGTGGTAAACAACTTGATCAAGTCTCCCTCTAGTTTTAATATAATTTGAAAGGTTTCCTTTTTCTGCTAACTCCATCACCAAATAGATCCTGAAATGAATATATCCAGCAAAATATTTTCCTAGCAAGCAAACTGACATATAAAAAAAAATCTGACTCTCAGAAACTGTGTCGTCTTAAGTTTTTCAATATAATGCTTATCACTGGCGTGATTAGTAATGATTTGTCATTTAAATTTTAACGTCCATTTATTATTAACAATGAATTTTAGGACGGGTTATCTATAGGTTACCACCCTTTTTTAGCCAGGATAGGAATGATGCCTTTTCTTTTTTCAAAAGAAAAGCCACAACCCATAGTGGGAATCGAACCCACGACCTTAGGCACGGAGTGCATACGCTTTAGCAATGATTTGTTATAGAAACTCTTAATATTTTGCTTACAAATACTGTATAATCATCAAGTTTATTGATACAGATAATATATACAAGTTGATTAAAACAGGAAAAGTAAAACAACAAAAATAATACAGTATTTGGAAGAGGCCAACCATTGTTGGTACTTCCAAACAAATATTTCAATGATCACAATAGGATCGGCTTAGTAAGTTAATCTCGGGGCCACTGTCTATTAAGCCGCCTGGGAGGATTGTCTGGATGGGATTGGGAAGATAAGGATAGACCTTCAGGATTAGGATGGTAAGACAACTTACATTGGAACATTTGGAAACGGATTTTAGCAAGGTCAAGGACATTGTGAAGAGTTGTGAACCAAAATAAGAATAGATATTATGTCCCCAATAGTTGTAAATAACTTTGTATTGAAGTCATTTACTAACAAAATAACAGAATTTAATGAAATTGTTTTTCTTATTTGATTTATTCAAACCTAAGATTTTGTGAGTATGCATCTATGCACGTGTATATATTTATATATTATATATATACATATATATATATATATATATATATATATATATATATATATATATATATATATATAAGTACACATACTGATAGAGAATCAATTTAATTAAATTGTATAGCTTACTTAGCTCCATTTTCAAAAATCTCATGAAATGTCACTATATTTGGATGATTTAGCTGACGTATTAATGATAATGATCGAGGCAAAAATTTCTTAAATATTTCATATGGAACTTTCATTTTTGGTATGGATTTTATTACTACATCTCTCTTTAATATTTGACTATAATAAATCTGAAAGAGTAAAATACAATTGAAATTATTATTAGTTACATTCAATGTCATGATTTATTTACTTAATAATAATGCAGTTAAATATAGTGGCATCGTAATTTACTTTAAAAAAAGAAAAAAGGGTTTGTTGGTTAAACCATTTAAATTAAAATATATATTTAAAGCAACGGCTTGTTTGGTGCTATATTAAATTGTTGATTTTGACAGGACTCACAGTGGCAAAGATGTTATTTTATTATTATGCATGTTATTTTATTAGTATATTATTACAGGGTGCACCTAGGCTTTGTGTCCTATTGTGCGAGTCCTAGAACGCTCAACCATACCTTTAACTCATTATGAACTTCAGGTATTGTCTTACTTCAGTTGACCTCCTGATTTTGTTTTCATTGAGGCTTCCAAAAAGTAAGAATCGTCTCTCTTCCAATGCTACATGTTTAAATGTAACATGCTTGGGCATCTCTTGCCTGTCTCCACACCATCTGAAGACTGGTGATGAGCTCATTTTCAGAGCATGCATATGCTTATTAAAGGTACAATGGCCAGACACAGCCACCACAATCTCATTTGAGTCTCTTTTGACAATACTCTAGAAACGTAATTTCTTGCCTTGCTTCTAACTTCTAAAACATTACAATTGTGTTTTTGATTAATTCCACCTGTGCCATGAATCAAAATACACATTGCATATTTTTTCCACGTTGTTCAATTTTAGCTGATCAGCTCAGAGCAGAGATTTTTTTGTAATTAAAATAAAACACTTACATGTGTGTGTATTAGAAAACAAACTTTTTTGTTCCATGAATTTGAGCTAAACGTATCCCTCTATAAACACTCTGGTGGATCTGGACTCATGTCACTAACATTGGAAATAAATATTATAATTATTATACAATGTAACAAATTATTTAAATAAGCTTACGCACATTTACAGAAACATATTTTCCCCTGTAAAGGCAGTTTTTGAATTGATAGACCTTATTGACATTAATAACATAAGGTTTAGGTTGGGATTTCTTTATTGGTTTGTCTTCATCTCTTTTTAGTCTTACTGGAATGCAAGGAAAGACTGGATCATAATCGCTTTCCTCTGAATCCCTACACATTAAGGTTAATGTTTTTAAAATCCAAAAGTGTCATAAAGCATTTGAAACATATACATTGTAAGAAAATAGGATTAACTTTATTTATTTTACTATTGTTAGCAGTTAATTTGTTTCCAGTTCAATATATAAGGTGTAAAAGAGTAACAAGGTTCTCTTTCCTTGTTCCTTGTCTGTGACAAAGTGGGTAGGAAATAGTTGATGGGTGAAGCTAGCAGTATTTTTTCTCAATAAATAATTGACCATTATTTTTTTAAAAATGTAGAATTTTTGCTTGAATTAATTATTTTAGATATTTTTGAACATTTTTAAAATGAAGCGCACACCCAAATTTTAATAGGGCTTATTTTCGGGATCTAATTGAATTGCAGACATTTTCCAAAAATGTGTTTGTTAAAAAAAAAAAAAAAAAAAAAAAAAAAAAAAAAAAAAAAAAAAAAAAAAAAAAAAAAGGAGCAGAACTGCCTTTCATATGTGAAAAAAATTGTCTGGGATGGATTCCGAGCCAGTCCAGTTCTATGTGATTACTTGTCTCAAGTTTATGATTGACTTGTCTCGTTTTCCATCAGGACTTACCTAAAAGTCACAGAATTGAAACATCTGTGAATTTTTAGTAAATTTGAAGCTTTCAGAGTTCTTTTTCTTTACTTTTTGAATTGGACTCCGCAGATTACTAGTTTAAAGGCATTAATGTTAAAGACAATTAAGTGTGGGCATAGTTACTTGTCTCATTTCTGAGTTACTTACAATGTTTCAAACTCTTCACTCTGTTCAACCACTTCTTTTTTAGGTTTGGGTGACATTTTCAGTAAACTTTCTGATCGTGGTCTGAATAAAGGCCGGATAGTTTTTGCTTCTTTCTGATTACAGTATAATTCATTTAAAAAAAAATAAAGTTAGATTAATTATTGTATTTCTCAATTTATGCCAAGATATATGGATGGATAAACAGAACATTGTTCATATCTAATTAGTTTAGTATTTTTCTGTTTAATAAGTGGTCTATCATCCATTTATTTAACCCCTGGTGTGTATAAAGTGTCTGACAGAAAGAAGGGAAATTTTAGTGAAGTATATTGGCAGCAGTGACATCTAGATTCTAGATGCTCACTGCTGCCAACAAACTTTACTAAAATTTTCCTCGTGTCTGCCAGACAATTTATACACATCAGGGGTTAAGAAAAAAAAAAAAAATGAAATAATTGTCTTTGTTTCGGTAGGCATTTGCGAGGTTTGAATGCTAAGCAAGTTCCATAGAGAAATGAGAAAGATGGACAGTGACACATTTTTCCAGCAACCTTCCTGCTCTTAGCATTAGTCCTTTAGTTCAACTCAATTATTATGATAGGACATTAGTTTAGACTATAGAGTTCACAAAAATACAGTTTGAGCCTATAGAATGGTGGTTTCCCTCTACTACCTGGAACCTTTGCATAATTCGGATCTTTCTGAAGGGCCTTATTTGTGTTTCACCAGTTGATGTGTACATAGAGTTTATGTTAAATTATAGTTATTTAAAATGATCACCTGCTTGTCTGTGTTTTCTATGTAATTGAAAAGTTCTTCAACACTATTAATGCCTTCACTCTCAGTACAAACCTGAAAATCCATTAATCTTTTTTAACCTCTTAGTAAATATTTAAGATAAAGCAATGGCTAATACAATCGACAAACATGTTCAACATGTCAATGACAATTTAAAAATTCTATGAACTGTTTTGAGTACTATCAAGTTGTGTTGATATCTGGTGAAATTTACTCTTTATTAATAGATTGGAGATTAAGTTCCAATAATTGGGTTGCACAAATCTATATAAATATTATGAAGGTTTAGTCTTTACTACCCTTAGCAAAAAAACTAAAAAAAAATATTAATTTTTCAAAACCTTCCAAGTCTGGTGTTACCATGATAACCATTGCTCATGAACATTAACAACACTATTAGTTTAATTTAGAAACATACCTCAGTGTCTTCTTTCTTCCTTTTAGGAGTGGGGCGACTTTGGCCACATTTTTTTAATGTTTCACCTACAATAGAATTGGTTAGAGAAGAAATTGCTTAAAAAAAATTAAGGCTTCTTATGCTACTTTGTCTTTTAGATAACTTATACTAATGTTATTATTATTTTGTCTTTACAGCCTTTAGAAATATTCTATAGGTGGGAGGATCCAGGTTACTCTCTGACTTGAGGTCACACATTGGGATTCGATGAACTAAAAGTTTTCTATTTTGTGCGAATTCAGGGCCTTAAATGGCTGGGCAATGTTATCAGGATGGGTGATAACTGTGCAAGCAGGATGTTGTACTATGGAACCCCAGATGGAGCCAGAGCACGTGGAAGACCTAAGGGAAGGTGGAAGGACTCGGTGGCTGAGGACTTAAGGATGGTTGGTGTGTCCAGTAGACTTGCTACTGACTGTCATGGGCGTATATAGAAAATAATTTCGGAGGGGGCTGGGAAAATTTCGGGGGCGGGGCTGAGACCATTTCCGGTGTATTGGATACTAACAATTTAGATCTTGGAAGAGTTTTAGCCAACTTAAACGCTATTAGACCCAAAATAGAATATGTTTTATGAACTAAATGATCTCATTTAATTTAATTTATTTTTAAGGGTTTTATGAAATTTTAACCGATCAAATCAAAATTTCGGTGGGGGGGGGCTACAGCCCCCCTCCTTTATATACGCCCATGCTGACCGTGATGAGTGGATACAGGCAGTTGAGAGGGCCAAGGGCAGTTCAGACGCCGTTAATTAATTATTTTACGAATAAGCTATTTTGAGTATTCACCGTGTTGAAGAATTAATTTTCTTAATTTCCATCTTGGCGATGATTGTGTTCCTCTGATAGACAAAACATACTTATAAAATCGTTGTAGATCTGGATCACTAATTCTATATGCTGAATGCATCGCACGTCTAAGCCCAGATCCTTTATTCTTCCTTTTCGTGACAAATCTTCCATTACTTTCGAAAATATAAGTCCGTAAATGGTTTATTATCTCATCTAAATCGCCCATCTCTATCCTGTCTGCAGCTTCAATATACTCCATAGTATACATTTCAGGATCGGAACGCTGCTGACAACGAGACCCTAAGCTAAAGAATTTATCCATGAGAATCATTTTAAAAAATACTTTTAGTCCTTTTACATCTAGGCGATCCTTCCTAACGACTTTTATCAATGGTAGAATTTTACTGATTAAATTGTTTATCATTCTGCGATGCGCAGGATTGAAACCTCTGCTAACAAGGATTTTATCAATATAAAGGCTTAATTTCTTATCATCTTCCTTCATCCTTTTATCAGAATAATACTTTTCCTTACGATTTAAACAACGTCTGATAAGTTTATACGCTTTCTTCCGAAATGTTCGTTGAGCATGAAGAACATTTTGTGAAATATCCTTTTCAGCAGGTTTTTTGTGAAGTATTTCTTTTTTCTTATTTATCGTGGGTATAAAACGTGCTATTTTTCCTTTTTCTAAGTTTTCTAGAAGCTTTAAGTATGTATAAATTGCATAGGTAAGAATTTTTGAGCCTGAAGACAAGCCTTTTCTTTTCAATAGAAGTTCCGTGTCTTTAAGTTTTTTGCTTGTTTTAATGATTTCTTTTCCAAAAAACTTGCCTTTTCTTTGTGTAGTTTTATGTTTTCTTATTTTACATCTTATGTAATTTTTTTCGTATAATTGTTTCATAATACTCTTAGAGTTTTGACAATTAATACCATTTAGATGAAATGTGTAATCTAATGCCCGATAGATATTCTTATTATTTTTCCGTGGAATTTTAATCAATTTTAGTAAGTTATAATCTCTTCCTTTATATTCCGTATATTTCTTCTTGTTTATATAATGATTCCTCTTTATTTTGCGCTTCATCATACAAAGAATATTTTTCTTCATCCCAAATATTTTTCCAGCACTCGTTTGAAGCTCAGTTTCTTTCGGGACCAATTTAACCACTGAACTAGCCCTTGGAATTATCAATTTACTTTTGGTAACAACGTCTTCATCTTTTTTGAAACCCTGTAATACCTTTTTTGCAACAAATAACTTCAATTTTTTTTCTAATTCTTTCGGTACTGGTTGTAACAATTTCATCAGCTGGCCTTGGTACATAATGGCTAAGTTCTGCAATATCTTATACCTGCCAATTCTGCCCA
The DNA here is from genome assembly GCA_946811695.1 of Gonocerus acuteangulatus. Classification (NCBI taxonomy): domain Eukaryota; kingdom Metazoa; phylum Arthropoda; class Insecta; order Hemiptera; family Coreidae; genus Gonocerus; species Gonocerus acuteangulatus. The sequence continues at coordinate 22,381,104 of OX328126.1, forward strand.
TTTTCATATCCCTGTATCTGCATACTTTTTGTTTCAGGGCGTTCTTAATTAGCTTATGCAGCTTTAGTAATTTGCTCACAAAGTATGTATGCATTCTTTCCTTGTTGACAATCATTGTTCTAGACATTTTATACTTTCAATTAATTAAATTTTAAATAATTTTGAGGTCAATTACTAAGTATATAACTTGATTTTTTTTCTTCTATTTACAGGTTCTGTTATAACGTTACATGTGTTAAGCAAAATAATAAAGTTAAATTTTACTGTGCTTTCGGTTAGCATAATTGTCAGCATCTTCTTTGTGATTGTATTTCTGATGATTCTATTCATTTAAATGGAAGATTAGCTGATAACGTACTTTAGAATACTCAAAAGGATGGAAGTTCACTTGGAAGCCAATTGCAACGAGAAATTTGAAAATATATAGGGATATTCAAAAAGAAGGGCGGGGTTTCAAATGGCACCCGCTCGTGGAATATTGGATCTATATAACTTGTTCAGAGATAGCTCGAAAGAGCGAGTCGTAATATCGCATTGGGTCAACGTTCAAAAATTCCTCAATACTGTTTAATTGCGAACGTTTGTGAAGCTCAGCTTCATCACTAGTTATTAACCAAAAATATAGCAATTAAGAGACCATGGAAAACATTTATAAAAACCGAAACATTCTAAATATAGAGTTTTACGAAAAGCTTATTGTTGCTCTTAGCCGAATCCGATCTATTCCCTACTTCTTAAAACATGAAGAAAAAAACACTAGATCGAAATTTTATGGTGAAATAAACATCGCACTAGTATTTCTATAGTGACGCTACTAAAAATGTATCACTCTTGCCTCTTGAGCATAGCATTTAGACACAAAGGGTGACACAAGTCTCCTCTGGGGTACAAGCTCTTAATCTATGTACATAAACAGTTTTGATAGTCGATAAAGAGATATTTACCATGTCTTTCATAGTCATAACTTAAAAACACCGATTTTTGAGTTGTTTCACTTTAGAAATACTAGTGCGACGTATTCAACGTAAATATTATTTAATAAGTAAACATCCTTCCGATAAATCAGTGTCGTCTTTAAAAAAAAAAAAAACGCGTTAAAAGGTTCAGGTTTCAAAAATATCCGATGTAAAATTGTGTTATGATCTAGGTGGTAGATTAGGACAGAAGGAAAGGAGGTCAAATAATAAAGGGGAAGCATAAATCTTGGTTATTAGCGTTAGATTCACGGCAGGTACCACCAGGCTCATGGAGGTTTAGATACAGATCCAAGGCCTAGACCAACACAATCTGGGGACTTAATACTTACATTCACCTTACTTATAGTACTTTTAGATTTTAAAAATAATTACTTTCTTCTTTAAATCAACGATGTATTACTACTTTGAAAAATTACTGGCTTAGTTTTAGCAGTTTCCGGAGCCGATGGAGGAGTATTGGGCTTTAAGGGGAGAAAACCAGGCCATTATGTATAATAGTGTTCGTAATATTATTTTATTTTAAATTTTTAACGTCCATTACTATTAACTAAGAATTTTGGGAGGGTTATCTATAGGTTACCACCCTTTTCTAGCCAGAATAGGGCTGATGCCTTTTCTTTTTTCTAAAGAAAAGCCACCACCCATAGTGCGAATCGAACCCACGATCTTTGGCACGGAGTGTTAAGTGCTCACGCCTTAACACTCACGGCCACCGGGGCTCTTAATATTAAATCTAAAGTAGTCTAGTTTTCTTTTTCTTTTTTTTTTAAGGCACACCAACGTCTGGCCAATAGCGCCGACATCCATGGTGCAGCAAGGAATTTTCCCAGCGAGCTGAAATGAAAAACCCCTTTGAAAGTTCGCGATATTCCTGATGTAGCTGTTCTTGGGGTGCTAGTCTCAGGATTGTTGTCAAAGTTTTCTCGGACAGTATGCTCTTAATGCTGCCTGGAATTGGTCGCCACAAATACGACGTAAGAATGACCTTGGCTCTCCTAGTCAAATTAAAAGCTAACGAAAAGACTCTTCTATTTGGTAATTGGCGCACCGCTTCTAGAGCATTACCGTTGCAGAAATCTTACACAAAAGCTGTATCAGCGAATCCAGAACATGTATCTGTGGCATTGTGGCTGATGCTATTCACTCTAAAATATCTAGACTGATTTAGAAATCATAGAATAATTCAAAAATGTAAAAAAAAAAAAATAAAAAAAAAAAAAAAAAAAAAATAGAATTTGAAGGATGACGTCAAGTGTTTACATTAATTATTTTATTTATTTATTGCTTGGCCGTAACGGAGGCGATTAGCAAATTATTATTATTTATGTTGCTTGGCCGCAGCGATGGCGATTCGCAAATATGAAGATGTGTATGGAAACGCCAGCTTTTGAACCTTGAGAGTTTTAGAAATAATGAATAAATTATATTATAAAATTGTGACCCTTTTTTCTTCAATATATTATTTGAATAGGCGGAAGGTCATGTATATATAAAACTCCGCAACTTCACTTTATATGCTTTATTTTAAGCTCTACGTGTTTCGCGTCTCTTGACGCCTCTTCAGGAGCAACTTAATCAATATACAAAAATTTAGCCTTAGCTACGTAGGACCTTCCACAGGGCCACGTCCATACTTTAGTATGGTCGTGGCCCTACCTGTGGAAGGTCTTCCGTAGCTAAGGCTAAATTTATGTATATTGATTAAGTTGCTCCTGAAGAGGCGTCAAGAGACGCGAAACACGTAGAGCATAAAATAAAGCATATAAAGTGAAGTTGCGGAGTTTTATATATACATGACCTTCCGCCTATTCAAATAATATATTGAATAAATTATAATAATCATAAATACAATTTTGGAGAAAGTATAAAACGAAATGAATTTAGATAAAAAGACAACTTTAAAAAATAATAAATAAATAGAGAAAGAAATAATAATTTAAAAAGCAATAAAAAAGTGTATTTTAGTTATATCTTGTAATATGTACCAGTATTATGAAAGTGTTTAAATATTGTGTCCAAGTAATGGCTACCATCAGTCAGAAGTACTGTAAGATCGGTGGGTGTGTGTAAAAGTTCTCGTCCTCTGCAGTCTGTAAGTAAATGTCTTACGGTCAGTGGTTCGTTGCACATCTGTAGGGACAGTAATTACCTTAACCGCCACAATATCTTTTATGTGTGTTTTGTTTAGGCTTAAAAAAAAAAAAATAGGAAATCAAGTTCCTGAGGGTACGTACATTCGATTTGTAAACTTTAAGGCGAAGAAACGCAAAAATAGAAGTCGGATTAGTTCTCGATTGAAAAAAGAACTTCCCCTTGGAAGAATGTTCATCTAGTCATTCAAGGACTCAACGATCGGAGTTGTTTGAAAACTTTTGCTTCTATAATGGCAAAAGTTAGTTCAGCAACAATACTCGCAACACGCGAGATCTCGCGGCTACTCCGGTTTCTAAGAATGTCAGTGAAAATTATTGCATTTAACATCAACAGTGCTTTACTCATAAAAATGCTGTATCTTTGAAAGTTCCGATTAGAACACAATGCAACAAAATATTGGAATTGGAAGATACATGTACTCTGCTTTAAAATAACATCAATATAATCTAATAGGCTTCGGATAACCTATTTGCGTCAAGTCTCATACGTGACCTTCATTTTCAATATCAAATAGTTTGAATCTACGATATTTTTGTCAAGTACCACTCACTCAATGATCAATCATCGCCCAGCCCAAACTTTTTGAAAGAAAAATTTGAAATTTTGCATGGACACTCCCTTTAGGATGTAAACATTCGCTAATAAAGTTTTTTTTTTTTTTTTTTTTATTCAAATTTTTAAGTATTTGCCTTAATGAGTCTTTGATTTAAGTAGATTGGACTAAAAGTGATAATAAACTTGACTATTAACACATACTAACTGACTGCAAACAACGAGACAGATCAAACCTTCCATACGACATGACTGAACTCCTGACAGATGACAGTCCACACATAAACACAATAATCATGCACCTCAAAGATACAAACATCTACAATCACATTTAGAATACACACATTGTAGAAATTATAATAACATGTATGTTTTAACGTGAAGTAAAGTAATGGACACAATCTTTCAAAATTTTAAATTTCCAGGTTTCTAGGAAATTTTTTCTAATATATATATGTCTATGTCTATGTCTATTGATATATATATATATATATATATATATATATATATATATATATATATATATATATATATATATTGGTTTGTCAGTGGTTTCTACCGCCAACTTATGAAAAAGAGCGAATCGCTTCTTTCGCAAGCTCTTTATTAAATATAAATAAAAAAAAATAAATAAAAGTGATAATTTAGCGGCTGGGGTGGTCTAGTGGCTAACGCCTTAGATTCTCAAGCGGGAGATGGTTTGGTTCGAATCCAACCGGCAGCAGGAATTTTCTCATCTCACGGTTCGTTGAGAAAATTCCCCGCTGCACCATGTCGGCGCTAATGACCCAGATGTCGGTGTGCCATAAAAAAAAAAGAAGAAAGAAATTAGTAGCTGACATTCAAAAATTACATCCCAATAGCAAAATCTTACCAACTGTGGGGGGAAATAAGGTTATAAAAACTCAGTATACAGTATCTTCACCCAAACCTTTTCGAGGCTTCGTTCTTTTGAATGATTTTTAGTCTCTGCTTTCCTTAACTTTTTATTGTTTTTTTTTTGTTTTGGGGGGGGGGGGGGTTAAGTAATTTGAAAGTAAAACAAGGTGAGGAATTTAGAAACATTTTTGGGTTTGTTTTGTTTTTTGATAGAGCTTTCCTTTAGAACAAGCGGATTTGGAAGAGGAGGTGTGACGTATTTCCGCTTAGAGTTAGTTACTGTCAGTTTTTTGTACACTGTGGTATTTGAAGCGCATAAAATGTCACTTTCCATCGAGATGTCATGGGAGTAAGTGTCTTTTCTTTACAAAATATCATTAGAAAATATTAACTATTTGTATTCCAGTGTTTCCAAATGACAATACCGATAAGATCTCACTACAATCTAACTTACAAGAAATGTCCCGAAGGGAACCAGTTATAATGTTCAGATCCAGAACAAGACACTGAAGGCTTAAGACGTATCTTTATAGGTACGGGCTCCCTATGTGAGAATGGCTTTGGAGTAAAGATCTCCATTGATCTCCGCTTTTTTATGGGACGACTTGTTGAATTTGGATTGACCCCAGAGAATTTGCTGTTAAACTCTACGGAAGCCGCGAGTACCTCAAGAGAACTGTAAAATTTGGAATTTAATTCCTGACCAGAACATCTGAGAGATATGCGCAGAAGAAGAAGAACGCCATTCATAATTCAGCCTTGAAATGCCACATGGAGGTGGTTAGAGATGGAGGGGGGGGGGTGGAAGTATTCGGGGGTGGGGAGACCTTATATATGTAGACGCTGCTAGAAGGCAGAACCCAGATGCCGCCTCCGAAGCAATGAGCCCAGAGAGGCGGGCCAGCTCTCCTCTCTCCAGGCTGAGGTTATACACCCTCCAGCCTGATATGGTCAGGCCGAGAAAGTACAAGTTCAGGTAAAATAGAAATATCCTAAATAGTTGTCCGTTTTGCTATTTTATTAGTAATTAGATTGAAAAGGTCATCATTGCGAGGTTCATGTAATCAATTATCCTAGCAAAATTTGAAAAGCTTAGAATAGAAATTTCTAATATTTTACTGACACGTTTCTTCATTTTTTCAATTTTTAATTTGATGGATGGGAATGTCTAAGTCACTTCATCCACAAAAAAAAAAAAAAAAAAAAAAAAAAAAAAAAAAAAAAAAAAAAAAAAAAATCACACCTTATTCACACAATCCTACTTAAATTAAACTGAAAACCCTTCTTGTAGATAGTGTAATGTACATGTAACAGTTAAACATATAGTGACTACTAAAAAATACCTCACGATATGACTGAACGTCTGACACACAAAAAAAATAATAAAAAAATAAAAAAAATTGTAGACTACTTCTGATTTCTGGCAACACTTGAGAAAATTATAACATTCATTATATGTATTTATATTTTATCATCAGTTTACAATAAACATAAATTTTTACGTTAATTTGGAGGATGTGTGTACGTACGTATGTGGGTGAGTGAGTATGTTATACATAGCATATATAAAGTAATGAATACGTATGTGTTTTTGTTTGTGTTTAAGCATATATACAGGTAATGTATTTATAAAGACGCCGAAACAGCGAGTGAATGGATCGTGTAAACTGTCCAAATATTTTGATTACCATCGCGACCCGGAGCCTTCTAATTATGTAGTTTTTTTAACAGTTTTTGTAATATTACATATAGTACAACAAGGACCTACGCCTTATATTTATAGATTATAAACAAGCATTTAACAGTGTAAAAAGAGCAGCCTTATTAAGCATTCATGAGGAATATGACGTACCAGCAAAACTGATTAGGCTAAAACAAATGAGATTAGATAGCACTATTGCTAAGGTCTTGATCGGGAACAAAATGGGTGATGCCTTTGATGTCATTTCTGGAGTAAGACTTGGTGACGCATTATCGGCTACACTGTTCAACTTGGCTTTACATTCTGCAGTTAAAGATGCAATTAGAGCTGTAACTTTAGCCAATAAAACCTGTCAAATCTGCGCATATGCGGATGATATGGTTATTACGGTCATGAAATACAAAAAAGAATAATGAACGGCAATAGGAGTGTATTAAGCAAACATCAAGCTCCTCAAATCAAACATTCTCTCAAGGAAGTCCGAACTGAAGCTGATCAGACTGCCAAAAACTGAGGATATTTGAAAGAAGAATTATTAGAAGGATATATGGTGCATTAGAGATTGATGGAAAATGGAAGAAGAGTAACTCTGAAATCAGAGCAAAACTGAATAATCAGGATATTGTTAATTTTATAAATACAGGTCTGCTGCGATGGGAGGGTCAAAGTGTGAGAATGAAGGAAGATATGTCGATGAAGATGCTGGATATGGCAATCCTGGGAAAAAAGAGGTAGGCCAAGAAGCCGTTGGAAAGATGAGGTAGCAAGATATGCTGCAAAGCTGGGCGTCAAAAGTTGGAGGAACGCAAGCAGAAACAGTGAAGGATGGAAAGGAAAATGGATGCAAAGGAATGCCAAGGGTTACTAAGACCTGTAGAGCCGGGGAGTAAGTAGGTACTTAGTAATACTATAATCGTCCATTTGAGGATATTTCTCCAGTGATTTCGATATATCAGGAATCCACGTTCGAATATTACGATGTGCATCAGGATCTTTCCTTATATTGGCCCAGTAATTGGTCGTCTCATCTATGTTATCATTACGAGGATACCGATCCAATTCAGCTCCACTTTTGCTTAATATTCTGTTACAATCTATTTATCGTGTACTAAAGAATGAGTTTTTTTTTCGGCCGAGGAGCTCTTCACTGTACTAGGTTGGCGTACACAACCAATTTCGCTTTTGCTTGTCCAAGTGCGTAGACAGTGCAGCCATTCAAGATATTGAGCCTCTGTCCAACATCTTTGCCCTAGTACCAAGCTTCCTGGAGGAAAAAAAGGCCTCCCTGAGGGACGGTGCGTACACCAGGCCATGTATAAGAATAACCAATGGGTGCTCGCAATGATCCGTTTTGGGACCGTCCTTGTGGATATTGTTAAGTGATGACCCTCTAAGGTTGCTAGCGGAGCTCGGGATCATCGCTAGTGAATTAATTGATGATGTAGTGATCGTCATCAAAGGAAGCTCAAGAGCGAAGATTCAGAAGCTAGCCAATCAGAGTCTTGCAATAATCCTGGAGTGTCTAACGAAAGCTAGACTCAGCATATCCGTCAAAAAGGCAAGAGCCCTTCTAATTGAAAAGAACAGTTAACGCCCACCATCTCCTGCGTATAACCATTGTCGGTGCACGTATTCGGCTCCCCAGTGAGGTGACATCCATGGGCTTCAGCATTGGCCAAAACAGGAGTTTAGACCCGCACAATGGCCGCATACTGCAGAGAACCAATAGAGTCATGAATGTCCTCCATAGAATTGCAAGCGCCACTTGGCGAATATGATTTAAACCAGCAACGAGAATCTACAAGGCGTGCTTCTTGAGTGACAACATACGCAGCTTCAGCCTGGGCGAGTGTTGCTACATGCGCAGCTTCAGGCTGCAAGCATTATCTTCAGAGAAGACATGAGGCAATGCTTAGGAAAGTACAAAGGCTGCTGCTAATAAGAATTTTAAAAGGATACTGAACCATAATATGGCACGTAGCCCAAAAAGGGGCAACAATCAAGCAGTACTTTCCCAGGGTTCAGGACAGAATAGACCAAGAGTGGTTACATATTAACTACTGGACTTGTCAATTTCTGACGGGACATGGAGATTTTGCGGCCTATTTACATAAGTTTAAAAAGAGAAGTAGCCATATCTGTAAGTGTGGCACAGAAGATGAGACCGTCGAGCATGTTGTCTTACGGTGTGAGATATACACTGCCAGCAGGCTGAAATTGATGAGGAAAACGTGCAATTGCCAACCGAGATTAGCAGACCTAGCGGCATCAGAAGAGAACTTCAAAGCTTTCAGGGAATTTATTGACGAATGGAGGAAGAAAAAACCACAATATTAAACAATAAAATCGGATTAAAATTACCTACCTGTCCCCAGTTTCCATGTCCTATGGTCGCCCAATAAATGGCAATGATGCAGCTAACATCAGGAAACATAAATAAATAAATAAAAGCAAAGTACGTAGAATTTGTTTTTGGTAAAACATTTTCGTCAATCGTGCCGATGTGTAGTACAATTAACTCATATATTTTGGCTTTGATCTTGTTAATTGCTGTTCCTGGACTAAGGAGGTAGTTTGTTAAAACACCAAACCTCCAAATGAGTTCCGTAATCTTGTTCTCGAACTTTTCCTCTAAGGAGGTAAGGTTTGCCATTTCATAACAACCTTGAGTACATCAAGAGAAAATAGCAACTATCTTTATTACAAGCTTTCCAAATGAAATGAGAGATAATAATTCTACAAGTAAGTTTTTATTTAAATATCTCTGTATACAAAGCTTTAAGACACACGAGATTTATCACCAAAGAAGACATCAGGCTAGCGAAATCATATCAATTGTAGGGAGGGGAAAAAAGAGGTTATAGAAACTATGTATAAAGCTCCCCTGCTTAAGCCCAAACATTTTCGCATGCGATGAAGCACGACAAATTGCGTTCCTTTCTAGCATGCGTCAGGAAATCATGACATGCGAAGAGGCCTAGATAGAGAAGCGATGAAATCTCTTGTCGTGACACTGTAGATAGAGGATTTGTTGATGTGATCATACCTATGCACGGCATTCTACAAGAAAACACAACCTTAGCACGCTCTAAGCCGTCCTGATTTTATGTACTTTAACATATTGGACTCCTTTCATCTTATAAGTTTTCACATGTATTGGCGTTTCCCTATTAACCAGCAAAGTAAACAAAGAATGTTTGTCAGTAAGCTGGCGAGGGAAGATGGTCATAAATTCTGATTAGTTGTAAATCATTATATGAATTTATTAATCAACTGTATTGCCCAGAAATTATTATATTATAAAATGGTAACCCTATTTTTTAATATATTTATATGTGGCAGAAGGTCAAAGTTCCAAACAATACATTCACTTTCTACACTACTCCTTTATTTTGCTCTACATGAGGAGGTGAGGTGCAAATTTAAAACGTCGTTCGTTCCATTTTTTGAAAAATTGAGATGGCATTAGACTCCAAAAGATATTTCAATGCTATTTCAACATATGTTGAAATATAACATAAATATGTAAACATAAAGATGAACCTTTCGAAGGCAAAAGAAAACACAATTTCTTCTGGCCAACCTAAAAGACGTGGTTTTGAGCTTCCTGAAAAATATGTTCATATGGAACGAACGAGTTTTGCACCTCACCTAGACACATGTTTTTCGTCTTTATGACGCCTCATAACGGGAGCACTTAAAATAATTTATAATTACAGCCTACACCTCCGAGAACCTTCCGCAGAGAGTTAAACAACATGCCAAAAACTATTTAATTATCAGTATATTTTATTTTATTTTTCTGTGTCAAAATTAAAAGTGTAGCTATTTTGTATAGCATGATCCACCAAGTTTTGCTGTCTCATTAAAGTTTTTGGCATGTTGTTTAACTCTCTGCGGAAGGTCGGAGGTGTACGCTGTAAATATATATTATTTTAAGTGTTCCTGAAGAGGCGTCATACGGAAGAGAAACACGTAGAGCAAAATAAAGGAATGTTTCGTTTGGAACTTTGACCATCTGCCACATATAAATATATTCAAAATTATCATTTTTATTGATCGAAAAGGGTTTGCGAAGAAATAATGCTTATTATTTTATACCTATTATAATTTCGAAAGAATTCAATTTTTTTCCGCAATCCTAATTCTTCCTTTGACTAAAATCCTCCAACTTTTTTGGCCATTGGCAACAACTAACAGATAAACTAACAAAGACAATAACGCAGGACTAACCGTTATTAAATTTACGTTTCAAAACAACGAGCTTAAAATCAATTTACAGCAAACTAAAAGACCGTGTCAGCCAAATCACTAGCCAAACCCCCACCTATCATAAGGTGAAACAAAAAATTTCTTTCATAATCGGATGGGTAAAAAAGGGACATGTTATTTATTTTAGTGTCACCGTAGGTATTAAATGTGTTACACACAACATTTTTGTTCTGCCTTTTTTAATACTTTTTTATCCTTGCTTATTATTTTCTTATTTGGCTTTTTGTAAATTTTTAGCTGAAGAATGCTACCAAAGAGCCTGCTGAAACGTCCAATAAATAATTTTTCGTTATATGTATATGTATATGTGGAGGTTAAATGACAAATTTAACCTACACCACGAAAAGTTGTAAACATTTATATTCTTCTATTTTTTCGTTTTTTGCATAAAAATAAACTAAGAATTATCGATAGGAAGTCACCCTTAGTTGCAATTATTAAAACAAAAAATGAGTATAATGTTTCGCGTTGAGCCAGAGCTTTTTAAATAGAAATAGGCCCGGTGGCCGTGAGTGTTAAGGCGTAATCACTTAAGACTCCGGGCCAAAGGTCTTGAGTTCGATTCCCCCTATGGGGTGTTGGCTTTTCTTTAGAAAAAAGAAAATGCATCAGCCCTGCCCTGGCTAGAAAAGGGTGGTTACCTATAGATAAAAAAAAATCAGTCCCGTAAGAGGCCACAAGGGCCCAGAGGGGCAGATGCTGTAGAGGTATCTGATTCTTGACCATACGGCACTCTAGGGAGATAGTGTGGTCAATACTATGCTCCGGCCGCCTGATTTTCCCCTTGGCTGCTTCAACTGCTAGAGTCATTAGCACCCAAGGTACCCATTATTAATTAAATTAATTAAAGGCTGGGTGAGCCTAGGGACGATCTGGGACCCCAAATCCAACCCTTGAACGAAAAAGAAACCACCCAGATCCAGCACTAGAAGAAAAAAATCTTTAGTTACCAATAGATAACCCTATAGTTACCTATAGATAACCCTATAAGTTACCTATAGATAACCCGTCCCAAAATTCGTAGTTAATAATAATGGACGTTAAAATTTAAATTAAATTAAATAGAAATAGTAAATGTAGAAATGGTATTTGTAGTGTTGAAAAAAACATTATACATGAACGTTTCTACCGCATGCCTTTTCGGGCACTAAAAATGCAATTATTTCATATAAACTTCACAGAATCTCAAGAATATATGGCTGCTTTATGGTTTGTAATACTGTGGGAATAACAAGATATTGTATTCTCGAATTTTCATACAAACAACAAAGGGAATTTTCATAATTAATTATTCTCATGTAATCAAGTGTGAGTTGTGGAAAAGAGTCCATAATGCAAAGTTGAGTTGCACTGAACCAAAGAGGATTGAAACGAAGAAATGAATATATCGTTACAGAACATTTGTTTACTCTCCTTGACAACAGAGAGTTCGGGTAGACTCGTGTGCTTTCGTCAAACTTCGATCAACAGTCTTGCAGTCCGGTCCCGGCTCCCTGCTTGATGGGTTGATATGTGAAGTACTGTAGTAATTTCTCTCCCTTATGCAGCGTTCTTCCTTTTATTAATAACAGATTGGTAAAATGCTTACAAAAATATAAATAAAGATGCATAATCTGCCTCGACGTTGCAGGAAAACGCCGAAAATGGAGCTGTACAGGCGAAGAGCTCCTGACTACACAGAACTGGCATACAGAGAAGCTGTAGCGAAGCTGAAATATCTCTTAGCAGAATCTTACACGCCAGTTACACCTCCGAATCCATCGACTGTAAGTTCAACCAATATTATCATTATTTTGTTCACTCGGAACTTTGAATCTCTTCTCGAAGATTTCAAATTTTGTCTGAAAGATCTCTTTCTCCAATCCCCTACTTCATTTCTAATTTTTGTCAGACCCCAATGATTTCAAATACTGGTTTTACTTCTTTTTATTTCGCAAAGCGTTTATTACAAGTCTTATATTATGCGCCTTAGACATACTTTCTATTATTTAATTACAGTAAAACCTCATTGTTACATTTTGCATCCAATTTCTTCTATTCTACTAATAAATTTCATTTGAGACTAGATTCAAATTTTTATTGTCACATAAATAGCTTGACAACCTGTAGCCTGCCGGAAATCCTGTAGCTACCCCAGGCATTCCCACCCAAGAGGTCTCAATCTGAAACTGAAGCTTCGTAGTTTTCCTACTAATCTACCCTCCTCCCATTAATTTAATAATTGCCCTTAATAATGTAGTAATTACTTACAAAAAGTCTCAATATTTTATTTATGTGGTTTTGAGTTATTAAATGTTTTGTATGATAGTGTTACAAAGTCCAACGATAAAAAATATTTTTACTTAAAATACCTTACTATTATGTTTTTAGGGTGCTGAATCTAAATATGTGTAGATTCTTTATATGCCACGGCATACATAAGATTATCATCCGATATACCTCAATATGAGACTTACAAAGCTGTATCCCCTACCATTTCTTTATATTTGATAGTTAAATATAATAAATTAAGCGATTTTGAAAAAAATTAACTCATTTTATGTAGTTAAAATAATTGAAAATCTATGTCTAATGAATGTAGATGGCGTAAGAAGCGCTGATGAAACACATTTTCCTGCCAAAAAAAAAGGACATTTCATATTCTATATGCACAATTCACATGTTTACAAAACTAGTTTAAATGCTGTTTTATTGCATATTGGTAACATGTACACATCTATTCATGTTGGCTGTACATATGAAAGAAAGCTCATGGTTAAAAATGTATTTATTTATTAAATAGGTATCTATTTATTTAGTGTTATGACAAGAAAGATTTAACGTTTAATTTTGGTATTTATACTGAATGTATTATGTCCTAATACATAATTTAAATCAATATTTTTATTTCTAAAATCGTAATAACTCGTCATTTTTCTAGTAGGTGATTAAATATAACCTGAATTTTATAAAAGGTAATTCTTTTATGGAATTATCTTTCTATATTATGTTATACTAAATGTTATCTGCCTTTAAGAAAATAGGTTTTGTCCTGTTCTTAGGCCCCTATTCACAGAAGATAGTCTGTGGTATGTACATATAAAAGTCAATCTTCTCGTCCAGTCAGCTATTAAATTCTTAATGTTTAGAGTACGTTGTTCGAAAAGTAAAAAAATCGACTTCATTTATGTTGCTTCTTTACTCAGAAATTCAGCATCATAGGACTCTTTATTGTCTTTGAGTAAAGACGTCTCCGAGTAGGTGATGTTTCTATTCAGCCATTTTGGTCAATCAATTCTCAGCCAGGATAGATCAAAAAGGCAGTAGATTTTCGTTCCGCTCATTTCTAAATTATATATATATATATTTTTTATATTATTTTTTTACTCAGTACAGTAACTTTGATATGTATAAAGTTTAATTGACTAGATGATGCTGTTATGAAGGGGAAGAAAGTTCCTGATAGCCGTAGCTCACGCAATCCTCAAAGCACGCAGAGGACAGCATTGATCTTGGGATAACATCACATTACAGTGTCTACCGCTGCCAGTTATATTCTTTTGGGGGGATCTTCTGCTTAAAATTCAATTTTAAAATGTATAAAAAATATTTTAAAATTTGTCAATCCATTTATTATAATGTAAACTGGTTAACTATATTCAACATATGAGTTCACTCATAAATTTGTTCAGTATACAATTTATTCAATAATATAATTATAGAACACAAAATAAATTGGTTTATTCAATTAATTGTATGATTTATTAATCATCCAAACCATCTAGAAGACCGAATTAACTTTTTTTTATATAACTTTATTGGCTGTCACCCGGCGCGCCATGTACACCTACTTTCTGCTTCTAGAAAAGCAAAAATAAATTAGAAACCAAATAAGTAATATAAAAATCTAATAATGCCAATCTGTAACTGTTCGGGTTCACAGTTTCGAACCTGTGACCTCCGAACTGTGTGTCCTAGACGATTTTGACTGTGTGCAAAGTTTGGTCAAAATCGGCCAAAGTTGTGGATTTGTATAAGAAACAAACTTACAGGCAGACAGCTGGAAGACGTTTTTCACCTAGCCTACGAGACTCCCCGGACCAAGATCTACCTCTGTGTCAAGTTTGGTCAAAATCGGTCAAACGCCGTGGATTTGTATAAGGAACAAACACACAGCTGATAGACGATTTTGACCTAGCCTAGTGCACTCCCCGGATCAAGACCTAGGTACCTGTGTGCCCTCTTTGGTCGAAATTGGTCAAACGGTGTGGATTTTTATAAGGAACAAACATACAGACAGACAGATGATTGGAGATTCTGACCTGGCCTGTGATAAGTTTGGTCAAACGGTGTGGATTTGTATAAGGTACCAACATACAGACACACAGATGATTGACGATTCTGACCTAGCCTGTGACAAGTTTGGTCAAAATCGGTCAAACGGTTGTACATTTGTATAAGGAACAAACAGACAGACAAACAGCTGATAGACGATCTATTCGTCCTTTTTTGGAAATTAACATTTCCAAATTACTTCAGACCAACATTATTAACATTTACATCCAAAATAATAAAGAAAGGTGCTAAAGAAATTTGTGTGTATTCCCTCATCTCGTAAAACGTAATAATCCTCCATGCTTTTCTGTGTAATTTGTTGTCTTGAGTAAATTCTTCTTAAATATTTTCCTCCAGAGCTTTGCTCCAGCAGAGAAGGATGGGTCTACGGAAGCCGCTGTCTACCCGCTGGAGTACCGACCGAGGTTTGGCGACCTTTCCCCGTTCAACAGGAGGCAGGACGAGTACATCGAACAGCTGGAGAAGGAGGGACAGCTTTACAGGGTGAGGAATGGCTTCAAATACAGTAGATGCCTTGAGCTTTGCTTTTTCGTTGTATCTTCGGTGAAAATATTAGAAGAGAGAATTTTTAAGAATGGACAAGTTATAATAGCTCAATCAGTTAGATGGAATAGTTCTAAACCCGCAAGCGCGAAATTCTGAGGCCAAAATATAATGTTTCCGCCATTTGTATTTCCATTAGAATGAACAAAACGCTACTTTAAACTCAATAAAAACTGATTATGTCTCGTTTAGGACCAGGGAAGGCTTTAAGAGGTCAGGCAAGGGAAACAGTGTTTAATATTTATCAATACTTAGCCAAAGCTAAGGCTTAAAAATTAAGCTATAGCCTGTTCAAATAGACGGTTTAGTTGGAGGGAGAAGGCCGTGGCCTATATTCCACGTGCAAGAAATTGGCGGTAATAATTCTCTCTGTTATAACCTTATCACTGGGAGGTTTAAAACGCTTTTAGTCTAAGCTTTGGCCAAGTATTGATAAATATTAAATACTATCTCCCTTTGTTGACACTATTTCCTTTGTTTGACCTCCCAAAGCCTTCCCTAGTCTTAAATGAGGCATAATCAGTTTTAGCACTTTCCTCCGAAGGAAAGTAGCTATTGAAGTTGCACTCATGACGGAACTTTTGAAAAATAATTTCAAACCTTTATCAATCCTACCTAGTAGACACCGAAAATGACCCCCGTTAAAATTTATCTCTCTCTCTCTCTCTCTCTCTCTCTATATATATATATATATATATATATATATATATATATATATATATATATATATATATACCCCCCGGGAGGGGGGTTTACCGCGGACCCAAAACACTAATTTGACCATGCCAGCCGTAGTTTTTGCTATATTTCAACGAAACTCGGTATTCGTTATGTTGATCTAAAGAGAGTAATACATTGTAAAAATAAACTAAATCGGTTCATTAAGAGGGGGGGTATACACCGGACCCACATTACCTATTCGCCACTACCAGCCGTAATTTTTGTTACATCTCAACGAAACTCGGTATTCGTGGTGGTAATCAACAGAGAAAAATGGGTTGTAAAAATAAACTAAATCGGGTTATTTGGAGGGGGGGGGGGTTACTCCGGACCTAAAGTACTAATATACTCATACCGGTCGTAATTTCTGCTGTATTGTAACGAAACGCGGTATATGTCGTGGGTATCTCGAAGTGTTGTAAAAATGAAGTAAATTGGTCTATTGAAAAGGACGGTTTACTTTAAACTCTGTTTCATTAGAATTAGCCAGACGTAGGTTCACAAACCTGCCGCGAGGAGGGCTTTCTACCACTAGAGGGACTGTATCCTGTTCCTGCATCAGATCAAATGACGGAAAATGAAGTTTTCGTGTATTTATTAATTAGTACAGTATCATGTGTTAACATAACTCTGGAAGCAAATTATTTACAAAATTAATAATTGAACAGTTCTCATAAGAAATGTAAATGAGCAGAACTATTCACGCTTCATTTTATTTATATAGGTTATTTACAGCAAATTATTCAGGAATGTCTACGCTCCAAAAATTCTGAGGAAAGTGCTTAGTTATGCAGCTCCTGCGTGACGGACTTTTTATAATGTTTCACGTACCATGTTATTCCTTGAAATGGGTGTTTGCAAATGGTGGAACCGTCGGGAATAATTCCCAAAAATTTGGCGCATGCGGAATTGAACTTTTCCGTTTATCTGAACAGGCTATAGTACCTAAGTAGTTTGATATCACTGACTGCAAAATAATATCACTAGAAGGTAGCTGGTGGAACGATAAAACTATTAACTCTTTGCTCTAGATTTAATTTCATTTATTTTCTTAATTTACCAAAATGTGAAATTTTGCTGTCTACTTATGGCATTGCTTTTATCAAATTAACTCCCTAGAAATATGCTTCAATTATCATATTTTTTAGCCAACACTTAGCATAGTAAATTTAATAAAATGGCCAAGATAAATAATAATTATGTTTTATAAAATTTCTTTTTAGTTATTTAATAAAATACATCATTAGTAAAAAGATATTTTCAATGATGAACAAGTTTTATCTTATAGAATTTGTTAAAGTATTTACGTTCTGGATGAATGAAAGTTTCTTCCAATCTAATCAGAGTTATTTAAATTATTTTGAAAGAAGATTTATTTTGTAAGAAATTGGAGTAAGGACGTAAGAAAATATTTTGATGAAA
This sequence comes from Gonocerus acuteangulatus, assembly GCA_946811695.1. NCBI lineage: Eukaryota > Metazoa > Arthropoda > Insecta > Hemiptera > Coreidae > Gonocerus > Gonocerus acuteangulatus. The sequence goes on from OX328126.1 coordinate 22,398,660, forward strand.
AGGTGAAGGGTTCTAACAAATCACACTGGACCAGTTGATGAATTACTGGTGTCGACAAACAGGGGATGGCAAATTCACTTCTTTGTATTAATGCGATATATTGGAGTGTTTGAGAATCCGAAGGATAAAACGAATGAAGCAGTTCATCAGGTGTTTCAGTTTTGCCGCCAGATCGCCTGACAGTCCACCGTACACATAACAACCACATTCGAACTGGGGGAATAAGTGTGAAGTTAATTAAGAAGTTGGCGATTTTAGGATCCTAGTAAAAAGAGGGCATATTTTATTAAAGAGCACTGAAAATTAACATATTTCACAAAAAGTTGGTTCTGCCATAAAATAATACATCCTATGAAAATTTTTTGTCCATTTACTTGATATTTCTGATATTGAACCTTCATTCTCCAGCCTTGCCTCGTTAATATGTATTTACAATCAGAATCTTAAATAGCTAATTCTGCTTTTGGTTTTTCCTCTATGCATCAAACAAAAAGAGAAAAAAATATGTCTTCAAATAAATTCCTCTTTTAACTCAGGTCTTTATACAGAAAAGTTCTTTACTACAAATCTTATGGCTGCTTAAATATAACAATTTTAATAACAAATTATTAAAAGCCTTTAAACCTCTTTTACAAGGGGTTTTAAAAATATGCAACACCTGCATTAAAATGACGTCACAGAAGGCCAGTCGTGTGACTGACCGCTGCCGTGACTCAGTCATTACCAATGCAAAACTATCGATTTATCCCACCCCTCGATTATTAATTCTGATTACATTCCACATATCTACTTTAGAATTGAAGGAGTCTGGGACAAAATAGTGCCGAGCAACATTTTTAATGAAACTTATCTGTAGCTGCTATATGTTGGATATTATGTGGGACTATCAGTCTATGATACAAATGCTACTGTCCAACATATAGCAGCTGCAGTTACGTTTTGTTAAAAATGTTGCTTGGCACTATTTTGCCACTACCCCTTCAATTAATTTAAGGGCCTTTCTCAAAATACTTATCTCTTTCCGTATGACAAAATAAAGGAATACTAACACTAAAACATTGGCATACCTACATGAGAATCTTCGTTATTTAAAAAGTCCTTATTCATTTTGACTTCAGGGAATATTTAGCCAGCGCGGTGGGTCATTCTCCATGACCAGAGTTATAAAAATGATTTTGAAATTAGCGCGTTTCTTTCCTCCCCCCGTAGGTAGAAAACTCGCTTACGACGCAAGACCCGGTGACACAAACCGGAAGTGCCGAATACAAAATTTTGCTGGCTCAAAAATTAAGTGATTTTAATAAAATATGGTACAAAAAAATTTGTGTGTGAAGGGTGATTTGAAAGATCAAGCTCGTTTACCATCAGAATCCACCCATCGGAACATGGTTTATTGGGCGAAAAACATCGTGACGCTTACGTTTTTGCGTTACTAGGCTTCCAGGTGCACGTTTTATTAGTAATTGGACGTGGGGAATCTAATGAAACCATTTCCAAAGCCATATCTAAGGCCGATGTTGATACTAACATATATAGAAAATAATTTCGGCAAGGGGGGGGCTAGGAGCACCTAGGCATTTGGGGTGTAGAGAAAATTTTAAATATTTTAGTGTAAAATGGTGAGTTTTAATGCCCTCTGGACACCTAGTAGACCAGAGTAAATGTAGAAGACATTTTTCGTTGTTATAGGCTTTTTTTACATGAAATGTTTTCACCAAAACTAAATTTCTGGGGGGGGGGGGAGCAACCCCCCTTATATACGCCCTTGGATGTTGGGGAAAGTGGAAAAAACTAGATTTTTCTTGGAATTTTCAGATATATTCTTATAGGTATATCTCGAAACCGGTTAGGAAATCTCAGTACATTTAATGTATCTATTCAAAAGCTTATTAAATGTCCTATAAATAGGGTTCTTATGCTATTGTTGATAGAGTGATCTTATTCGGAGAAAATGGAGTACTTTCAGCTTATGACACTATCAGTTTCCTGTTGTGGTGCCTAAGGTCTTGCTTCTCTTTGAGATTTCATTTATCATTTCTACATGTATTTACATATTTCATGAATGGTTAAGAAAAAAACATTAACATGTTTCTAATCTTACTAATCAATATTCCTTATTTAGTATACAATTTCTCCTCAAAGAACTAAATAATTAAATTCAATAAATAAATTATTCCTTGGGATCATTAACCACCATATTTATGGATAAAAACAAAATAATGAAAAAATAATGAAGTACCGTAAGGAAACATCGCCATGTTGCACAATAACAAGTGCAAAGTGATCATTATTACTACTTCCGAATCTCCAAAATTAACTGACTCTTTGGATTAAACCCAGATAACTAGGCTTAAGGATTAAATGAAGATAATTCATACAAACACTTATCTGACTACTGATATAAGAACTGTATCGAATAGCAACTCCATTAATTTCGGCAGCCTCACTTTAATTAATTTTGAATAAAGTGATCTTTATTTCTTCTATTCAGATACAATTTCAGTGAAACATTCATTTATCATTTATTCAGACTCAAAAATTCTTGCTCTGAAATTGGATTATTGGACCCACTTATTTCATTCATCAACTGTGATAGACATTTTGCTTACAGTTAAAAGCATGTGTATTTCTGTGTAAAATATACCTTAACACTTTGACAACCAGAGGCATAAAAAATTATGGCAGCATTAAAATAGTGAATTGATCGCCTAGAGGCTGAAAACACAAAAAATAAAAAAACAAATATGAAATTTTGGTGTCATCAAAGTGTTAATATAAATATATATATTAACATAATTTATGTTTAATAATTAAGATATTTAATGAATGTCTAAATGTCTAACTATAATCATTTTCAAGGTGTCTTCATTATTAGAGATGTACAAAGAATTTTTCAGGAGGAGCTTTCACGAATTCTGGACAAAGTAAGAACTGTTGTTGACAAACCCACTGTATCTGAGGAGGAAGAGTCAGATAAAGATGTGAAGGTAATCAAATATGTTATTATTTTTCAATACTGTAGAGCTTTTTTTTTCTTTTTTTTTATTTTTTTTTATTTATTTAATGTGTTGTCAACTACTATGAGATCATTAAACACAATCCAGCTATTTGAGAGTCTCAAATTTATGTATGAAAATAAATATTTGTTTTTATTAAAACTCCTTTTTATGATCAATACCTCAGACCTTTAATATGTCATTTATTTATATCACCACATTTCACAATAACGTTTCGGCCTTCAGGCCATTTTCAAATTCTAGAAGAAAAATAAAGAAAGTGTTAACTTCATCATGAACCCTCAATTCCATCATTTATATTAATATAAAACCCTACTGCAATATTTGTATACAATTTAAAAACTTCTTTTACCTTAAAAAAACAGCCTCCTTATGAAACATTCTATTCTAGGTCTTGTCGTCCTGGCACATTTCACTATAACTAAACATTAGACCTAAATAACTATTATATATTATTATTATTATTAATTTATTCTGAATCTACCTTATTAACATCTTTATATTTATTTTATTTATTTTGTAGGTATAAATTAGTCCTATCATCATATCATTTCCACCATTTTCTTTACTATCCCCCACATTGACAATAATATTTCATGAACTCTAATACCTATCTATCCCTATCATAAAAATAAACAAAATTCAAATACAATTTTAACCATAAAACAATAAACTCAACACCCATAAAACATTCACATTTGCTTTTGTTGTATACAATAATAACACAATTTTTTAAAGCCATTCAGAAATTTTTGAACTAGTAATTAATCCCTTAAAAGTGGATAAAATGAACAACCCATAAAATGTGGCGAAACAGATCTCTAGGCATGCACAAATCTGGAATGAGCTCTGCTCCAGAGAGAATAATTTACCAGACCTTAACATCGAAAGCAGTGCCTGATATCTCTTAAATATCCATTATATGTGATAAGTAAAAAAAAAAAAAAATATGTCATTTAGAGCCTTCTGCTCGAATTCAGGAACATAAATATGCTTAAGGTCCACCCGACAAACCTATGTTTGACCTACTCTATAACATACAGTCTTCTTTTTCGTACATGGCCACTGCGCATGCGCGAACGCCAGTGGACACCTTCTTGTGACACTTTTTTGTAGCAGGAGGTTCACCAGATAAACCTATGTAATGTACTCTATAACATACAGTCATATTTTTCGACCATGGCCACTGCGCATCTGCAAACACCATTGTGCATGCACGAGCACCACTGCGCATGTGCGAACGCCAGCGGACACTTTTTTGTGACACATACAGTCTTATTTTTTGTACATGGCCACGCTACTGCACATGCTCGGACGCAAGCGGACTCTTTTTTGTGACACATACAGTATTCTTTTTCGTACATGGCCACTGCGCAATCACGAACACCAGGGACACTTTTTGTGACAGATACAGTCTTATTTTTCGTACATGGCCACTGCGCATGCGCAAATGCCACTGTGCATGCACAAACGCAACTGCGAACACCATTGCGAATGCGCGAACACCAGCATTTTGTAACGTTTTTTTCCAGTTTAGTCACCACTAAAGTATATTTATGCTAAAAAATATCAGTCCTGTAACAGGCCACGAGGGCCCTGAGGGGCATATACTGTAGAGGTATCTGATTCATGACCATAAGACACACTAGGGAGATAGTGTGATCAGTACTATGCTCCAGCCGCCTGATTTTCCCCTTTGCAGGTACCCATTAATAAATTAATTAAAGGCTGGGTTGGCCTAGGGACAGTCAGGAAGGTCGAATTCAACTTATGAACTAAGACACTAGAAGATAAAAATCTTTCCAGATTTGAACTATATGTGATAAGTGCATACATAAATTATTTATTTCGGTTGGATTTAAATCTCCTAAAGTAAATTAAAAACCCCATAATAATAATAATATTACATTCTCTCCAACCTTTCACAAATTATCTAATATAATTGGCTGAGGCATCATTGATGTATCATTAATGTTAAATAAACAGATTATCGGTAATATTTAATCAGTAAGAAATTATAGGATTAAAAGTATTCACTATTCATCATTTAAATAAATACGGAATTCATTTTTTCAATTATTAATAGGAAACTTCTCGAAGGGGAAGAGGTCCTAGTATTGTATACTCGTCACGGATCAGTGAACTGGAGGCTCAGCTAACTCAATGCCGCCTAGAGCTGAGGAAGGCTCAAGATGAGGCATCCTATATGAAAGCTCATTCTAAACCCATCACGCCTCCTGTGAGTCAACAAACAGTGCAACAAATGGAATCCCTGCAGAGGTATGCATATAAATTGTAAGTTTAAAATTAAATTTAAAAGTGGATCTTACAGCAAAGTTTAACTCTACTGCATAAAATAATCGTCTATTATTCAAAGTATTGACAAATGATTGTCTCTTTTATTTCATCGGTTAATTATACGTCATAGCTATTTATTCAAGAGATTGTGCATGATTTGGGTTATTTTTATTCAAAAATACTTACCTCTACCTTTGCTAATTAAGCTGCTTTTGAGAATACATGTTTTTCATTAGTTTCAAACGATATATAGGTACTTTGTTTACAACAAAAAAATTACATCTGTAAGGGGCACACAAACAATTCAGTGTAGGGTTGGAGGTTTCAGATAAACTTCAACTCCTAGTTGGACTGATTTTGCTTCTTCCATTGAGGCACTTCTGTCATTAGCTTCTAGTGTTGTGCAGAAATATTATGGCAGTCGAACAAAAATTACATTCACAATGGGCTGACTAATAATTTGGATTTGCTGTAAGCCCCCATACCTCATAAACCAAGTATACTTATTTTCTTGACACTTCAATCATTAATGTAGTGTTATATTATGACTTTCATGGCAATATAACAAAAATTATCACCATTTGGAGCGTATTAGTTCAGATTAATTCCCTCCCCTGACGATTAACAAAGTCATCCAATCGTTGGTCATTTTTATTATAAGTAGAAATGATGAAGACTTTTCGAAAATTCTTTCATAAGTACGTTCATAATTCCGTCCTCCTTCTTTCATAAGTCCATCCCACATGTTATAGATGTTATATAATCCAGATTCCAACATTTCTACACATCAAAATCCTGAAGTCCTGAAGCATCACCCATCCACTCTCTCCACCAAGCTGACTCAGAAGACAGTGGCCCAGTGATCTGCTGCAGTGACTAAGTTGAGTGTTAGCAATGGCTTTCTCTTCCCTCAAGGGCATCAATATCTGTGGTTCACCGATCTCCCTTTGGCTCCAGCTACTGGTCGGATTAGAAAGGAGCTTGGGTAGGCCCTTTCAACGCCATTTGAGCGTTTTTCTGACGTTATTCGAGGATGAAGTTGGGAGGCCTTGAGCACAGAACCTTCGCATTGTTTCATGTACACACCATCCATGTACAAAGGGTGTCTACTGGACGAAAATGATGAAAATGTCACAAAATTGAAAATAGGGCACGAAAAAGTCATAAATTTTGAAACCATATCACAAAATTTCAGTTTTACTGGAGTCTAACATAATCTCAGAATCGTAATTGTCGCCGTTTTTGTATGGTGGCTCAATTCTATCTGCCACCCATTCTCTTTCTCCGTTTGATTCCTTTGTTGTAGCATTTTTTGCATAAATTATCTATTTGTTACATATATTCTTATTTCTCGTTATTCATATTCCGAGTTCTTCATGCAGACTTAAATATTGAAATAATGTACACTTTAATTTACTAAATTATGTACATTGATAATAAATGTTTAGTTAGTAATATTTTTAGAAATTTTTAATCTTGCTACCATTATTCGAAATTTTTGAGGCTGCTAATTCCATAGTCATTCTAAAATTTGCAGTATCATCGTTTCTTCACTTTTAAAGTTATTTTAACTATCCTCTTTAACATATGATGAACATTTTATACAGCTTTAAATTGTAATCTTATGGATTTCATGGTTATCCGTATAAGGTTTCAATTCATTTTTAGCTAAAAGTTAAGCATTTTTATTTTTAAGTGAAATTATTTTCTTGTTAATGGGCATGAAATTTGCATTTAAAGTCATGCAAAAGTCACAAAATTATTTTTCATAAACGTAGTAGACACCCTGGTACAGAATGTAATAACCAATCCCAAAAAAAACATAAATGTGAAATAGAGGCCAAGTTCCTCCCCCCACAAAGAAACACTCCCTTCCCCAAAAAGCGAGAAATATCTCCTCCTAAAACCCCCAAAAAATGCCTTAACATCTTACACTCCAAAAAAAGTAGTATGAGTTGGTGTATTAAGTGTAACATATTTTCAACCAAAAATATTTGCCAATGCAAGAGATGATACAAGAAAGAAATGTCCAAGTTCATTACTTAGAAGACCCCATAGTTACTTACTAAGAACAGTATAGACACTTCAACTGACGTTTAGAAACAACAATAAAAATACTTATATCCAGTTACTAAAATATCACTCCTCAATCAGGTATATTCTTAAACTTGGCAATGTTTAGTTTTCTCTCTAAAGATAATTTCGGCACAAATAAAACATTGCCAAGTTTAAGAATATACCTGGTTGAGGAAAGTGATATTTTAGTAACTGGATATAAGTATTTTTATTGTTGTTTTTAAAGGTCAGTTGAAGTGTCTTTACTGTTCTTAGTAAGTAACTATGAGGTCTTCTAAGTAATGAACTTGGACATTTCTTTCTTGTATCATCTCTTGTATTGGCAAATATTTTTGCTTGAAAATATGTTACACTTAATACACCAACTCATACTACTTTTTTTGGAGTGTAAGATGTTAAGGCGTTTTTTGGGGGTTTTAGGAGGAGATATTTCTCGCTTTTTGGGGAAGGGAGCGTTTCTTTTTGGGGGGAGAAACTTGGCCTCTATTTCACATTTATGTTTTTTTGGTGATCTCATTACTTTTTTTTAAGTATTAATTAGTTGCCACATACCTACTGGCTTTTGTACTTTATATAAAACCAAGGTCTTTGGATTCTGCATAAAGTTCTCCTTACTGCTTGATATTTGATACCAATAATCAACCTACATACATCTAATCACTAGACTAGAAAAGTTAGAAGCTATTCCAGATGACAGTACTCTAGAGGTCAAATTGATTGCTCTCTTAACTAAACTATTACACTGTAAAACACAGGAACCTCATCCCAAGGATAAAGATCACCATAAGGAAAGTGTAGAAGGCCTTCAAGAAAAAGAATAGAACAAAGATGATACATTTTGTGTTTGTGACCCTAAACTTTGTAATTTAGATGACTTTCAAAATTTTAGTATCTGCTTTCAAGTGTATTATGCAGTTAACCCTTACGACTTTATTTAGAACATTTAAGAAAGAAGTCACACGTGTTGTTGTTAAGATGCATCAAAATGTTTCTTAAATCATCAAATTTAGGTTCTCCTTATCAAGACGATTCATTTGATACCCCACATGATGGGTTTCAGAAGGAATTACGGCTTTCCGATGGAACAAAAAGTACAAAACGTCCATAGGTAATATGACACTCCCGTATCAAGACCTACCTGCGAGCCAAGTTTGGTCAAAATAGGCCAAACGGTGTGAATTTGTGTAAGGAATGAACATGCAGACAGACAGCTGAAAGACCTTTTTTACCTATCCTAGTGCATTCCCCGGACTAAGACCTACCTGTGTGCCAAGTTTGGTCAAAATCGGTCAAACGGTGTGAATTTGTGTAAGGAACAAACATGCAGACAGACAGCTGATAGACGATTTTGACCTAGCCTATGACACTACCCAGATAAAGACCTACCTGTGTACCATGTTTGGTCAAAATCGATCAAATCGTGTGGATTTGTATAAGGAATAAACAGTTAGGCAAACAGCTGATAGACGATATTGAACTAGCCTATGATTCTCCCAGTATCAAGGGGTCTTGATACTGGGAGAATCATCACAGGTGGGTACCTGTGTCCCAAGTTTGGTCAAAATCGGTCAAACGGTTCGGATTTGTATAAGGAACAAACATAGTGACAGACAGCTAGTATAAGATTTTGACCGAGCCTATATGCGCCTAAATGTTTCTTAAAACATCAAATATAGGTTCTTCATACCGAGACGATTCATTTGACGCCCCACATCATGGGTTTCGGACGGAATGATGGGTTTCCGAAGGAAATACAAAACTGGCACGCCTCCGCCCCGGAAGCGGCGTCAAACACAACTCTTCAGGATTTTTCGATTTTTTTCCTTTAATAACACCCTGATATCTATCATCCTGCAAAATTTCAAGTCTCTAGTATCATGGGAAGTGCCTAATAATTTTGATGAGTCAGTGAGTCCTATAAATCCCGATTTTCGATCGCTTATATCTCAGAAACTATTCGATGTAGAATTATGAAAATTTCCAGTTTTACTCACATCTAGTAGTATAATACCTCTGTAAAATTTCATAACTTTATCTTTACCTGGTTGAAAGTTATGAGAGGGTAAAAATCGGCTCTATGACCTCCTGTAATATACGCACAGTATGCTTAGGCCGGAACTTGGCCTGGCGCACGGTAAAGTCCAATCCTAACAGTTACAATTCTTCAGAATGTGCCAGGAACAAACCTAAAAGAATAAATATAAAAATCTGTTTTTTCCAGGACTAAATTGCTATTGATAGTTTAATAATTGCTTATATTTTTATTGGTATCAATACTAACTTTTATCTTTCAACAGAGAAAGAGATGATCTTAATGAACGTGTAATGAGCCTTCAAACATTGGTTGGACAGTTGAGAGATAAAGAAGCATCTGCTACACAGAAGGTGAAACGAAGTTTAGACGTAGTCGACCAAGCCCAGTTCGACAAGAATCAGGTAGTAATCACTGTACGTATTACTCTATGCATTATGGAAAAATAAAAACAATTATTTTCACCCATCTAAAACTCATGAACAGCTCAACCGAAAAATACTTTAAAAGTTAAGTTGTTTTAAGGCAGAAATGACCCGTGTGGCTGACATGCCAACAAATTTTTCAACATGAGAAACTCTCATTATTTTTTATATATTTTTACACAAACTTCTTTAACATTTAACTAATTAGGTTTATGCCATTGTCATAAAAAACCCTGCAGCTAACATCCATTTCATGGAGTCTAAATTTCTGTTAAGGAGGACTGTTTCATAAACATCTGTAAGATATTTGCTTTCAGCTAAGGCTCATTCCAACAAAAATCATACAATGTTAATACTTCATTATTTTAAAACACATTTATTTATAGCAATATTCAAGCTAGTAACAAAACGGTGTTTGTGGAAATTGTTTACATCATTATATGCCTCTACAGTCCGCCCACAATCAAAAGAACAAGAAGGGGCGTGGCTGGAGGGGAGCTAGGCCTTCCCACACATGTGCTGGTGGCAGCGCTTGCCCACTACCTCGTTATTTCGTTCAATAGCCTGTTGGAGCAACACTAGCGGATAGAGTTACCACTGGAATGACCAAAAATTAAAGTATAAAATATACTGTGCGAAAAATTGGTTTATATAAATATGACCTACAATTTTATATTTATTAAATAAAAATATTTAAATAATATGTATTTTATTTATTTTATAAAAGCCTATGTTAATAAGCCCTCTAATACATTTTATAAACATTTAATCATGTTCAAGTAAATAAAATATGTTAATCAAATGAAATAAAATATTAACCAACATTCTTTTACTTTAATTGCACACACTGCCTCTTGTAAGTCAACCTAACAAACCACAAAACACACATTTTACAAGGAGGTATGAAAATATAATTTTATACTTAATGTAGATAATTTAAACTATTTTATTGAATACCTATACATACATGTTCATATTGTAGTATTTTTCCATATTAAGGAAAAACAAATGTAAAAACACCATGTTGTTGCACATTTTAGGATTATTAGAAGCTTCAATAAATTAGGTATCTTAATACGATTATTTTTTTTTTTTTTGTTTTTTTATTGACACAAAATACTTTAGTTGCTTATCATTGTTTAGCACTTTCAAGAACACACAAAGCTTACAGTGTTTTTAAATATCTGCTTATAAAATGCTAATTAATATTAGAAATAATAACTTATTAGAGTAGTGAAATGTTTCATATATTAATAGAAGAAATTTTATAAAACAAATGACTATATTATATCTGTCAATATAAACCATTGGCCACTATTAGTTTTTAGATTAGCAGAAATTATTAAATAATTGTAAAGTAAAAGTGCATCGGCCATTCTTGGGGAAAGTTTTCCACTGACTTTTTTCTATACCATTACCGAATCTTCAGAATTACTAAGATAAAAAAAAAAGTACAGTCGTTATTGAGTTTATTAAAGCTGACGTGTACGGAGTATGTGTTTTTGTATTGGTGACATACTTTTAATGATTACGTAGCAAATTCTCAATATAATTCAATTTATAATCAGCTTTGTATTTAAATCATTCCTTATTATGAGAAAATATCATGATTACACAGGTAAACATTTGATCTAAAAAAAAAAAAAAAAATCACTAGGAGCAGTATGGTCCTTATGGGGGTTTTGGGGTCGCTGATTATGATGAGCGGGTTGGTTTATCACACCTTCATCCCTTCAGATTCAATGTCATTTGAAGGTCAAATAGACTAAAACATAGACAAAATCTGAAAAAATTCTTGCATATGTTTTTGAGGTCCCCGAGTCCGAACCCATAGTTTGTTTAACTCTCTTAAATGAGCATTGCCTCCCAGAAAATGAATTTTTGAATGATTTTATTCTGATTTTTTCTAAGTTTTTCTCTATTTGACCTTCAAATGACCTCTAGGAAAAGGGTATCAAAAACATACACATGATTTTTTTCTGATTTTTCCGAAGTTTTTTTCTCTATTTGACTTTAAAATTACCTGGAATCTGATGTGATGAACCAACCCACTGATCGTAATCAGTGACCCCAAAAACTCTATAAGGACCATACCGCTCCAAGTGTGTTTTTTTTTTAGATCGAATGTTGATCTGTGTTAAAGCAAATAGTGAATTCTTGGAAGAAAATGATAAATTATAAGAAGGACGTTCGATTGTATATATATTTTATTTTTAACTACTACTGTCTTGGCAAGACATATTTAAAAAAAAAAGTTTCAAGAAATTTGTATAAGTATCTGTCATTCAGATTGTCAATATTAGTCAATAACTCATTTTACAAATAGGTTGTTTTAAAATGGAATATAAAAGAAAATAATTTATTGTTTTAATGAAAGAAATTATTTTTAAAATAGGTTAGTGTTTAACATAAAACAGTTGCTTTAACATTTACTGTTTTGTATATAGCTGGAGATGGAAGTGCGGAGGCTGAAATCTGAACTTGAGAGAATGAGTGACAAACAGAGAGAAGCATTACAGGAATCAGCTAGAAGAGTGAGTGAGGCGGAAAGACGTTATGCCATGCAGGTTTGTTATATTAATAACTAGCTGAATACTCGTGCTTTGTCACAACAGATAAGTAGTTATTTTATTGCGTTAAATAATGTATCATCAAAATTAACGCTACTACATAATTTTGTGCAGTTTAATATAGCACGATTCCCGTCATACTATAAGTTATTCATCAATTGATAAGTAATCAAAGTATAATATTTCTTTACATTGGGGTCCTCCGGACCAGTGTTATCTATAGGTTAGCAGTAACAGCAGTTTAACCTACAGGTAGAAATTCGTTGTCAACAATTAATGGACGTTAAAATTTACAAATTTATGTTTCCAAGATGTCATTTGGAAACACCCATTATATTTGTGAGCATTACCAAGAAGTGCTCTGACTGGGGATGCTGATGGGTGAGGAGGCTGTGCAAAGGTTCAGGATATTATTACCTCGGATGGACCTTCACCAGGTATAGCGTAAACTCCATAAGGGACAAAATCACAGTTTATTTCTAGTAATTAAAGGCCTGTCATCATAGTTGAATTAACCGCAATTAAAAATAATACAATGAAATAGATACAGTACAATAACAGCTGTTCTGTTATCGTCCTAGCAACACATGCTGCCTGGGCTTGCCAGCTATAACCAACTAAAAATTCAAACCCCTCTAAAAATACTTAAAAATTGGAATATCAAAAAATCTTTTCTTAACGAGTGTTCATGAAAAATTTCAAAATTTTCTGTCAAGTGGTTTGGGCTGGGCGTTGATAGGTCAGTGAGTGAGTGGTATTTGACTAGTATATAGTAGATATTAACCTTAAAACGTATTTCTAGTTAAACCAGTAATTGTAATGTCATTGTAATTAGAACAAAATAAAATAACTAATAATTTCTTTTAAATAAGCTTTACACGTAACCATTTGAGTGCTTTGACAACATGTGGTTCCTTAGTTGACTAGAAATTACTCTACTAAAGAATTAATCATTTGAAACAAATACTTTTCTCAACAAATTTGCTGACTGGTTAATTTTCATCTAATGCCAGGCCTCTCCATGCTATCATGTTAGCAAGTCCTGTGAGTTATTAACTAAAATAGAGGAAGAAAAATCACTTTTTTCTCTGGTGGATTTAGTAAAAATATTCCAACCAGTTCATTTAATTAAATTAGCATTCCCTTTTGATACAAATGTAAATATTTTATGAAAGTATATATAATTTTTCAAGATAATAGAATTTTTTTATTGATAGACAATTTTTTTCATGTAACCAAGTAAAACTCAGGTTTTTCGGAGCCTCTTGAATGGGTCTTATTTTTTTTACTATTTAAAATTAAACAAATACAAACACATTATGACATGCTTTTGATTCAGTTGTCCCAAAAATGAATTAAATGCCATTACTTTGAATTAGTAATGAAGTGCTTATTGCTTGGAATGATCTGTTGATAGATAAATCCTCTACGCACTTCTTTGCTTCAAAGCCCAAAAACGGTGATTAAATGTAATTAGTTATGAAGAAGGATGGGCAGAGGGGAACTGGATATTGGCGTTACTTGCAGGATTGCAAATTGAGAAAATTATAATATGGAGTTGTGAATGAAGAGACAGTAAAAAATCTTAACTAATAAATTTAATTATCACTTCAAGCAATAAATTTAATTAAACATAAATGTAACTGACAAATTTAATTTGAATAAAAACGAGATATAGGTGAAACCTTATTTTTTATTATAAAAACGAAGGATAATGGATGTTGCAAGTTTTACTATCCTTACGTGTATTATGTTCAAATGCTTCTTAATGTTCAATTTATCCATACGTTTTCTGATCCACCAAAATTAAATCTTATTCTTCTTTTGGTTTTTGATAGATTGAGCGTTTAAATGGGGACCTTGCTGCCCAGTGGGATGCTGCTAATCGTTTAAATTTAGAACTGGATAGAGCAAGGCGCACTGAGGCAGAGTTGAGAAGAGAACTAGCTCAGAAAGTTGTAACTATCGAAGAACTAAAAAAGGAGCTCACAACAAAAACAGGTACTATTAAAATTCTTTATTATTCTTAAAAGTTTTTTTTTTTTTTATCTGTGACAGTTCTACAAACTTTTGTCAATAGTTATTATTTTCCACTGTGAATGTTTTTATTTTACAGGAAGTTTACAGAGTGAAGCCTTGACCGCTACAGCAGAACGAGAGAGTTTGGAAGGAGAGTTGGCAGCATGCAGACTTGCCGTCGAACGAGCAGAGAGACAAGGACGGCAGGAAAACTCCCGGATGCAAGCAGAGATTCAGGCTCTGCGTTCGAGGCTGGACAGAGCAGACCAAGATTTACTACACTCTCGCAAGGAGAACATTAGGCTCGCCGATGTTATAGCTGGACTAGAGAAGGAAGTAAGTTTTATTTTTTAAAAATATATATTATTATTATTATTTTGGATACCAACACAACTGAAACGTATCCCATATGTAATACAATCTCTTCTAGTCAGAATGGCCATGGAGCTTATTATTATAAAGCACTCTCGTTTGCATGATTGACTATTTACATAAATTCATTAATTGTTTTAAATTTATGATCAAGCCTACTACTACTATAATTTTATGTATAATTATTACTTTAGAGGATTCGTATACATCAAACCGAAACAAATATTTTTTTTTTATTTGCTTGCACATATAAATATACTTATGTACTTGATATTTAACCCCATCACATTCAATGACGTCTAGGAGACATCATTCATTTCATGCGTCATTGTTGACTTTGACGTCTCCGAGACGGCAAGAACTTTCGTATTCTTTGGACGTCTCGACACACATTTTACTTGTACATCAAGAGGTTAAGCAATATTGAACAATTCTTGCTGCATACAACACGACAAACTCTTTGATGTCATTTTGCATTCTTGCACTGATACTTTTTGATACCCATTTGCTTTAATAGCATAAGCACATATTAAATTGGATAATAAAAGCAATTGTTACAAATATTTAAACCAAATACTAGATTATTTTGACTAAAAATTTGGCTATTCTGAAAATAGTAAATATCAAAGATAAATAATTTTTAGTATTTACATATTGAATAGTGACATATTCTCTGTAATGCATTTATATTTATACTAAACAGTTAATATATTCACTCTCAGAATATCGAAAAACCAAAATTTTATTACAATAGATACAAATTTAAACAACTGGTGTTTTCTTGACCTAAGGATTCTGAAACGTCAACCATTCTAGTCAGGACCTATTGATTGTGTCGTCCGATTGATGTCTATCTTGGGGGAGGAAGGGAATTATAATGCAAATAATAAAATTATGATTGGATTTATTCCCCAATATTAAATATATAAATTAACACTATTGGTTAAAACATTTATAGTGATGACAATGTTTTTTTTTTTTTTTTTACTTTTTAAATAAAGGATTAATAAATTAGTTTATCTATTTTATTTTCCTGTACTAAAATGAATGTTGATTATTATTTTCAGTTGAGCCTTGCAAAGTTGACGAAGGACTCGGCTTCTTCGAAGGAATCGAAGAAGGCCGATGAACTTGCGTCTATGATTAAAGAAATGGATGCAAAACATGGTGAGCCTCTTTTGTCATTAATCCATGTATCACTGTTAACTCAAATAAATACATTTTATAAGTTAAATAACACTTCTGATTGTCACGAATATTCGTTTAACAAGTTTACTCAATTGAGGGACAGTAAGAAAATAATGTGTTTAAATTAGTTTTTAAGGGTGAATTTATTGCATTAGTATAATAGTTTAAATTTTTATATGCTTGTTTTTAATGTAATTGTCAAAATAAATCTTATGTTAAAAAGTTTCTGTTAGAAGTATTTGTGTTCTTGTTAATTTATCTAAATTAACGAATTACAAATTACCTTCAGCATACAACACATTCATGAAACTAAGGAGATAATTAGATTTTGGTATGAGAAGTATTATATATTATTCTAAAAGAATGAGATTACCAAAATATGCGCTGACAACTAAATTTAGAAAAATGAAAATATTTTTAACTTACCATTTTTTTAATGACACAGATTTTAGGTTGAGTTATCTGTAGGTCTGGCCCTTTCATGATCAGAACGGGGGTGTTTCATTTTTTTAAATCATATAATGGCTGTATTGGACAATATCTTCCATAAAAGAAGAATCCCTTCAGAACGTATTCTTCAAGAGCCTCAAAAATATAATTCCTTTTTATATTTTAACACTTAAGATTTTCTTTGTTATGGAATATAAGAACAGTTTTGGTTTGTGTAAGTTTGATTCTAACATCATCAATAAATCGTTTCTATTAAAACAGACCTTTTGATCAATTACCCCATCAACTTGACTATAAAAAACTATATTCTTGTATTTTCTGTTTTGCAGTCAATGTCCGAGTCTTAACTTGTGTACATGTACTCATGTGTATGTGAGTAAGAGTGAGTGGTTGTTAAGACTTTTTTATTGATGCATTTAAATTTTTTAGCAATACGAAATTCAAAATCTAACAAACTATATATATCGTGCAAATGAAATTATCAAAGTACAAATAATATTTATATGTTTTCCATTAGAAATAGACAAGAGTGAGTAGTGTGCATCTCTTAAATATTTCACCACAAATATGACTGTAGGAAATATACTTATGGAGAATGTCTTATTATACATAATGGGTATAGAGGTCTAAGATATTTTTCTTAGTACCGCAAAATAGAAACTAATGCAATATTGCTGCCATGATTACTACTTCCTACTTTCAAAATATGAACATGAACCCCCCTGGTGTGTATAAAGTGTCTGACAGAAACAAGGGAAATTTCAGTGAAGTATGTTGGCAGCATGGAGCATCTAGTATCTAGATGCTCACTGGTGCCAAAATACTTCACTGAAATTTCCTCGTGTCTGTCAGACACTTTATACACATCTGGGGTTAATTATTATTGTGAATTAACCATAATTGAGGTGATTCTCCAATGCTATATTACCTGATAGTATTAAACATAAATTATATTCTTAATACTTGTCACCATTTCTAACATGTTCCACGATTATATTGAAAAAAAAATAGTTAGATAGGCTTCCTTTCACAACAATAAACTATATTATTTTCAGAAAACTATCATTATTAATCAAAATTGTTTTCAGTTATTATTATTTATTTATTTAAATTTTAACGTCCATTTATTATTAACTACGAATTTTAGGACGGGTTATCTATAGGTTACCACCCTTTCTAGCCAGGATAGGGGTGATGCCTTTTCTTTTTTTCGAAAGAAAAGCCACCACCCCTAGTGGGAATCGAACCCACGACCTTTGGCACGGAGTGTTAAGTGCTCACGCCTTAACCCTCACGGCCATCAGGTCTCCTCAGTTATTATTAAACTTTTCTTACCTATTCCATGCACAAATAAAATCCATTTTTAATGTCTTAGTGAGTTGCAGAGAAAAGAAATTAAAGATTTAATTACATATTGATGTCTGTGTACTGGCTCAAGCTTTCAGATTGGTTTATAAGTATTTACCAAATATAAAATGCTTACAAGAAATAGATAAATAAAAATGAAATAGCAAAAAACAGCAGAATGATTACAATTTTACTTTCTTGGAAGTGTGATTTTGTCGCAGTAATGACCGAACTACTTGTTGATATAATGGTTTATTTATCTTTTTTAATTTTGATCATAATTATATATTTTCAACCCACAGTTTTGGGGGTATTTCAAACACACATAGAGATCATGAGTCATAAGTTCTCACAAGTAACACTACCCAACTGTCACAGACTGAATCAAATGTAACTTTGCAAACAGGTAGAACAACAAAGAATATTAGATCCATAATTTTTTACATCTGCTCCAACTCAAATTTAAAATGAAAACTATGCCTTGCGGAGTAACTTAGGAGTGCCAATGTACTAATGGAACAGCCTTCAAATTAGGGTGTTTTGTCCAGGTTTCATTCAATGTATTTAATAATGGCCTTGACATTTAACTTTGTCATTATTTCAACATCTACTTACTTTTTTTTATTAGAAACCTCTTGGTTTATATCAACAATTGAAAGGCAGGCAATTTTATGTTCAGGTTCTTTTACATTTTCACTTCGACAATGACCTTCATCATTATTTTAACACATTGTCGACCCGTAGAATCAAAAACGATGTCAGTGTTAAAATGGCTTAATGACCCCTAGTGGTTGAAAACACACACAAAAATAAATATGGCTACAGCTTGTGTCACCTGACATAAAAGTGATAAGGTCAAATAAATACAACTATATATATAAAAAACTCGTGTCTGTCTGTTTATCTGTTTGTTCCTTATACAAATCCACACCGTTTGACTGATTTTGACCAAACTTGGCACACATGTAGTTCTTGATCCAGGAAGTCTCGTAGGCTAAGTCAAAAATGTCTACCAGTTGTCTGTCTGTATGTTTAATATTACTTATTTGGTTTCTAATTTATTTTGGCTTTTCTAGATACAGAAACTAGGTGTAGCATGGCACGCCGGGTAACAGCTAGTGCAAACTATTAGTTAAATTCAATCAAGATGTAGTTACATTTGATAATAAAAGCTGGTTGATAATTTGTATCAGTGAATATTATTCATTTTACATAAAGCGCTTTTTAAAGATTTTGATCTACACCCACACAGTAATCTTCATGAATTCTTGATTTTTTTCTAGGACAATAATGATTTTCTTTTAGTATTATTCTAGAGCAAAGATGTTAATGTACAAGAAAATCTCTCATCACAACATAAAATTTAAATTGCTACCCCCTATATTACGCCATCAAGAGGTAGTTTCCACACTCAAAGTAGGACAAATATAAACAAATTTAGGTCTAATATTTTTTGTTGTTCGATCTGTATACAAATGTACATTTGATTGGGTTGCTTTATGTCATAGTTAGCTGGTGTTATTTGTCATTAAAATTTTTCAAATAACTTTATCAAATTCGTTCATTGTAAATTATAGAATTATTTCAAGATGATTATTGTCGGGGTTCGATGATAATAGCTGAATAAAACTACATTTAAAAAAAAATATATATGTATATATATATTTTTGTTCCAAAAATTCGGCTTTCATCAGGGCTGTGAGGAAAGAAAGAACCGATACATTTGAAAGTTACTGCCTCATTGATTTAGCAAGTTGGAATTTTCTTAACCGATCAGTTGTTTCTCTTTTCATATCCCTGATGAATGCTTGAAGACCAGGCCAAAATATTAGCAAAAATATAAACTCATTTTCTATAAATGTAGTTTTATTCAACCATTATGACCAAACCCTTACTATTCCAAACTTGATAATCTTCAATCTCCAATCTCTTCTGAGTAAAATTATTTCAGCATTAATAACTTTGGACATTTTTTAATTACTTACCTTCAAATCGAACAAACATTACTGAATAGCCTCCCACTTCCTGGATACTTTTGTTTTTCCCAAATGGGCCTTGAGAGTATTTCTGGAATAATAGTTGCGTGCTGAAAGTTTGTTCATTTCATTTTGAGTATGGGTTTCAGAGGGAAGCGTGAGCGAGCTTGAAGGCCTGATCCAGTCACAGACTCAACTAATGGAAAAACTAAACGCGGAATGCCAAGCTCTCACTAAGCGACTCGAGGAGTCCTCAGCTAGGCACAAGTAAGATCAATTTCACATCTTCATTATGAAGACAAAATGGGTAAAATTGTTGTACCCTTCGCCCATTCCCTCCCCCTTTTAATAATATTATTAAGTAGAATTCAAGGTGCTGCTGCTGCTCTAGAACAGCTATTGACCATTAAAATGTCGTTCATGTCTATTAGTCTAAGAGCTGGCAACGTTTTGGAGGAAGGCTATTTTTATTATGGCTACATGTTTACTATGTTGTCTCTCTCACTCCCCCAGGCATTATACAGGCAGTCTGACTGGTTGTAAACGTTGCGTTCATAATTGCACGTCATATTTGTACAGGAAAATAGTAAATTTTCAAATCATTTCAAGATGGTCATTATTTTCTTTATAAATCAAATTAACTTTTTGTAGCCTAAATTTATGATTGCCAGATATTATTATTGATGTTTACAATGTACCAGATTATATACATTTTTGCACAATGTACCAGAAATGTTTTTAATTCGGTCTGGATGGTTGTTTAACGACTGAATTATTGTTTCGCAAATTAATTGTGGATTTTTAATTCTTAAATAAAGTCATATATACATTTTAGCCATATTAACACTTTTGGGTTTCCCCATGGTCCAGTGGCCAACGCCTTAGATCCATATACGGGAAATGGTGTGTTCAATTCCCACCGGCGGAGGAATTTTCTCATCTCACGGCTCGATGGGAAAATTCCTCGCTACACCCTGGTTGTCGGCGCTAATGGACTAGATGTTGATGCGAAAAAAAACAAAAAACGTAACACTTTGAGGACTGACGGCTTAGAAAAAAATGTCCATCAGGGCCCAAGTCTTCCTTTTGCATAGTTATTTTGGCAAACATATAAAAAAAATGATAAGTGAAGAAACTTTTGAAATGATTTTGGTGGATTAATTACAATTTAGTTAAGTGTCAAATACGCCCAGTATTTCAAATAGTCAAATAGTGACAGCGGGCCCGCTGAAGGAATTTTTCCGGTGGATTCAGTATCATACGATACCAGACCCCCAAACCTAACCGGGCATAATCTAATGAGTTCCCAAACCAAATACGAAGGGTATAGGACAAGGCCCGGAGTAGTGGGGATAGAAACAAAGGAAAGGTACCTGCTGACGCACACACCATGACGCTGGGCTGTTTATAAGTAAATAAATTTATTTAAATTTTAACGTCCATTATTATTAGCTAAGAATTTTAGGACAGGTTATCTATAGGTTACCACCCTTTTCTAGCTGGGATAGGGCTGATAGCTTTTCTTTTTTCCAAAGAAAAGCCACCATCCCTAGTGGGAAGCTAGTTGAAATTAAAATTAAAAACAAAACATTTCTGGTACATTGTACGAAAATGTACACCGTCTGGTACATTGTAAACAACAGTAATATTGTCTGGCTATAATAGATTTAAGCTTCAAAAAGTTAAATTGATTTAACATAAAAAAATTGGCCATCTTGAAATTATTTGAAAAATTACAATATTCCTGTACAAATGAACTAATGAATGCAACACCTACGATCAGCCAGACTGTATAATGTTTGGGGCAGTGAGAGAGACAACATAGTAAAACTTCAGCCATACTAAAATACTGTTTTCCTGACTTTCGTACTATAATTTCCTACTTGGGTTACAATAGTTATTAAATATATCCCAGAAGCAATATAATGAGTTCCTATTCTCTTAAAATATGATCAATTGCAAATGTCACTTTTAGTGGCTTAAATTTTTAATGAAAACTATAATAAAACCTGTCAGAAATTCTTTAGATTTCCTCTGGATATCGTGAATACATTACTTTAGTTTTTGATCGGTAGAAGTTTTATTCATTTTCATTAAACATTTTCTCAATTTTTTCATATATTATGCATTTGTTAAGCAAATTCTCATTAGGGGAAGATTTTACTCATTTAAAAATATGTGAATTTGAGGGTGGGGAAGGCCCAATGGATTCTTGAAATAACTAGCAGGAGTTGCTCCCCAAAATTCTTTAAAACATTAAGTTGTACTTGGGACGTTTCAAACCTGTTTAGGTTCATCATCAAGCATTTTAAATTAGGTCATGTTAAGATCTATTATAATTTTGATAATTTCTTGTTAAGGTCCAACATTTTGATGTTTGAGAGTAAACATTAAGATCCGGGTAAGAATCTTATAATTGGTTGAGTGGACAAGTCAGATTCACACTGAATCTGATTATGAGATTTAACACTTTACTCTCAAACTTCAAAATTATGGACCTTAACAAGAAATTATCAAAATTATAATAGACCTTAACATGACTTAATTTAAGATGCCTGATGATGAGACTAAACAGGTTTGAAATGTCGCAAATATAACTTAATGTTTTAAACAATCTTAGGGAGCAACTCCTGCTAGTTATTTAAAATGTATATTTTAGTTTTATTTTTTCATCAATTGGTAACTAGCTTGAAATCCTTTTTTAATGCTGCAACAACAAAATGTGACATATCTTTCAAATGAAAACCTTTTCCAACCATTTCTTTCTGTTACTTTTTATTGCTTTCGGACTGAAGAATGAATTCCCACAGTTTGGCCAATAAAGAATGGATAATCCATAATGTCTTCACACATGGTATTTGAAAGTAACAAAACTCCATTCCACATTCTTTGAAAAAAAAGGGAGTCAATCGTTGAACCTATTCCTCAATAAACTTCTTCTACATTTGCAGAGATTTAATGCTTACTAAATGTAGAAGTTTTCCTGTATGTAGTGAATCTGTAGTCTGTTAGGGGGCTGAGGAAAAAAATCACGAGAAACCTCTGAATAATCGAGAAAAAACAGAAGTGCGTTATTGGTCGTCCAGAAAGTATTTTCTATCAGTGGGTTTAGTGAATTAAATCATTGTTTTCTTAAAGGAAATTTTGTCTATTTTACGATGGCATAATTAGAATTTAATTATCTTGGACTGTTTTTGAGCAATCCTTTCTTATTCAATAAAAAATGTGTCTACGTTAAAAAAACAGAAAATTGGATATAACTGCTTTTCCCTTTGGAATCGGACCATACTTCAAATGAACTTTTTTGTTGGAAATTATGTCTAGAATCACCTCCTAGAGTTTGACTACTTAGACCTGAATCACCCTGTATAGTAAATAAATTTGACTTATTAACACTTTTAGATATTTTGGATGTATTGTAGGTTCATTGTGAAAAGTGTATGCTTTGTTAACATACACGAGTAATTAGCAATTTTAGAGAGAAGGTTTAAATTCTAGTTATAAAAATTACTTTATTCCGAATATTTTCTATACTTTTTCTTGGGGTGAAATTTAAATTATGAATGTGATGAATTCGTACAGTCGTCTGGGAAACTACAAGAAACCTTTATTAAGGTCCTCAATTTATCTTTTAACTAGTAGACAAAATAAGTGTTGTGAGACAGAAGTAGCCCTTGAATACTGCTTGACAGTGGACACGAACGAAGCAGAGAATGAGGATCCACTCAACAAACCTGCTACGGAGACGTCGGTCCCTGCAAAGAAACACCGAAAAATAAAAGTTGATGTTTCGATAAAACTCAAAAGAAAACCAAAAAAACTGAAGGTGAGTTTTCTGGGACACACTTAGTTGCATCATGTATGTATAGAGCTGAGTCATAACTTTTAATTGATTTTAAGGTGAAATCCACCGCATAAATAATATAAACATCCATACCATAGGAGCTTTGTAAATTGAGCACAATCCTCAGAGAGGAAACTAAATAAGTTTTTATAAAATTTTCTTTACTCTTTTTATTTATTAAAACCAATCCAGCTCAATTATTTTTGAAAACATTATTTATATAAATAAGTACTTCCATTGGTACAACTTTAATCTTTATTATAATACATCATTTCCAGTAGTTTCAAATACTATATATCAGGACTAATACAAAAAACTTATGTCCTAGTTTCGAGTGGTTAACTCCTAACCCGTTCCAAATGGACCGATTTTGCTCATTAGTTTTAAGTGGTGTATAACTCAGATAAGCACACTCATATATATTCATGGCGAATAGTACACAAAGACAAAAATAAACCAGTGCAAAAATCAACACTGCGCGTGCGTGAGATCAAGTCAGAGGCCTATATAGAATACTACCATATAAGTATATTAGCCCAGAATAATCAAAATGAAATAATAATGTATTACTGGATTAAATAAATTCAAATAAATTTGAATATTCAAAGCTTCCATTTTAAATATTACTTTTTAATACGATGTTGCATCAAAAGTGCTGATGATAAGATAACTTCTGCAAAAATGTAGAAGAAAAAATGTTATCAATTAAACACCACAGAAGCTCAAAGAAGAATTGAATTGAACTAACTGTATGGTTCTCTTAAGCAAGTGGACTCTATTTTAGGGGGTTGTTTTCCCAAGGAGCTGGGCCAAATCGTTGAATGGCAGTCGCAGCCATGTAAATTGTAAAATATGTTGTACAATTTTGAGTCACAGTGATGGAGCTACACTCAGAGACACAGCTCTCTAGAATATTAATATTTCCTGCTCGCACGACACACACACTGCTCTTACGAGTCTTACGAAACACACACTAAACACTGCTCGCTTACAAAATTTTCACTACTCCTCTTTGAGTCTCAGAATACACTGCTAACCGGATCACATCCGGTCAGGCTCTACTTTCGTCATAGAGGTACACTCCATGCAGGTTCGATCTACACAGTATCAAACATAACTCTTTGAGAAAAGCGGAAAACCAAATAATACAATTGTCACAATGCATGTTATGGCTCAGCTCATTCCACAAGTGTAATGATAGACGCATGGATCTGAAAGTAGTTAGACTTGTCCATCGGAGTAACAGCTTCTTGTGTCCAGACTGTAATAAAAATTGTGTTTGTGTCTTTTAATGTTTAAATTGAGCTTGCATTTTTGTTTATTAATCTGTAGTAAAAAGATTTTTAATTTTACCCATTTTGTTTTTTACTGCAGCAGCTTTTTTGTCTAAATGTGCTGTAATATTTATGCATAACAAGTATCCTAAAGTAATTGTATTTTTATGTATAAAAATTAGCTATATGAAAAACAAACTATTTCTTTGATCTAATACAGTATTAATTTGCCAATTATCTTATTAAATGCTATGAGTATTATTCTGTTGAATTTTTGCTTAAAATGTCACTGGATTGGAAACTATTTCCTAAAATTAATAGTGTATAATCACTTAGATTCTATTCTTAGAACTAACTTACAAAAAAAAAATAGTATGCATTTTTCTCTCAAAACAAGAGTGTAGAACTTTAAGCTTAAAGCTTAATCTCCTTACCCATTTCTTTTTAATTTGAATGCCCAAAGAACAAATTTAAAAAGAAATATTAATTAAGCATTGACACTTGATTAAGCGCGAAGAAAAGATTAGCCCAAAATATCTTTTGAAGAGTAATAATCCAAAAATGAACTGAATCACTTGGATATTTATCTGCAACATCCCATTAGCAAGCCTTCATGCTATTGATATTATAACTATACTCAGTAGCTAGGCTCCAATTTTCAATAATAATTCTTCCTTTATCTTCTCACAATTATTCTCATTGCATCATATTGTGGCTCCTCTTGTGTGCTCTAAAACGCCCAAATGTTTTAGACTGCTTGTATGTAGAGACGGGTTGCTTACTACTGAGCTGGTTCTTTCAGAAGAGCGAGTGAGCTGTGGCTCAGTAAAAAAAGGCTGGCAGTTCTTCTAAGATCGGTAGAGTTTGGCAGAGATCGGAAGAACCAGATCCATATTCATACTCGTTTTCATTGATATTCATACCATGGTTAAATATTGGGCACGGTCCCAGAGAATTCATAATGAGATAGAGATAGTTAGCCGTTGAGGTGATGCAGAGTCAAGGGATGGTTGGGATTCGTCTAGGAGAAAAACTTGTCAGATTTTCAAGGAAAAATGTACATTGGGCTTACACTTGACCATGGTCACCTAAATGTTATCTTGGTCTTCCTCCCTCTCCAAGGCATTTTTTAGTGCTGAAGTAGGCTGCCAAAGTGCAACCGAAACGTCCAATATAGATGTTTGCTTGAAGGTCAGACTTTTTTTTTTCCTAGCCGAATCCAAACGATCCCTTGACTCTGCAACAAATGTAATGCTATCTAAAATTAAGAGTGGATTTTATCCTTTCATTATTTATTTATTTTTTTGTTACTTAATAAGGAAAATGTATTTAAATTTCAATGTGATACGAAGAAACAAATTTCTTAGAAACGAAGCAAATAACTATTTCAGTGAGGATGCTGCTTTTCTAAGGAGTGAGAATGAAGCTCTGCTGTCAAGGCTCTACAGAGTTTGGGATAGCTGCAAGGAACTTCGCTATGCCTCCGTTCCGTTTTATTATGATGGATGTAACAATCGTAAAATGTTTCCATCATTACCGTGAAAATGAAATAAGATACAGTACAAATATGCAATGGCTGTTTAAGAAGAAAAACTTTCATCTGCTTGATGTCAGTTATGTGTGCTTTCAAAGGAAAAAAATACAGTTTTTTGTCACTCAAAAATTTCATTAATTCATTCCCTAGATCCCTTATATATCTAAACCACTGAATCTGATCTAATGAGGTTTCATTCAACTTCTGTGTTGTGTTTAATTCGATGAACATGTGCTACCACATTGAGTGAATCATTATTTATTTCCAAATATTTAAAAACACTCATTAAAGTATTGAAAAAAAAATGTGTTGGTCTATCATAATATTACAAACACAATAATGAGAAGAAAAAAAAATAGAAGAATAAAACAAATTTATAATATTACATTTCCTAGTTTTTACTTGTTTATATTAATTAATAATTCCTCTTAGAATTTTAGACTGCATTAGTACCATTTTAGGACAAAACTTTCATTGAAGTTTAAGAGGAAAAGGAAATGAGGTGACTTATATCATGTGCAGGGAGACTTCTGCACCTGTAAGAGCATTACTGCTTGATGAAAAAGCAATAAAATATCAAAACAGCACAATATAAACAGAAAATATTAAGATATCGCCCCTACCTTGTCAAACTATCCAATATGCAAATTGGAGCAAACTAGGGAACTAACATATTCTATCCATTTATGAAGTAATATATTGAAAAATGGTCTTATTCGATACTTTATTTAAGGCATTAAAGGCTATTATTCTAAAGTGGTTAGAGTTTCGACAATGTGTGACAAGCCGTATCGTCCAAAATCGAAGACCAAAGTCTCGACTCTGAAAAACGAGATTTTTCATATTCGATAGTTTGACATGGTAGGGACGAAGAAGCAATAATTATGAATTCACATTTGTAAATAGTGATGTATAATTGTACTTAGTCTCGTTAACATCGATACACTAATGTACAAAAAGAAATGTTTTTAATTCGTTTTTTTTTTCTAATTGCTTCTTAAAAAAAAAAAAAAAAAAAAAATAGAAAAACGCTAACGTAAAAATAAATAGCATAAACAAGTTCTAAAATAGTGCTTAAAGTAAAGAATAAAATGAAAGAGGTAACGTGTACAACCTACACCAAAATTTTCCCAAATGAAATTGAACTGTACAAATATAAAATATTTAACTATCACACATATATAACGCATACAAAACTGGATGAGTTATTTTCGGGGCAGGATAAAATTTAGGCTGTAAATAATGTAATGTAATAACACTTTTCATTCCAGGGAGGAAATGGCCAGCCTTCAGAATAATATAGAGTATCTTAGTAGTAAACTAGAGGCTCCAGATCACTTTCGAAATCAGGAATGGCGAGGTATTCCGAAAATAGTAGATGCAAATTGCCCACCTGCTTTACGCCTAGAGTTAAAATATTTTGATTAAAAATTGAATACAAAAAATAACTGTAAGATAAAATGTACAAAAGAGCTTACATGCTTATAGAAACTTTTTTTTTTTTACTTTAGAATAGATACGCAGAATAGATTGCACTTTTTTTCTCTCATTCTTAACAAATAATACAAGATTGAAAGTTATAAAAAAAATGATCTTAAGATACCTTTAACCCCTGGTGTTTCTAAAGTATCTGACAGACAAGAGGGAAATTTCGGTAAAATATGTTGGCAGCAGTGAGCTTCTAAACTCTAGATGCTCACTGCTGCCAACATACTTCACTGAAATTTCCCTCCCGTCTGTCAGACACATTATACACACCAGGGGTGAATCAATGATTTGCCATATTTTATTGTTTTTATGATGTTTGACATAATCATTTCAGATAAAAATACTGGATTAGTAAGTTTTGTACAAAAAATCTACAAAGCGTAGTTAAACAAAAACTAACAGAAAAAAAGTAATCCTTGCTTATCAAAGTTTATTACTTATTGCAAGTTACTAATTTTTGGCAAGTTAAATTTAAAGTTTTTTTTTCTAAAGTGCTCTTTTGGTAAACACATAAATTTGTAATGTTGAATAAATGAAATACATATGTATATTTTATTAAAACGTTTTTGAATCTTTTTTTTTTTTTTTTTACCTTTTCTTAATTTTGAGTATGAATCAAAAATTAAAAAATGAATAGCTTATGTATCGGAAAACACTTTTTTTTTTTTTAATTATTTTTGTATAGGTATACATTTTTTTAAAGGTAGTTGAAAATATTTTGTTTAATGATGTAATAAAGGAGCATTTAGTTAAGCCATCTTATTATATCTCTCACCAGTTATTAATTTTCAAAAATTCTGGAAAGCAAGTAACAAAATTCTTGTTTTGTTCTGTGTTGCTTTTTCTGTAAAATATTTTACCAACATTGATTGCATGTTACTTGACTTCAAGTAACATTGAATTGCAATTGGTATTTCCAATCATTTTAACTATTTATTTATTTTTTTTTATCCTCTGGCATTTTTGTTATACTAATTGACAATTGTATATAAACCCATTAAACTGGGTGGGTTTGGTTAAACGTTATCATCAAAAATTATAAATAATTAGTAGTATTTTTTTTTATACATTTTATCCAAAATATTAATATATGAATTTTTGGGGTTGGGGATCGCAAAACATCGAGATTTTCAAAATATATATATATATATATATATATATATATATATTGTTTTGCTGGATAAATTGTTTATAATTTTAAGAATATTTGAAATATTTAAATTACTTCTTTGAAACTGGTGTGCATTATATCCCAAAAATTGATGATAAAAACTGATTTGATTAAAATTTACAAAACAGATTCTTTATTTTACTAAGATGTGATTTAGGGAAACAATTTTAAAATATTATTGAAATTTCAAATTAAATTTAAATTTTATTGAAATTTTTAGTTTAAAAAGTGTATTCCTATATGATACGTATGAACATGACATTCCATCAAAAACAATCCTGTCAGGTTATTGACCATATAAAAAATGAGTCGTAAATTTTAACAAAATTGTTGCAGTAGATCTTGAGATATCTTGTACACCAGTTTGAAAATTGTAGTTTCAAGAATATATGTTTAAGATATTCCAAAAAGTAAAACTAATTTGACCTTGCAAAAAAAAAAAAAAAAAAAAAAAAAAAAAAAAAAAAAATGATTTTAGGAAAATCTTGAGATCCTTTAACCATTTTAAAACTTTGATTTACGATGCTGAACTATAATGTTGTGGGTTTAATGAGACTACCTTTATGATCTTTGTGGTAAATTTAATTTTAAAAAATGCCCTTAAACTTGAAATTTTTATGCTGTCTTATAAGTCCAAAATCTTTTTTGAAGTAGTTTTTCTTTTATATTTTATTTTCTCCAAACTCTGTATCTTGCAACCATCCTTGCAATATTTAGTTGAAGAGTGCCAACTAATTGGTGCTTTTCCTAAGATTACCAGAATAAAATAAGTATTCTTTCTTTGTAAGCTTAATGAAAAACAGAACACGCCCCTCATTAATAGTTTTTGATTGGTAATTCAAATCGTGATTTTATTCAGTATTTAAATTTTTATGGCAACACTGATTGATAATTTTTATGGCAACACTGATCGATAACTTTTATGGCAACACTGATCGATAATTTTTATGGCAACACAGATTGATACCCCCTCTCTCTGGTGTGTTAGAAAGAAGATTTTATAAACATAAAAATTTGGTTTATTGATGATCTATATTCTTCATTAACTCCCAGTATCTGATCCCAGTGGGTTCTTTTCCTCCAAGGTGAGCTGAAGTTTCAGGAACAAGCCTATTTCATTGGTGACAGATAACATTTTAAAAGCGATCTTAGAACTTATAGTGCAATATTTATTTTCAATTCATATTTGAAGAAAAAAGAAGAACGTTTTTCATTCTACTTCAGTATAATAAAATAATTTTAGATATCAGAATATATAATGTGTAAATATTATTACTAATAGAATCTTTTTGCAAGTGTGCTGCTTGCTTGGAATTGTGAGATATGTCAATTTATTGAGGGTGAAAAATATATCTGTTTATATTTTTGTATTTTGTCATCAATCATTTAATTTTTTTTTTCATCCTCAATATGACAACTTTCACTCTCCCGCTACACAAAAAGAAAAAAGTTTTGTTGTGATGTCCATAGATGTTTTTCTAGAAATGTGTTTGTCACTGTGTGTTTATTGAGTAGCGTTAGTTTACTATACATATTTTTTAACAATTTAAACCAATCACTTTATTCAATAGATAATTACTAGGGATGTAAATGTAAACTCAAAGTTTAAAAAATAATTCAACTTTTTAAAATAGAACAATAAAGTAAGCCCTTATAAAGAGCTTTTTCTGTTGAAAATGAAGAAATACTGAATTTTCTTAAATTAATTTTTTTCATAAGTATAATAAAAAGAAATAATTGTTAGCATTGTATTATAATTCATTGTTTCTATTCTAATATGATTTAAGGCCTTTCAAATATTTCTTCCAGATGATGCAAAGTTGGGAAATTATAAAGACAAAAGTGTACTGCCACAAGAGAAATTACAATCAAAAGTTGGGATTCTTGATGGTCATGATAAGATTGGTAGTGATGCGGTCGTTCAAAAACAAGATCAAAACAAACATCCTCAAACTGAAAAGCCTAAAAATATTGAAAATCTAGCTTATAATAAAACTGGTGATAAAATGTACCCGAATAACTTAAGCAAAGAATATGATCAGCAAGTTTATAAGAATGGTGATAAAGCTTATGAGCAGCAACAACCTTATGACCAAAAGGGACCTGATATTGATCAGCAGCAACCATATGATTCAGGCCAATCTGGGAATTATGAGCAAAAATCAGAATACAAGACTGTTTTGCCCGAAATTTACAAACCAGATCAATCATTTGACAAAGAAAGAACTGGAGGTTATGAGCAAAGCCAAATTTATGACCAGACAAGAAGTAGAGAATACGAAGAAAGGCAAGCATATGATCCGACAAAGCCTGGCGAATATGATCAAAATCAAGCATATGATCAGACAAAGCCAGGTGAATACGATCAAAGTCAAGTATATGATCCGACAAAGCCTGGTGAATATGATCAAAGTCAAGCATATGATCCAACAAAGCCTAGCGAATATGATCAAAGTCAAGCATATGATCCAACAAAGCAAGGTGAATACGATCAAAGTCAAGTTTATGATCCCACGGGTACAGGAGGATTTGACCAAAACCCAGCCTATGGCCAAGAAAGTACTGGGCAATATCAGGAAAATCCTGTCTATGACCAAGGAGATCCTGGACAATATGATCAAAATCAATCTTATGACCAGACAGGTAAATATAGCAATGATCAAATATATGAAGGCGATCCTGCTTACAGTCAAGAAGGTTTAGCTTATGACCAAAACCAACCTTATAATCAGGAAGGAGATTATCATCAGCAAGGTTATGACCAATCATATGACCAGACTAATGTAGATTATAGCCAGGGTTATGATCCAAATAGTGCTCAATATGAACAAGGCGGAACATACCCTCAAGCTGAACAGTATGAACAGGGTAATGCCCCAACAGGAGAGGTTTACCAACCTGAGCAATATGGAGAGAATACACCCAGCCAAGCATATCAAGAAAAAGATTTTGAACAAGAGAATTTGCAAAATAAAACCGGATCAACCTAACTGCCATATCGTCAATTCTTAATTTAGTAGCAGTTATATATTCACAGAGTAATGTGAACTGTATAAATGAATAAAAGGAGCTAATTAGTAATAAATAACTTTAATATGCACAATTATCCTCAATCATTAATAACAAATGGTAAAGCAATTTTAATACCAATCTTATGATGTTTTAGAAACAACAGAAAAAACAATAGTCCTTAAAGGTAAAATATTAAGATTATTCTAGCCCAATAACATTACTAAGCGTCAAGAGTTTGCTAAGCATCTGAATGCTATTCTTTAACACGTTCAATGCTGCCGCCATCTTGGTGATTTATTTTAATTTACTTCCCGTCTGACTGATTATTTTTTTTTTTTACAATTAATCATTTATTTTAAAGTTTATAATATTGTAGGAATAATACAATTAAAGGTTGCTTCATAATTTGAATAAAAACTAATGAGCACCATATGGTGCTTGCAGAATGGGATGAACAGCTGCTCTGAAATCCAAACAGAAAGAAGCTTTGTCTTTTCAGAACACTTTAAGGGGGAGAGAGAACTCCAAGCAGGTAGTTAGTAGTCAGGAGGGCAAGGAGCTCCGCATGGTGCTCACCGTTTCTGAGAAGGGGTTGGGAGAGCACCATACGGTGCTCACCATTTTGTACGTGTTAATGGTGCCTTCTCTTAAGAAAATTCTGGAAGCAGTAATTACTAAAAAGAAAAAAAAAAAAAAAAAAATGAATACAAAGATTGACACGCAGATCTTAGGTAAATTTCTTAGGAATAGGTATAATAGGAAAACTACAGAAGTCAAATGTATATAAAACTGAGGGAAACTACCACTTTTGACTAATTTAAAATTTTTGACAATCCCACCAAGTGGATATTGTGTGTAATTTTTCCAAGAATCTATGTTATCTTTGACACAAATTTTCCCATAAGAAAACGAATGGCAACTCTGTTCCTTCCTTAATCATGATCATGCTATAGCCTATTCAGATAGACGGAAAAGTTCAATTCTGCATGCGCGAAATATTTCCAGCGGTTCCACCATTTGCAAACTTCCATTTCAAGGAATAACACGATACGTGAAACACTATAAAAACTGATTACATCTTGTTCAAGACTTAGGAAGGCTTTGAGAGGTCAAACAAAGGAAATAGTGTCTAATATTTATCAATACTTATCCAAAGCTAAGACTAAAGACGTTTTAAACCTCTTAATGATAAGGTTATAACAGAGAGAATTTTTACTGGTAATTTCCTGCATGGGGAATATTGGCGAAGCCCTTTTCCCTCCAACTAAACAATCTATTTGAACAGGCTATAACTTAAATTGATTTTAGCCTTAGCTTTGGCTACGTATTGATAAAGATTAAACAATACCTCCCTTTCCTGACCTCTCAAAGCGTGTTGTTCATTGTATTGGAAATTCAAGTGGCGGAACCGTTGGGAATATTTCCCTCAAAATTGCGCTCATGCAGGATTAGAACTATTCCATCTACAGCCTGTTCAGTTAGATGGAATAGTTCTAATTCCACATGCGCAAAATTCTGAGGGAAGTATTCCCGACGGTTCCTCCACTTTCATTTCCAATAAAATGAACAGCACACTACTTTAAACTCAATAAAAACTGATTATGTCTCGTTCAGGACACCTAATTAACACCACTTCCTTTCTTCTTGTGCCATTTGTTGATGTCTTCCATGATTTAACACATCTCTTTATTTCTCTGAGTTTGTTTTCCCTTACTTGTTGCCAAACAGTTTGCCATGTATTCCAAATCAAGTCTTTCGAGTGGGTCATTAAATCAAATTTTGAAACTTTATAGAAAGGCATACCTTCTCTAATTGCTTTTCTTGCCAAGGTGTCAACTTGTTCATTTTTATTTATTCCGCAATGTCCTGGAATCCATACAAATGTAACCTTTTGTTCCTTTAAATTTAGCTCGTAAATTCTTTTAAATATATTCACTATTATGGGATGCGATGAATATGGATCACCTATAGCAAGGATGTTAACCCGTATGAGAATTGGCCATACAAACCTCACCCATTCCTTTCTCATGTCAAAGGAACCTCCACCAATTTGCAGCTCATGCAATGTGCTACTCACTGTTAAACACATTCTGACGAATTGCCGTGCTTATGAGCAACTAAAAGAACAACACCAACTATCTGACTCCTTAGATGAAATTCTAGGCGACGATAGTAATCAAGTAGAGCGGCTTTTCTACTTTTTAAATGCCTCGAAGTTAATTGACAAAATTTAATTTAACCTTATATCAAAATTCAATACAACAAAATTTAGTTACACCTTAAATTAAAAATACCTCCGTAAGCATGGCTAAATAACACTGATATGCATATGTACGTGTATGGATGTATGTATGTATATGAGTGTGTGTGTGTAAGTGTGTATCTATGTATATGTGTAATCTCTAAACAATAATTATCAATCAAAGGAATGGCGTTAATGACCTTAAAGGGTTGACATGCCATTAAAAAGCCAAAAAAAAAAAAAAAAAAAAAAAAAAAAAAAAAAAAAAAAAAAAAAAAAAAAAAAAAGGACACCTAATTGAGGACTTTTGGAAAGGAGGTTTTTCCCCATATTTTAACTTGTTAGCGAATTTTTACATCTATAACATATTCCATATAAAGAAAGCACTAAGCAACAGTCATACTTGATTAGCATAAAACATTAATGTTGAAGGGCCAGAATGAAGAAAGAAGAATGAATGAAGGGTACCCCCCCCCCCTTTCTCATTTGAGTTGTCCTTTAAATAATTATATCTGTGTGCAAGTTTTCTGGGAAAATCTTGACCAATGGATTTTGGTTACTTGACACAAGTAATAGCCTTAAAAAGGTTTACAGAAACTAGAACTTGTAAAAGGGTTCACTTTGGCATCTCCTAAAGATGCCAAATTATTTTAATTCTTTTTTTTTTTTCTTAAATCTTGTTTTGAATTGACCTCAGAAGGAAAAAAAAAATAGAAATAGTAAGAAAACACTTTAATTGAATCGATTCATGCAAAAAGAACTTCAGTCCATTTTTTCCCAATATGAGTTCCGATAATATTTTTGTTAGTATGAGTGATGAATTCTTTGTATCTAAAGGTAACCTCACATTTCTATATTTAAATGACTTCAATCCAATACATAGTTGCCATAGAAACATAGTCCTAATTTTATAATTCCTTGCAGAAGGGGTTTCAATCTAGTTTTCTCAAAACTACTGATTTTGGACTGAAGCTCTTTTTGCATGGATCGATTCAATTATCCTTGTATTATTTTTATTATTAAGAAAATTAAAATAAATCTTGTATACCATCAACTTCGCCTCACTTTAATTCTTTGAGTCCTCTTGAAACAAGACACTTTATAGCCCTTTTCTAATAATGAATTTCTAATCAGCTCTCATGCCATGGTCTTCTTTCTGATTGGACATATTAATATAGTTATAATATTGAGCCTAAAATATGATATATGTAGACTAAACCCTAAAGATTGAAGATCCAATTTGCCAATTTATACCTCAACTATACTCCTTTAGCCAATTGAATCAGTTTCAGTTTTACCTTTGAGACATCAAAATTACAATAATTGAATATAGTACTATCTAAACAAAACATCAGCCTCTTCGAGTGGCAAATTCATTTTACTGCTAAAAGTGATTACTAAAACAAGCAATACAAAAATGTGGAAAGTAGACAAAAAAAACTATCAAAGCACTTATTTCTCTAACTGAGATTGTCCCAATGAAAATTCGTAGACTGTTTTTGTAAGAATTTAGTAAGCTTTCAAATAGTAGTTACTGTGATTTCCCAACCGTTTTCGAGATTTTTAAGAAAATATACAAAAAAATAAATAAAACAAAATTACTCATGACTGTTAATATATATTTTTTCTTTCTAATACTTCCTTAACTACGATTGTAACTGACATTTAAATATCTTGGAGTTTGGAAGAAAGAGAAACATCTGGAAAAATTTTCAACTGAATCCATCGTTCGAGTAACACTAGTTTTATCAGCTTTTCTAGAAAACGGTGACAGATATCACCTTAAGAATGGTTTTATTTGTTTCCTCACATTAGAAAACTTATACAAAAAGGAATTGAAATCTTATTAACTCTAAAACATAAGAGCCACATTTTTTTTCCTGTCATTTTCGGCACTACCGGATTGCGTCATCGGGCCGAAGTCATAAGCGGGTTTCTTTCTTATGAAGGGAGGAGGAATCCATCCAGTAAACCAAGGGTCTGAAAAAAATACCTTCATTAGGAATGATAATTTCTCTGCAGAAAGCTTATATTTGGGATTTTATTATGTTGATGAACAAAATATTGCTCTTTTCATGGCAATATACTCTGAAGGGTAAATTAAGAGTCAGAAAAACTCTCAAGTTCCAACTTATGAACTTTATTAGAGAAATACAAGGGTTTCTTCACTGCATAGGCTAATATAGGAAATAACTGGGGGGAGGGCTGGGAGCATGGGGTGATTTGGGGGTATGGAATACTAACATCCTAGAACTTGAAATAGTTAAACAACTAAAACACTAATACAGCCAAAAAATATACATTTTTTCTGAACTAGGTGATCTTATATAATTTATTTTTGATGATTTTATGGCACATTTTTATCTATTAAATCAAAATTTTGGGGAGGGGGGCTTCAGCCCTCCCTCATAAACGCCCATGTTTTGCTATAACCCAGTAACTCATTTTGTCTAGCATTACACTTACTATAAATCATTAATAACTCTCTAGTTGTATGGATGTTGTGTCTGTAAGGTGGGAAAGAAACAAGAACATTAAATTTTACAATCCTTTATTACTTAAAATGTTATAATTTTTCAACCTCATCTGTCTTTACCAAATTTTTCCCTTTCATCAATATGACAATAATCAATACATTAAAATGCAATATTAATTAGCAATAAAGAAAAATATTCATTACGCTTTTAAGAACTTCGATCTTCAAATAATTTGGATTATTCAATTTCAATTTCTCAAACCATTAATAAGTTGAAATTAAAAAAAAAAAAATCTGACTAATTCCTCCCTTAACGAGGATTGACCTTCAATTATATAAATTATAAGAAAGACGTAGTTAACATTAATCCAGTCTGTAACTGCATAACAAACAAGACTATAACAATGGTGGCCAGAGCTAGCAACATACTATTTCATAGCAACAAGGTAAAGGTAAGTAATAATATATCACAAGTCACAAATTTTCATGACAATAATTTACAATTTCTGAACACAAAGTTAAAAAAATCTAAGACATATTTATACATATAAATATATATAAACATATTTACAAGTAACATATTTTAACTATTATACAATATTGGCCGCTTAATTTTACAGGCAATGTTCTTGAATGAAAATTCCTGTTATTTTAAGAGTTCTTGAGAGAGCATATAAATTTTCACAATGTCTGTCTTTAATTTATAAAACTAGCTGATAAAACGTAAAATAAAGTCGACATTTATTTTCTATTTCATCAGACGTATAATTGCAACAATTTAATTTTCCTTAATCACTCAATAGGTATTTTGGTTCTCGTATATATACAAACTACAAATGTACAAAATGAAATAAAAATATCACAATTTCCTTAACAACTAGATGTCTTTTTTGGGATTTTCAAACAGGAACATTGTGTATACAATGTTTTATACAATAGATACAAATTTCCATTAAGTAATAAGACACAAAAGCAAGGAGGTGAATGAGTCAAACAAGCCTTTCTCGATAAAATTATGTTTTAGCCGTCAGCGGATTAGCTTAGCATGGAAGATCAAGGCAATAAATAACAGGAGGAAACAATTAGAATTTTGAACACATCAATCATTTGGCACAATAAAAGACAACTCTTAAATCATAAATAAATGTTGATTAGAATAAAATAGCTTTCGATAATAAAAAATATTTTCATTGGTTCATTTCTACGAACATACAAAGACTACAAAACTTGTAAAAAATACGATATGCATTCCTTATTTTATTTCTTGGGTAAAATGTAGGAGATACAACACATTTCTAGCCCTCTCCAAAGAGATTTCCTACTACACTTCCATTACAAAATTATCATCTTTCTATCGAATACAAAATATGAAAATGCATTAATATTTTAAATTGGCTAGACTTTGGTAAACAAAAGATTTTACATTATAAATAAAATGATTTATCATTGATATGGAAATCGCATTGAATAAAAAGTAAAAACATAAAAAAAGTGATCCTTTTAAAATCATAAAAAGCCATGCAGTTCCCACTTCACTCGTACTCGATGTTTTCAAAAAGGACGTCATTGAGAACTGAAAAACAACGTTAAAATTACTTAAAATAAATAATTATAATTCTAAAAAATGATCTCATCCTTCTTCCCAAATTAAGCCACAATTAATTGAAAGTTGTAATATGCAATGATCACAAATATCAAGTATATTACAGGGTGGGTTCTGAAAGTAATGCACACGATTTTATTGTTATTGTGGCGTGACTATCCATCACATCGATCTCGGATTGGTCAGAAAATGTCTTGGGGAATCAGTCCTTGCAAAGGAGCTTGGTCTCAGTTCCCTCCTACTGCTCAGAACCAAGCTCAAGGACAGATTCCTCAAGAATTTTCTGACCAATTCGAGCTCGCTGTGATGGATAGTCGAGTCATAATAAAATCATTTGTATTACTTTCAGAACGTAATTTTTATTAAGCCTTTCCTGTTCCTCACTCACCAAAATAATCCAGAAGAGATCAGTGACCATGGAGATTGTTGGAGTTCGGTCATTACAGTTGAATAAAACTACATTTTCTAATAAAAAATGCATTTATATATGTAAGAAAGTGTCTTTAAGCTTATAACTCCAATATTTACAATATTCTAAAGACACTCTATTAAACTAGCGAACAGCCTAATCTTTCCAAACCAGCCCATCATTCCTCAGATCCTATGTGCCCATTTCCCCGGGCTTTTCTACCTTCTGCCACAACTGGCAGGTATAAAGTGGGTTCTCGACCAGTCCAGTTTTTTTATGTGCCTCTTTTTTTGGAAATTTTCCATAGTATTTAATACGGATAAGCCATAATCTCCAAAATCCTCTTAAGAGATGAAATTAGGCAGAATGAAATGTTGGCTGAAATAAAAACTCATTTTTTATTAATAAATGTAGTTTTGTTTAATTATAATTGGTGAACCCTGGATCCCTATCCTAACAAATAATGTAAACAACCTGTACAATGTAGAGAGAAAACTTTATTTAAAAGTATTAATAAAATGGGCTGCCCAATTACGTTGGAGTAATTCAAATAATTTTTTTAGAATTTCGAAGATCATAAATTTAAGTATTCAGCAAGAACTCTTGGAAGGAAATTAAAATTTACCTTTTATCGCTGAATCAAGTCTTTTTAAATTCTTAAGTGTGATAGCTAAATCTCTTGATGTAGATTTACTAGGACTGGAAGATGCTTCACTTCCTGCTTCAAGATGTTCAATTTCTGCACTTAGCTCCTTATACTTTTCACTTTCTTCATCAAAAATATATCTGATACAAAAGATTGTAGCTGTTATATAAGGGATTTATAAAGGAATATTCTGTTTCAAAGGAGTATATGTATACATATATACACACATACATATATATATATATATATATATATATATATATATATATATATATATATATGTATATATATATATATATATATATATATATATATATATATATGTATATATATACATATATATACACATATATATATTCTTCTGAAAGATGACCTAATATATAATTCAATTCCTTCTTGTTTCTTTTTAGAGGCAGGGAGTCAAAAAAGTAATACACCATTCGTTTTTAATTACTAATTATTTTCAAGGGGCAAAGTTAGCTCATTGGTAGAGAACTGGACTAATATGATAGCCGACCTGAGTTCAAATCCCGAGCAAGCACTAAAGATTTTTATCTTCTAGTGTCTTTGTTCATAGGTTAGATTCGGTCTCCCTGATTATCCCAAGGCCTACCCAGCCTTTAATTAATTTATTAATGGTTACCTGCAAAGGGGAATGTCAGTCAGCCGGAGCATGGAAATGACCACACTATCTCCCTAGTGTGCCGTATGGTCAAGAATTGAATACCTCTACAGTATCTGCCCATCTGGGCTCACATAGCCATTTACAGGACTATTTTTTTTATTTTTTTTGGTGCTAATGGCCAAGCAGTTAATGTGCTGTAAAAAATAAAATAAAACTACATTATTTTATACTTTGTTGTCCGAAAGGATTTTTCCTTTATTTGCACCATTTCAGGGGCTTTCCGTGTTAGGAAGTCTTCTCGTCGAGTGATATCGGTGGAGGCAGAAGTATTAAGCCTACCTCCAGCAGAGAGGAAAGCCCCTATCTATGACTGAAAAGAAACAAGAAGAAAGTAATATATATATATATAATAATTGAATTGAATGTTATTTATACCGGCTATCTGAATTATCCACACACATTATGTTTACTGAACTATTTTTATTTGAGTATTTTTTTTATAATTAATAATAAAAAATTAAAAAAAAGAGTACCTGAGTTTATTGAGGATAATAGCAGTGTTTGTATGAACTCTACTTGATATGGTAGCAATAGCAGAGACGATGAAGCTGTCGATACCCTCCAATCTCGGCCTCTGCCTCGGTGAGCCACCACTAGAGTTGTTAGAGTGAAGAGAGCCACGGCTACCACCGGGAACATTTTCACCTGACATCTGTCAAAAAAAAAAAAAAAAAAAACTTTTTAAAACCTAACCAAATCATCTGAAAACTCTTGTGTATATATATATATATATATATATATATATATATATATATATATATATATATATATATATTTTCAATCTGTCCTTTAAATATTTTTGACTGAAGTATGCTTTTATTGTAAGTAAATTAGTTTATAAAAATTAGTGATTGCATTTATTTTGAAATAATTAATTATGTAAATGTTTGTCAACAATTTAAATATAATGTAAAAATATTTAAGTAAAAGAAAGGAACAGTACAGAAATTGTAGAAACATGAATGTACACATATCATCTATTTTTTTAAATTTTTTACATTACACAGATGTACACACATTAACTGTTCGAATAAAGTTGAGGTATTTGTCCTCACATACTTTTAGTAAGCCTTAACTATTAACTTGAAATTATTTGTAACGTTACATGGATTACCGTGAGCTCTAAAAAATTAAAATGTTACATACATTTAAAACAGGACAGTTAAATTAATTTTAAAGGTGAAGGAATGACTATACTAAAAATTTTAGAATGACTATGGAATTAGCAGCCTCAAAAATATTGAACAATGGTAGCAGAATTATAAATATTTATTGTTAATTACAATAATTTAGTAAAGTGTTCAAAATTTCAATATTTAAGTCTGCATATATGTAAACAATGGATAATTGATGTGTAAATGCTACAACAAAGGAATCTAAAACAGGCTACACACGGTCAGGCAGGCCTGTCAGTTAGGCCTGAACAGTCCGCCTGAAAACCGGTCGCCTGAACGGGTATACATTCCGGCCGGTCTGACAGTTAAAGACTGTTCAGGCGACCGGAATATATACACGTTCAGGCGACCGGCTTTCAGGCAGACTGTTCAGGTCTAACTGACAGGCCTGCCTGAATCATTTGTAGCCTGCTTTACAGATGAAGGGTGTGGGGAGGCGGATTGCGCCAATTACAAATTTGAAAACAGCGACAATTACAAATTCACAGAAGTCAATAGACTCCGGTAAAACTTTTATGATTTCTTTGTCCTATTTTCAATTTTGAGACTTTTTCATGCAGTAGACACCCTGTAGTATCATGCTAAGTAAAAGTAATGAAACTTTTAGTCTGGATATTATTTGTTACTAATTGGTTCATGATAATCACAATTGAACCAAGCAACTGTATTAATCTTCTAAGATAACTTAAACTGTATCTTCTAATAGTACTTAATGCTGTAGCCTTACTGAGGTTCAGTGAATTATTTTTTTTAAATCTCTTGTACACAAACTGTACTCTATTTCCAAACCAATTTTACTATAGATTTATTTATAATAACATTTCTAAAATATTATATAGATGGAAGTAACCAAAACTTCATTTTTCAAAAAATGATTTTCTGATAAATAGGATCAGATATTTTTGAAAAGTTCTTTCGAGAATACAACTTCAATTGCAACATTGCTATGGAGTATGCAAAATGTAAATATTAAGTAAAAGAACAACTTAAAAGTCAAGAGGGAAACAAAACCCAAATAGGATCTAAATCCCAGTTCCTTGACAGTTCAAGTTCTTAGTGTAGCGTATTCTCAAAATTAGGAGGAAATGAGTAAGCACGCCTCATGCTCTCTCATTCATCTCACAAGAAATTCACTATAAAAAACAAATAAACTATACTTTGATATATACGTTTGGTAACTTTTGTGCCCAATCCTCATTCGAGAGAGTTGTTTCTTCCTCTTCATCCTCCTCCTCATCTGATGAAGATGGTGGTGCTCCTCCAAGCTGCCTAGTGGTATGGAATGATGCAGATCTTAGGACGGAGTTTACAGGGCTGAGAAAAAGAAAAGAAAAATTTAACAGAAGGCCTTAGAGTTCATCTTCCAAGTGAGAAATTTACTATAAGATAAATTATTACAAAAATAAAATTAAATATACATTAGATAATAAAGTTTGCTTTGTATGCAATCAATTTAAATTATTTTTCATAATTATTTAGGTTGGTTGGTTAATTATAGTTACATTTAATTAAACTGTTAATCACATACAGGGTGGGCCATGAATTAGTTAAAATCTTATACAAAAAAAAAAAAATTACATATTTTAAAAATTGTTTATTTATAATAAAGCTAATTACGTGGAATTTAACCCTTTCGTTGCTCTGAACGAGTTATCTCGTGTTCGACTTGCAGGGCCCCAGACACTCAACACGAGTGAACTCGTGTTCCACTGTCAGTACCCCTCACGCTCCACACGAGTTAACTCGTGGCCCATACTAGCCTCGTATGTAGCTTCTCATAATGAAAAAATACATTGCATTTTCTGTGCATTTTTAGAATCTATAATGACTAATAATTTTTATCTATAATGACTAATAATTTTTTATGTAACAAAGGCTTTATATCTGAATTATCTTTTAATTGCTAGTTTTGTTGATTTTATTGTTTACGAATAGAGCTTCATCCAGATTTGTCTCTCCAGCCATACTGTAGTTGTTTATATTTTTCAGTCACAATTTGGATCTTGTTTAGTGCAATCGGTATAAATAGCATCCTTAGATATGAGTGACGATGGGCGATTCTCGTTTTCGGAAGAGATAAGGCAACACAGACGAAGGCTCCAGGAGAACACAGACGAAGATTTTGGAGATATTTCTTCATATTCATTTCCATGATAGAAAATTTATTTTAGTTTAGAATAAAATTACAAATATAAAGGACATTTGACAATATAAATTAATAATTCCAAATATATAACAAGAGGATGCTCAGAGAAACGAAAGAGTCAAACGGTAGTGAGGTCGGGATAAGGAGAGATATGGGGGAAGTTAGACAGATAAACATTGAGCTTACTGGGTGCTGCGAGTCATTTCATACGTCAGCAATGAAAGGGTTAAATAAAAAAAAAAAAAAAAAAAAAAAAAAAAAAAAAAAAAAAAAGGCATTACCCCTATTCTGGCTAGGGTGGTAGGTAATCTATAGATAACCCATCCCAAAAATCTTAGTTATGTATAAATGGACGTTAATATTTGAATAAATGAATAAATAAATTTACCTTTTTGGTGTAGTGGTGGCATTGGTTGACGACTGGCTCATAACAGGAGGAGTTCCAACAGTTCTTTTTGCAGCAGCCTCTTTCCTTTTTCCTTCAGCTGCTGCTTTCATCGGATCATAACTTTTTCTTCTCTTCCAGTTTTGAAATTCTACTTCCTTGGAAGACAGTGACGAATTACTTCTTGCACTAGCTCCTGGAGTAAGTTTCTTCTTCCCAAAATCGGTTTTAGGGGTTGATAGTTGAGGCGACTGTAAATAAATTAGAATACACAATTAATACATAAATATTGACTTATAAATAAATATAGAATATGTTTACAACATCCTGTATCAGTTATATTTAAATTTGAAGTTATAAAAATGATTAAGTAACTAAAAATTAGACATACTCTTTGATTGGAAGGTCCCCGTATACTAGTTCGTGTCACATCCGTCCTGGTTATGCAGTTCTGAGCAGGAGAAAAGACTCCGGGCTTCACTCTTGCCTGAGGCTGAGTACCTCTAGGAGTTATTGGCTTCACTGGATGGCTTTCAACTTTTTTAGGAGTTTCATCCAGTCGTCCTCTTCTCAGACTAAAAAAAAAATACTTTTATTTTTTATTCTGACAACTGACATTTAAAAGATTCAATTTTTTTTAACCCTATGAGTGTTCTGATTGGCTGGAAAATAATTTCTTAGTCCGAGAGAGAAGACTAAAAAAGGCCGACTCACAGGAAATGTGTCATTGTAGAGGGGTTTCGTTCATATGCCTAGTGCCATCGGTAAAGGAACTGAAGCAGTTATTGTTAGGTTTAGATCTTTCTTTAAAAATATAATTAAATCTAAAAAAAAAAGAAGAAGT
The DNA here is from genome assembly GCA_946811695.1 of Gonocerus acuteangulatus. Taxonomy (NCBI): domain Eukaryota; kingdom Metazoa; phylum Arthropoda; class Insecta; order Hemiptera; family Coreidae; genus Gonocerus; species Gonocerus acuteangulatus. Next base: position 22,443,364 of record OX328126.1, read on the forward strand.
TTAAGGCACCACAACAGAAAACTGACTGTATCCTAAGCGGAAATAACTCCCTTGCGGAAGGCTGAGAGGTATATTGAGCTGTAGTACACTCTAGTGACAGGCTGCAATACTAGAAGTATGCTACGGTAACGCTAGATAGCTCTTAAGTTGAGAAATGAGAAGAGAATGACTGCTGGACAAGTCAATGGCACGTGGTGCCTGTTTTTCTTCCAACTTGGACACAAGTCAACGGTACACAGGGCCCAGCCGCTCTCGATTGCTGGACAAGTCAATGGTAGAGAAAGGGTTAAGGATGGATTTGGTATCACTGATGAATGAAATTGAATGATATTATGATACGTACTGATTCTATGCAATGCAAAAGCAAACCCATATTATTAGATGGTGACCCTATTTTTCCAATATATATTTAAACGTGGCAGAATGTCAAATCACAAACAAAACACTCACTTTTTATTTTGCTCACCATGTTTCTCATCTTTATGAGGCCTCTTCAGGAGCACTTAAAATAATATAAAAATTACTGCCTACACTTCTGAGAACCTTCCGCAGGTAAGGCCATGTCTAGACTGATAAGATCAATCATGTCTACTACATATCACCTGAAGAGGTGTCATAAAGTCAAAACACATTGAGCGGAATAAAGGAGTAGTGAAGAAAGTATCTGACTCATATAAATATAAAAGCAAACCCTTTATTTTATTATGTATAGACAGGATTATTTAAAAAAAACAAAAATGTTTGTTGGTTATAAGATGACATTTCAAGAGTTTTCATTCATTAAATACAGTTTGTTCCCCAAAATAAAAATAAAAATATGAAATGTGAGTCTTCTCTTTGCCATTGTTAACATCACTTAACCCTTAACGGCCTCAGTGTTTAATTCTTGAACTGTCCATACGGTCCTATGCCGAGCAGAGACTGGCATAAACAGCCGTGCTATTAGTCCATATCCTTTTGTTTACCTCAAGCCCAGGAGGTCCGTGTAGTATTCTACGGAATCACACATTTTGTTTTAGCTCTCATAAAAATACAAAAAAGTTCGTATTTTTGTTCAAAATTTTATTTTTGATAACAAGTAAAAGTAATTTATACAAATATTCGGATAAATATGTCAAAAGATAGCTATACTTTTTGAGGGGATTTCAAAATACTGTGAGGAAAAGCATACGACCAGAAGGAATGCAGACCCGTGTCAGCAGAATTGAACATCAGCCGTCACAGCAGTCTCAGTGTCCCCAATACACTAGTTAATATCTGTACAATAAAATGGTAGAAGAATAGGAAAGCTGAGGACAATACTATAGCCGAAATCGTTGTGATGACTAGCAAAACAACTAGACGTCACTTCTAGAATCTGTGATTCACACGGCACCTATCTCTTTTCGAGACAATTCATTCCTTTTTGGAATTAAAATGAACAGTTGATCGTCTAGAATAGCAGGCTGTATGAAAAATATACCTAGAAGCTAAAAGCAAAGGACTAGAAAAGCAGGAATTCAATATCGAGCTTGCCGGTCCCAGCTTGGGAGAGGGTCAGTAGGACAGGCAGTGGATAAATCAACAAGACTATATACACAACTTGTTTATGTCGGTCCCTGCTCGGGATAGGACCCACTAAGGGTTAAAGAGCTACATAGAAAAACAAACAAATAAAAATGTTACTAATAACCTGAAAGCTCTATTGTATCGAGTAGTTGAAGTTCCGCCACCTTGCCTGGATGCTTGTGATTCACTAGCACTCGAATCAGACCTCTGGAGTGCTCTTCCTCTTCTGCTTTCTCCAGTGTCTGACTCTCCGCCGGAATCGAGCGAAAGGCTCATCCTTGCAGCGAGTACTGACATTGCTCGTTCGGATCGTCTTCAGATACCTTTCGGTATCGTTGTCTCCTAACGGTTCCTCTTTAGGAGACTGCACTGCAGGAGAATTTGGTCTTGATCTCTCTAATGGCATGTTACTTGGAACTATTTTTTTGCTCCTTGATCCCAGCCGTGCTCTCGGAGATATTGGGGATGGAATCTTGCTAATGACTGCTAGAAACAACAATTATGAAAATAAATAAATTGCATTTCAATTGTTTTGGCTTGTACAAACAAATCAAATCAGAAATATCTCAGCCCAAAAAACTTCAAATCTAATCTTATCTGTGCCATCATCACTAACCTTCATTGAAACGAGATAAGTACCTTCTTTACAAATGAAAAAACATTGATAAGAAATGCATTTTTGTTAAGTATTTCCTAGTATAAATCTATAATATTTGTTAATTAAATTAAAGTCCACTGGGGGCTCAGAATTTTAAATCTTACTTTAAATGCTTATTTTATTTTTTATTTTACAGTTAATTTTCCTATTTAGATTATATTTGGGTAAAACATTAATCGCTTCAAGTATTATTTTGATGCTCGTACTTTTATGAGTTTCCATAAATAAAAAAATATCATTATTGACTATTTTATTCTGCTCATTTATAATTAGTTGATTTTCATTGATTTTTTTTGTTTTTATTTTTTTCATTTACATTGTAAATTGGTTTTGTTGATTAATAAACCTAGCCTAATTTTTATTATTGATAAATTTTAAATTTGTACTTGAGTGAGTTGAATAAATACGATTTTATTGGAATCAAAAATTAATTTTTCTTGTAATCTTAACTTCTGCAGTGAGTGAATGGTTCATACTATAGAACATAAATAAACTATAGATTAGATATTTTTCTTGTTTTCAAGTAGGTATGTGGTTTTCCAATTCGAAAGCATTTGATATGAATTTTCCAATCATAACAACTTGAAACAAAATTATTAATTTCTTCTTTTTTTTTTTACTCACAGTTAGATTTTGTCTTGGTAGTTAAGAGACTAGGAGCTGTAGATGGGCCAGCTGTGGATGGATGAGCTTTCAACGCCCAATCGGTAACCCATTCTTTCGCATCTCGACTCCCCTAAAAGGCAAGATAAGAAATTCTAATTACTATTTAAAATTATAATCATGAAAAACTAGCATTAATAGAAAAATAACGTTTTCCTTTGTGTATCAACAGCCAAGGTTGTGCACATACTCAGTGAAGGGTCCTCTTTCAAAAAGACAAAATCCGAAAGAGGCCAAAGCAACATTCGATTCAAAGCAACATATCCAGGAGCCATCCAAACCAGTTTTGAAATCTAAAACCTTTAAACAACACCCCAAACTAATGATGGAAGAGTATTATGAAGGTTTATTACATTAATTAATATTATATAATAAAATATACAATTAATTAATTTTTTTTTAAAAATTGGTCCTTTAGAAGTTTACTTGAAACCACACAATCCAGAACAAATTCTTCATTCCCTCAAGCAAAGTCTAATTTTTGTTTTCTTGCAAGTAATTATTTAACATGCATAACTGATGTGGAACATGTATTATCAAAATGGCTAATGTGTCACCGCCTAGATAACGTTTATGCACCTTCTTGCGACAGACTTTTATCAATTCATCACTTTTCCATTTCTTCTGTTACTCAACAATACTCCTCTTTTCAGCTCCAGAACCTAGAGAGGCATTTCCTCAATTGTCAAGTCCTGTTATTTTCATTTCATTTTTTCTGAATAATAAATATCTGCCTAAGACGCCTGTTAATTAACACTTCCAGCTTCCTTTTCGATCTTATTGGTTACTCCCACACCCTCCCTCATCTTTGACCAATAAAGACAAGGTAACACATAGAACAAAAGCAAGCTCATTATTTGTAGAAAGATGAATAAGGAGTTCGCATTTGTGAATTGTTCCAGAGTGACATTTTCATTTCTTGAAGGAATGATTACGCATCCATGAGGCATAGTTCTCCGTCTTCTAATCACCCTGATGAAGGCTTGAATTTCAAGCCGAAACATCGACAAACAATAAAACCCATTTTCACATAAAAAATGTAGTTTTATTAAGACACAACGACCGAACCCTCACAATTTCTACCTTTCCATAAAGTATATATATATTTCTTTAACCTAAGACATGTTTACCTGAGGGTGAACTCCAAACTTTGCATCAATACTTAGCCGTGCTGTAACAACTTCTGGCGTTTCTTTGTCGATTGTGTAGGTACCAGCTTCACTAGGTGCTCCTTCAGACTTTACTTCCTCTTCTTCTTCTTCTTCGTCTTCACTCGATACTTCCTCTAGAAATGAGAAAAAAATGTTTTGTAAAAAAAAGTTCTGGTATTTGTGTGGCACAGGAATATAATAGTAATTAATTATATATATTATTATTAATATCACCTGGGAAACCCATAATTTCTGTTTGTTATGTAAAATATTAGATTTAGAAATTAAAAGGCTTCTTTCAGTGTGATGTAATAAAAGACTCCTCTTAATATACACAGCTTCAACAAAGCATTTAAAGAATAACAAACAAAATTAAAAGCTTAATGATCAAGTTTATATTTAAAATTATGCCGAAAATGATCATTTTTTTTTTTAATATCATTTTTACTAACTACAGATACGGCTCAATAGAACAAGGCACAAAAAAACAAAAAACCAACAACAATTTTTCTAAAAAAAAAAAAAAAAAAACAATATAAATAGATGTTTATTAGGGTAGAACACATTACCAGAGTTAACTCAGGCGACAATGAAGCAGCCAAAGAAAAGTGAAAAATAAAAAACAATCTAGCCAAAAGTACTACAAAACTCGATTCAATTTTTGTTTACGATGGTGTAACGCTTGGATAGTCTCAGGAAAAGAATAGTAAAAGGACATTTACAAATTTTGATGATGGTACCAAAACAAGTAATTTGAAAAAAAAAAAATAATAAATAAATAAAAACTGTGAGCGTGAGGTTGCTGAAAACCATTCCCCCCCCCCCTAATGGTCTTAAAATAGATGACTATATTCTTATTTTTTAATTTGATCAAACAACTTAATCGTGAGATACAACATTTTGAAGATATTCTGTTTTTTTTTTTTTTTTTTTTTTTTTTTTTTTTTTTTTTTTTTTTTTTTTTTTTTTTTTTTGAGGGGAGGGTTTTCCACAATGAGAGCTGAGAATTTGGCTTTAGGCCCCTTTTAGGGTTCGACAACCGATGCTTATCCAGCTACTGCCTTTTGGAATTTTTGTTACCACTTCTTCTTCCAGAAAACAATGATATTTTTCATTCATCTTATGAAATGAAATGAAAATTTTTATTCTTATTCCGGGACACAAGTCCCATAGGAATAATTTTGAAATTACAAAATAATAAAAAATTTAATATATAAACTTATAAATACTAACAGTATGTACAGCTTCAATATAAACTAGGGATTGGGTAAAACTTGCAAGGATAGAAAGTGGTGGAAGAGTCGGGAATTAAAGGTTTCTAGGTAGGTAGAATGGCAGACAAACAGAGGTAAGGAACGCCATAGCGAGGTGGCACGGGTGACAAATGATTTTTCGAATATTGCTGTTCAGTGGGAAGGAATATAAAGATCGGAAGGACGAGATCCGGTGTTACGGGAGTGAACAGCGGATTTAAATTTAAGGATTTGAAAAATATAAGAAGGTCTTTGGAATTGAACTACTTGATAAAGGACTGAGCCGAGGAAGTTCTGTCGACGATAAAGAGAGAATAGCAAATTTTGCTCCTGGTAGAAATGTGATATGTAGGAGTCTCTGGGGATCCCGAGGAAAAAACGAATGAAACAGTTCATGAGGCGTTTGAGTTTTGCCTCGAGATCGAAAAAAGTCCACCGGACACCAAACAACCATAGTCAAACTGGGGGAATAATAGGGAGGTTACAAGGAGTTGACAGGTCCTTGTTTGTAGGAGATGGCGGGAGAGGTTGAGCTGTCTCAGGATAAATATGGATCGGCGGGAAATTTGATTTTTCCAGGAAAGGTTTTGATCAAATATGATTCTAAGATTTTTAACTGATTTACAATATTTTATAGGGATGCTGTTGAAATAAAGGGCTGGAAAAGGGGAGGTGGAACTTTTGAGAGATTGGGAGCCTATAACAATGGCTTTGGATTTATCTGGATTCAGGGAAAGCTTATTAACTGCGGCCCAAGCATTGATGTTATTAAGATCTACTTGCAGCTTGTCTACAGCATCTCGTAGCAAAGAGGGCTTAAAGGATAGGTATATTTGGGTATCGTAAGCGTAAAAATGGAACTTTGAATGAACTGTGGAAAGAGGAAGATCATTGATGTAAACAGAAAATAGAGTTGGGGATAACGAGGAGCCCTGGAGTACACCACGGGAAAGAGGAAGATGGCTAGAGGGATTGCTGTCGGGGATGACCACGTATTCGGATCGATTGGATAGAAAGGATTGGAACCAGCTAATGGCACTGTTGGAAAAGGAAAGAGATTGGAGTTTGGTGAGGAGGATTTGATGGTCAATGGTATCAAATGCTTTTGAAAAATCTAGGAGAACTAGGATAGTGAGTTGTTGGTTATCTATGGCAGTTTGAATGTCATGGGTGATTTTTATGAGCGCTGATTGAGTGGAGTATGACGGGCGGAAGCCAGACTGGAGAGGGTTAAGGAGATCATTTTGTTCAAGGTGGTTGGATACTTGAGATTGGACCAGGCGCTCTAAAGGTTTGGAAAGATTGGATAAAAGGCAGATAGGACGGAAATCCTTAGGAGAGCAGGGGTTTGATATTTTGTTAAGGGGGGAACCAACGCTGTTTTCCATTGAGAAGGAAAAATCGAGTTTTGAAGGGAATAGTTGTATATGTGGAGAAGGATAGGAAGGATTGCGGGTAAGTGATGTTGTGTAAAGATGGTAATTTTTGCATGGAATTGATACATTCCATGCATTAAAGTTATTGTCATTGACATTAAAGTTAAATTGTTTTATATTGTAAATTTATCCTTGTGGTCTGTAGGTACACAATGTTTATATCATGTTTTGTTTTTATATCAAATAAACAGTTAAATTTAAAAAAAAAAAAAAAAAAAAAAAAAAAAAAAAAAAATGCTTGAAATATTTTATTTTGGCGAGAAAATATTTTTTATATATAGTCAAGTTATGTTTGTTTCTGCCTATGATACTGAGTTGTTGATATGCACAAAAATTAAGGCAAAACATGCATGAATAATATTTTAAATTCCATCTCCAGTAGGCCCCTAAGGTCAATTTAAACAAAAATTCCTTTAAATTTAGCTGGAATATTTGCCCAAAAAAAAAATAAATACATACTAAGTGGACAACAATTACCTATTTTATCAATAGGTAATACAGTTAAAACTTTATTAACATTAATAAGTGGTTGTCGTTTCCATAGAAACAATACTGTCTGCAAGTCAGTTTTGTTTTCTAGAATAGCTTCCATAGATTCTGGGCTGAATAATGTTAGCATCCTATTTTTTCAAAAAAATTGACAAACCAATGTATTAAAAAAATTAAAAATAAATATTTTGAATACAAAAATAAAGAATAATTCTTCAGAGATATAATCTTGTAAAGCCTTTTTTGGCTTAATACCAGAATAAAAGTTATTGTACTACACTTGAAAAAACTTATTGCATACCTTTGGTAGGTGAATTCTCATGTTTTATAAATGACATCCTCGAATTTCCGTGTTCATCTTCAGGATCACTGGAAAAATAACCCTCAGAATGGTTGCCAGGTTTTTTATTTTTTTCGTTACCATTAATAACAGGAGGGGCTACCTGTAAAATAGTATTTATTTTATACAATATAAAATTGTAATTAAGTAAGCCAAAGAATGTTAGTGAGAATTCTATTAAAATCAAATTCTAAATAAAAGAGCAATGAGTTTATAATTAAAAGAAATCGAATTGATTAACTAAAGATTAAGCAATAATTAATTAGAATGATTAAAAACAAACTTCAAATAAAACATTCAGTATGGAACTAAAATAGATTTGACTGGACTGAAAATTTGGCAACCTGAGCTATTCTAATAATATTAGCACTGACAATACTTGAGATTTCACAACATAAAATATTATTTATTTGATAAAGAAAAGTAAAAAGTGCAGTCACAGTACAATTTGATACTAAATTAATTAACTTCACTAATTAATTGTATCACTTTTACTTACTTTGTTGTCATAAGCTTTTACGACAGGCAATGATAAATTCCGAATATGTCGCTTGATAAATCTACTACTAGGAGATTTGGCTGATTCAAAGGTAACTGTGAAAGCAGTCGATTGACAGTTCTCATCTTCTGGACTTGGAATACAATGTGCACCATCCATGATAAGCTCTATTTGCTATTCATCAGGTTCTTATCAGCTTCAATTAAAAAAGTTTTAATTAGTGCCCCTTTTCATCTGATTAAAATAACTTTCCATTAAAGCCTTTAGGGAAAAGTTGACTGGCATATAACTTATGACATTTAATACTATAGCAAATGGATTCCAAGGATAAATGAATTCTAATGGAAAGTTGTACATAGTTCAGGTTATGTTGGTAAGATAGTGTAAACCAAAGAAGCAGCATAATAATACAAAACTTACTTCATACTTGTAAGTAATTGGATAACAGCTTTCCTTAACTCTAACTAAATACACCTGTTTTTTGTACATGCCTAGTGGAACTAAAATAAAAGTCTAACGGGCATTACCATTGACTATATTAAAACCGCTAATTCATTAAAACAGTGCCAAGTTGACTTTTTAAGGACGATTAGAGATAGAGGCATGAGTAATAAAAACAAAAAAAAAACAGTGTAAATAATTCGTAAACTACAGATGATACTAACTGATCACAGACAGGGTGGGGAGGGAGGTACAGGCTTGTGACTGTTTTGGCGGAACATATTATGAACTGTACTTTCACCAATAAGAATTTTAAATTCGACATTCAACCTGCATCAGTTATATTTGTTTATTTTTACAATATCCACCTTCCTTTAATCAATCCATAATCACAATGTACTGATAAGAAATTTACTATAACCCTCCCCCCATAATTAGCTTTTCTCTGACTTATTCATGAAAATTACAATGTTCAATGTTGCTACTTTGGAAACTAAGTAACAGTAGAATTAATGGTTTAACTGCAGGAATAACAGTAACTTATTCGAATAATTTAATTAGGTATTTATTGAAAGTTTCATTTTAAATAACAAAATTTTGTTGAGAAAATTAGGTTTCATTACGAGAGCGCTCCTTTCATAAGTTCCTAAGCAAAAATTATCCAAGAGCACAAACATTCATACGTAGTTTTGAGTTTACTCAACAGATTTTCGCCGCAGCTTTTTTAGCATAAAAAGTACCCAAGCGAAACTCGAACTGAAAATTCGACTGGCAATAGGAAATAGGATCAGCAACAATCAAGAGTAAGCATGAAAATATAATTCATTCTCTCCCATTTGTTTGCGAAAACTTGATGCATTTATTTATGAATCTAATAAATTGAAAAACTTCATCGTAAATGATTTTATTTCGAAAATGCATTTTAGATTTGTAGAAAATTTGACGACGTGAGAAATAACAGTTAGTTATGCAAAGTGCGACCTGGATGACGCAGCCCTTGCTTCAGAAACTTAATCTCTGACTCATATTTCTCATTAATGTTCCTACCCAGATTTCAGTGACGTCAAATATTTTTTCTGGGACATTGATGCTAGATTATCATAGTCATAGCATATCTTGTTAAATAATTCTTTAAACGCACGCACGCGCACACATATACACACACACACACACACGTGTATATGTATGTGTGTGTGTATATCAAGCACTAAAGTTTTTTTTCTTCATGTGTCAAGGGGAAAATCAGGTGGCCGGAGCATGGTACTGACCACACTATCTCCCTTGTGTGCCGTATGGTCATGAATCAGATACCACTATAGTATATGCCCCCATGGGCGTATATAGAAAATAATTTCGGGGGGGGGGGGCTGAGACCATTTCCGGTGTATGAAATACTAACAATTTAGATCTTGGAAGAGTTTTAGCCGACTTAAACGCTATTACACTCAAAATAGAATATGTTTTATGAACTAAATGATCTTATTTAATTTATTTTTAAGGGATTTATGAAAGTTGTACCGATAAAATCAAAATTTCGGGAGGGCTGCAGCCCCCCCCCCCTTATATACGCCCATGTATGCCCCTCAGGGCCGTCGAGGCCTGTTACAGGACTGATATATATATTTCTAATGATGGTCCTAAAAGGCCTTCAGGAGGTAAGCCTCATGCAAATCTCCCAGTGTGTGGGACTCTGACCCACCAAAAACCCATCATTACAGATATGATTCCCTCTTGGAAGAGCTGCTTTGGCCAATCTTTATGAGGGTACCATACTTTCCCTAAAGGGGACCTGCTATATTTTCATTATATTTATGGGGGACTAGCTCTGCCCCCTTCCACTTTTTTTGCGCAATACCCGACCTCATCCATGCTCTTGTTTCCGACGGGAGCAGATTGATGTCTATGTTGAACTCTTTCCGCTCTTTCTCCCAGATCTTACACTGAAAGGTGTGGTTAACACATTGTCATAGTCCATGTACCCAAACTGGCATATATATATATTGCCAATTTCAGGATGGGTTATCTATAGGTTACCACCCTGCTTGGATGGAAGAAAATATAATTTATACACTATTTATGTGGTCTGCAGCAAATAAAAGCCTAAATAAATAAAAAGCATTGACTTGCATGGAGCTTTGTAATCCATCATCTCACTTAATTTCATCAACTACTATATATATATATATATATATATATATATATATATATATATATATATATATATATATATATATATATATATATATATATATACCAGGTGTATGAGTATGGATTGCGGATTTTTTTCTCGAAAAAAAACACATTAATTCACGGGAAATGATAATAATTGATTTATTCAAAGTATGCGCCATTGCTAGCTACACATTTTTCCCATCTTTCTGGCAATTTATGGATACCGCGCCAGTACCATTCCTCCTTTTTGGATGCGAACCATTCATCGAGCCATTTTTTCACATCTTCGTAAGAACTGAAGCTCCAATTGGAAAGTTCGTGTCCCATCGATGAAAACAAGTAGTAGTCGGAAGGGGCCAAGTCTGGTGAGTAGGGCGGGTGGGGCAACATATCCCAGCCAAGTGCAGAAATGGTGTCTTTGAAGCAGCATTTCGCAAATGGTTTTTCGGTTTTCTTGCTGTCTTTCGTTCAATTCATGCGGCACCCATTTTCCGACCTTCTGGATCTTTCCCATGGCCTTCAAACGTAAGGAAATGGCTGATTTTGTCACATTTAACTGTTCTGCGAGTTTTTGTTGAGTTTGGGTGTCGTCTTCGTCCAGCAATGCTTGCAATTCGGCATCTTCAAACGTTTTCGGGGGTTTTCCATGTTCCTTGTCACTGATGTCGAAATCACCACTTCTGAAGCGTCGGAACCAGCGTTCACAGATGTCTTGCGATGGAGCATGACTGCCGTAAGCTTGAACAAGCATTCGATGACTTTCAGCTGCTGTTTTCTCCAAAAGGAAACAAAATCGTAGCGATCCCCGCAAATCACACTTTTTAGGCACAAAAATCGACATTTTCAAGCGCGAAATAAACAATGATGCTATCAGTCTGACAATGTAGAACCAATATGGCGTTGAAGCACAACAATGGAAGTATAAAAGTCAGTTTGCGTCAAATTCTGTATGGCACGCATATACGAGTGGCGCTGCCAAGTGGTGAAATCCGCAATCCATACTCATATACCTGGTATATATATATATATATATATATATATATATATATATATATATATATATATATATATATATATATAGTAGTTGATGAAATTAAGTGAGATGATGGATTACAAAGCTCCAAAGAAGTTCTTCTAAACCGATAGTCAGCTCAAAAAAAATATCTTTGAATACAACTCGGTGCAAGTTAATGCTTTTTATTTATTTAGGCTTTTATTTGCTGCAGACCACATAAATAGTGTATAAATTATATTTTCTTCCATCCAAGCAGGGTGGTAAGCTATAGACCCATCCTGAAATTCATAGTTAATAATAAATGGACGTTAAAATTTAAATAATAATCTTCCATCCAAGGAAGAAAATCTAATTTATACACTATTTATATATGTATAACTCAAGAAGGACGATCTAAGAAGATGACTCGTCATTGAGTTGTGAACAGAATAATAAAAACTGCAAGAGACATAAATGAACTATGTCTAGTGGCTTTTCTCAATATTCAGGACAGTAACCTACAGTAGATCGCCTTACAAGGAGCTAAACTATTACTGGAAAGGAAGTGTTTAGAATGACTGGACAGGAAATTTGAAAGTTGTAACAGCTTTGAATTCATTTTTGGTTATTGCCAAGTTCTAAAACCTAATGAAGGAACTATCCTTACAAGCAGAGATGGGCATAATTTTATTTATAAATAAAAATACAAATTTATTCGTACTTCATATATTTGTGAATACGAATATAAATAAATTCTCACTTCATATATTTGTGAATACGAATATAAATAAAGTTGTATTCATAAGTGTGAATACGAATTTATTTTTATTCACATATATTAAATATAAAAATACAAATAAAATTTTATTCGCAAATTTTTCTGCGAATAAAAATAAATTCACAGAAAAAATTGTAAATAATCACAAAAAATGTGAATATTTACAAAAAATCAAGTGATTACAAAAAAAAAATCACATTAAAATATGCGACAAATTTATTCACATTATAATTTGTGAATAAAAATTTATTCACAATAAAATTCGCAAATAAATTATGAATTTATTCGTATTAAGATGATATTACAAAAGTTATTGAAGGTGATTTTTTTTTTTTTTTTTTTTTTTTTTTCACACTTGTGAATACAAATTTATTTATATTCGTATTCACAAATATATGAAGTACGAATTTATTTATATTCGTATTCACAATATATGAAGTACGAATAAATTCATATTTTTATTTATAAATAAAATTATGCCCATCTCTGCTTACAAGCCCAGTTGATCAAATAATAAGGAATTAAATAAATAACTAATGCCTTAAAAATGAAAATAAAATCTTAAATTTACAGCTAAATATTAATTTCTATTATTATTATATTAATAATATTTTTAGTTGATAAAAGTTGGATTTTCATAGTAATCTACAAGTGATGCTACAGAACTTGTAAAAAAAATATGAGAGTATTTAATTCTTATAATCAGTAAATTTATATCTTTAACCTGGAGGTAAAAAACAAAAAATAATAATAATTTTGAATGGCACAAATGACCGAGATGTCAATGCGCCATAAAAAAAAAAAATAATAATAATAATAATTGGATAGGTAAAAAAAACAAACAGAATTCTTAATAAATAGCTTATTATATATTTTAATATGTTGTAAAAATCAGGCCATTTGCAAAAATATGTACATCCAAAACTATGTAGCGTCATCTTCTCAACAATTAACATATGATTCTGGTATGAGTATCAAAATTCAATAAATGTTGATTTGTGGTGCATTTGCAATGACTGATCGTCTTTCATCTCTTAAATGTCTAATTCTGCAGCCACTTTTTCAACAACAAGCCATAAAAATAAATTCGGTATTTTTTCAAATACGCAGCAACTAAAAAATATCAGTGAAAACGTCCTGAAATAAACCATTATTAGACGTTATCTTCAACATTGGCTAAGTAGTTAAGTGTCATGGTCTGTGGCTCCTGCATCGCCTAGAGGCATGGAATGGAATGTTACCTGCCCTGAGTTGACTTTTTTACGCTACATGCCCATTGAAAGAGGTCTCTACTTAAACATGGTTGTGGTTAAGTATTTGCGTTACAACTATTTAATTTAAGTTCACATGCTGAAAATCTGCCTAAACTCATCAAGCAGCATATGAATAAGGCATTGAGCATTTTTAGTCGGTCCTAAGACTAATATAAGTCACTAAATATATCACATACATAGGTCAAATATATATGAAAACATACTTGGGTGAATAGTATGTGATAAAATATTTATTTAACCTTGCAATAACAATGTCATTCAAATTGACGATTATTTTACTTTTCCATCCCCAAAACCCAAGGAGACAACATTTAAGATAAAGAAAATTAAAAAAACAAAAAAAAAAAAAACAAAAGCCAATTAAAATTGGACCTTTCTTATGACCAGGGCCTCCGAGAGGAATTACGGGCTCCTGTCCAAATAACTTCACAAGACCCTTAGCCCTCCCCCCCCCCCTCCAATAACATTATCAAGAACTATTAATCAAATTATTTAAAACTGACATCTCTCAGAAAATAAAATTAAATACATTTATAATTAAACGGAGTGGAAAATGGTAGGTATATAACTTTGTCATTTCAAATTATTAAGCGAGTAAAAAAATCATGCCGGACTCCCCTGAGACCCTTGCTCCCCCCCCCCCTCTCGGAGGCACAGCTTATGACTAAAATAGTAGTGCAAAGATTTTAACCATCTGCTAATAGCAATGAAATATATGTAATACATAATGATTAGTGTTAATATCATTAAAAACGCCCTAAATAAAATGGGGCCACAAACAAATTTAATCTTATATTTGGACATATAATTTGATTAAACTCTAACAGAATAATTTATAGGGATATAAGGTTATTAAATAAATTCATAAACAGTAACTTTATTCACTTTTTAGTAAATTTTATACAATACTGTAGTAACAAAATAATCTTTACAACTAGTAAATTTGTTTTAGAGCAAATTTTATTACATAATCTTATTCAATGCTACTAATTACATTTCTTATCATATTTAGTTTTTTTAACTTATGTTAGCTACGTCCTTATCATTTTATTTTATAAAAATGATTAATAAGAAATGTTAAGTATATTTGTTAAAATAAAATTATCTTGAACTACTGAAATTCCAATTTTTTTTTTAGTCTCAGTTGTAAGTTTATGAATACTGTGAAAAAATTACCATTAGTATTCTAGATTTAAATTGTAAGAACTTATTATTAAAAAGCAAAATTGAAGAAATGTTTAAATTCCTTTGATGAGGCTGATAAGAGAGAGAGAAAAGTCAAACATTATTGTGGACATATTAAAAAAAATATGTTTTAAAAGAAAGTGGCATTTCAAGTTTTTCTTTCCTTATTCATGTAAATTTATTTTTTAAATTTCCAGGAATTGGTGAAACATTATAATGTGACAATTTATTGAATAAAAAAAAATTAAATCTTGAAAATAAAATCCACTCTATAAAATCATTGTACAACCAATTGTTTTATTTAGTAGTTGCATTTCTAGATGAATACAAAGAAAAGATAAATTATTAAGAGATACTTAGTATTCTTAAGAATTGATGACCGAGAAGACGAAAAAGGATAAAAAAAATCTGTAGGTAATTTTATTCTCACTACAGGAGCACTCGCGTATTTACTCATGATTGGTCGAGATATGTCGGTGAATGAGACAGTCGTGACTAAAGGAAGTGAACACGATGATTCATGGCAATCTGGGATTCTACGCCCATCAAATCTACTCATGAAACCTACAATCTTTGCTTCTGGCATTAACAACGATCCCTTATAGGAATAAAGGAAGTCGAGAGATAATGAAGTAACCGAGCTGCAACTTGAACCTGGTGTCCGGGGCATGACCAAGGTAAAAGGAGGCTCCAGCCAAGTATCAGGATCACCAGTAACTCCTACTTCTCCAATACCTTTCAGCATTTTATTAATGACCTGAAATAAAATAAATAACAAAAAAATGAATTATAAATTATTATTCATTTAAAAATAATATTGATAAAATGCAATGCTAAAAAAAGTCATATTTTTCAAATATGTTGACTTATACAATGATGTTATCTTAACCCATTATTGCCGTGCGTTACCATATCGCACTAGTATTTCTAAAGTGACACAACTCAAAAATCAGTGTTTTTCAATTATGGCTATGAAAGACATGGTAAATATCTCTTCATCAACCATGAAAACTGTATTTGCCTAGCCTCAGAGCTTGTACACCAGAGGGCATTTGTGTCACTCTTCTTGTCTTAATGCTATTCCCCCTACATAGGCAAGTGACACATTTTCAGTTGAGTTTTATTTTTATTTTTTTTACTAAGTTCGTAAAATTGATTTATTTGTACTAAGAATTTTTGAAAAAAAAAAAAGAAACTCCGGCACTAATGGGTTAACAATTTATTGGAACAAGTTTATTTGGTATATATTCTTATATTATCATCTGACTTTTATATTCAGACCAGATTGATCTCCATTAAACAAAGAAAAATGCAAGCATCAATTAAATTTATTACATTAATGTCAAATTTATTAATGTTAGAAACGAACATGCCTACATAGAATAATAATAAAATCTCATGGATTTACCAGAACCAAACTATATGTTCCAGGGATCAAAACAGTTATTTTTTTATCGAAAAAGTTAAAATTGAACTGTCAAAAAAAAAATTATTTTATAAGTTAAAAAATAACAGTTAAAAAGAAACTTTTATTTAAAAGTTTTAAATGATTATAGATATAATCTAAATACCACAAACCTACAGGATAAATTATTATAGAAATAGAATTAATTCTTCAAAATAAGAGAAATGTTTTTTGTTTAAAAATTTATTTTTGTTTCTTTAATGAAATATATTTTTTGATACAAAACAAAACAATAAATATTAGTAGCTTTAATTTATTCCTTTAAACGTTTTCCTATTATGTATTTTAATAACAATTACTTTAAAACTTTTATTTTTTAAGTTGAAAAATAACAGTTAAAAAAACACTTTTTAAAAAAAAGTTTAAACCCAAAAAGGTATTTTATATCTTTTGCTTTTTTAAAATAAAAGTAAAAGTTTAAAATACTTTTTTAAAATAAAAGTTAACAATTTTTTTCAACCCGTGAGTTATTCTATTTAGCAAACATTTCTGTTCGCATGCTAACATAACTAATTTCAGATAAATCTCAGACATTCCAGAAAATACAAAGGTGTTTCCCCTGCTAAAATGAAGAGGCATCCTTTGGTGACTTGATATTAGAATTGCACATAATACTATTCCTCCTGGGATGACTGAAATTAATGCTGACCAAGACTCATATTTTGAAAAACATTTGTTTTTCTGTCTTTTGCATTATTTCTGATGAAATTTTAGGGGAATTTTTTAATAAAAGATTTTTTTTAACTTAATATTTTACCATAAATTCAATCTAAATTATCTTTCTAATATCAACTTTTCCTAAGAGAAGATTCAGATCCTGGAATCATCATAAATGTTACTGGATGCTGAAGAACAGTATTATGATCTACCTAATATTTAATATTTTTATTTAAGGAAAACACACTCTACCTGATCTTCCAAAAAAGAGCAATTAGAAGTTACATTGACTGGAAAATTGAATGTACATTGGATCCTTAAATTGTCTCTAAAAGGGACTGGTGTTGTAGAAGCACAATTTTTTCCACTTATCACAGTAAGAGGATTTATTTTGTTTTCACTTTCCTGAAAAAAACACAAGTAAAATGAGTACACTTTAATGCATTATCACTAACCTAGTTATGCTACAAATACATAAAAAAAAGAAGAAGTCATCCAGATCCATAAAATAATCAAAAGAGATATTTACGAAACAGCAATGTTAAAACATTTACTGCCACCTACGAGTGATCTCGTAATTTGTTTTATTGCCTCGAATGCCAGCTACGAGTTAACTCATAGTAAATCAGTGTTAATATGCAGTGACGCAGTAACGTAACAACAGGTCGAAGCATATCTGGGTAGAACTAACTTGTAGTTAGCTTCTGTGAAGAACTTTCTCTTACATAAACCAACTTCGAGACGGTTCATACACCTTTTTTTTTCGTGCAAGAAACAAACTTTATATGCTTTATGGTGATCATTATTTACTAGATTATAGTTTTCAATAAGAAAACTGATTAAATTAGATTGGCTTTCTAGACCAGAATCTTGAAAATTACTGTGGCAGTCAATGTGTTAAAATATAAGTGGAATAATAAAATAGTTTCTTTTTATATTAAAATTCCATTTTTACAATGAAATAAATGAAAATAAGTAATGCATTGCTAAAGGTGGGTTATGCCCTACATTACAAACTCCTTACGTGTATAAAATTGTAAATGTCTTCCAATTCTTTGAAAACCTAGTATGTTATAATTTCAGGGGGAAAACTCAGCTCTCTTACTTGGTGAGTGCATAGTAAGAAAGAAGCATTTTAAAATCTGGATTTTATCTCCACAATTAACCACCATGGATCTGGTTGAACATTCTCCAGAAATTGACTACAAGGAAAGCATCTTAGGAATAGGCTTATTTGATTAATAAGAGGGTAATAGAAACGCTGTTTTCCATTAGATCAATAAGGTTAACACGATCAATATGGCGAGCACCGTACGATGCTCATCAAGTCCTTATGGCTGGCCTGAGAGCACCGTCTGGTGCTCTCCCCACCTCTCCATAGAGACAGTGAGCAGCATATGGAGCTCGGGCCCAATCAGTTTCTTGTTGCCCTCCCAACTAGTAACTACCTGCTTGGAGTTCTCTCTCGTCCTTAAAGTGTTCTGAAAAGGATTGAGAAGACAAAGCCGCTTACCGTTTGGATTTCTGAGCAACCATTCATCCCATTGCAATGACTGGAAGCACCAAAAAAAAAATACGGTGCTCATTCCTTTTTATGCAAATTATGAAGCCAACTTTTTATTATTATTATTCTTACAATTTTAAAAACATTCAGATAAATGGCTCGTTGAGAAAATTCCTCACCGCACCCTGGATGTCGGCACTAAAGGCCTAGATGTTGATGCGCCGTAAAAAAAATAAAAATAAATAAATAATAATAAATATAAATGATTAATTGTAAATAAAATAATTCCGTCAAATGGAAGACAATTAAAGTCTATCGCAGTAGGAGCCCAAAGTGAGCCAAGATGGAGGCAGCATTGAACTTGTTAAGCAACGTCGGGCATGTTAGTAAATAGATTGGTGGCTCCTGGTAAAACTGTCCCATAGATATTATGCAAGAGTCATAACCTGCAGTTAGTCCAGCATTAATAGACTAGAAATGGAAAAGCCATAAAAGTAAATACAAAAAAAAAATTAATGAATGAATCACCTTTTGTAATTTAGTGAGAACTGGCAGGCCAGTCCTATATCCCGGAGTACCAGATCTACGAAAGATAAAAGATGCGTTTAGAAGGTGGGCTGGATAGTATGAAACCTCAAATTCTTGAACAAAAGGTTTTTTTTGTGCTACGTCCAAATGTAGTGTAACCCGGCAAATTGTATGGCTTATTCCAATACTGCCATTATGGTAGATAAGAAGTTCAACTTTTCTTAAAATATTTTCACAAGAGTTGTTCTTGAGGTCAAAAAATGGTTCTGGATAAGAATTTGTTTCATCACATTGATCATCTTGGCAAATAAATAGTTTTGCTTTAATAAATAATTCATCGGGACTATCCTGGAATAAAAAGAAATAACATGTTTTCATTTTTGTAATTCTCAATAATAAATAAAATAAATTACAAAAGCCATCGACTAATTAATATGTCTCAGATAATGGCTATTTTTATAAAGATAAAATCTTCCTATAAACAAACATTAAACTTGTTTTATTTTTATTGAGAAAGAAGATGAAACGTCAAATAACAGAGACCTTATATAAATAAATTATTCATTGTAAAGGTAAATTTTTTAACCCTTTCCTTGCTGGCGAATGAAGGGACTCGTTACGCCCAGTACGCTCGATTCATGCTAGTCTAGCTTCCCCTGTATGCTCGCCAATCTCTCCTCGTGTCAAACACAATACCTTTCACCTCATTTGTCTCTCTCAGCATCCCATCGTCATATATTTTGAATTATCAATGAATAATATCAAATGTTCTTTATATTGGTAATTTTATACTAAAATAAAATAAATTTTCTATCATGGAAAAGAAAATCACTCAGATAAGAAATTACGGTATAATTAGGTATTATGAACAACAACAATAGAGTTAGAGAGACAAGTCTGTGTAGGGCCGATAGAATGCAAGGCTCCAGCAATTTCCCATGACAATGCTGAATGTATGAATTTCATTTTTTTTTTAATTGTAGATAATAAAATACTTGCACAATGCATAATTTCAAGTAATACACAAAGAAGATGTGATGAAATCAAATTTATATATTTGAAGAATCGGGTGAAACTCAATTTGTAAAAAATAAAATCAACACTACTAGGAATTCCAAACAAATTGAGATATAAAGCCTCTATTACTTTAACCTTTACAAAAAAAATTAATAGTCATTACAGATCCTAAAAATGCTCAAAAAATATAATATAATGCATTATTTTATATTTAGATGCCTCAGGGGTATTTTCGCTAGGCTGATTTTATTCAAGTTAATTGTGCTAGGCCAGAGATGCAACAAACGGGACCATCGGGAGTTAACTGAGGAGCCTGAGGTGTTCGGAGTGATCTCGTGTGGTGTGTCTGGGGCTCTGCCAGTCTACCTCGAGTTAGCTCGTTAGAGCAATGAAAGGATTAAAGGAAACACCTCATCTTCTATTTCAAACGCCTCCATCTTTTCACAATTTTTTGATCAGGCCATATGATTGAGATTGACAACTGTTTTGTAACCCTTTATAAAAATACAGAAATATAAAGATCCACCAATCACCACCTACATACATTTCTAATCTAATGTTTGGTTGTATGTAAAAGTGCATTAGGGTAAAAAAAAAAGATCCTTGAGAATCATAGTGACTAGAGTAATAGCGCTCCTCAATGTAGTTTAAAGTCTTGAGCACATTGATGTTACAAATAATATTATTGAAGAATAAAAATAGAGAAAGATATAACTTTTATATCTTCATTATTTTATCATATTAAATCTAAGGGTGCCAAATCTTGAAATATTCTTGAATGTGTATGGGACATCCTTGAGGCCAGAGTTGAACTGTACACTCTATTGAAGTAGAATGATAAAACCAATAGATTAACTGTACAGACTAATGCGGCCGGGACTGTGCAGGCCAGGCCTAATGTGTAAGGACAAGAGGATATTTGCTTCACATTCAGTGAGTCTACTATAACTGGACTGCACAGTCCCTGCCTTGAAGTTTATTAACTTATCGTGTGTGTGCTAGATCCATTCAATCCAAACCTTGAGGCCAAACTGGGCAGTCTCGGCCTTGAGATTTGAACAGAACGTGTAAGGCCACTTAAAAAGAAACTTATTACTTTATTTTTCTCCAAAATAAAAGTAAAATTTCATTTATATACATGAATAAAAAGAAGGTGTACTTACTGCAAGGTGCATTGAGCTATTTACGTGTGATGGAGATGATACAAGAACAAGATCCTGACAGTAGGTTTTTGCATTCAAATCTTTATTTTCAGTACATTCTTCTTTTGTTCGGGGAGCAATTTGTAAACAAGTACTTTTGAAATCTTTTAAGTAAGATACTGCTTGTTTTCTTTGGCACATTGATGAGATTGTGGTGGCTGGAAATTCTGAAATACGAACAAACTTTTTAATTGGTGATTTATTTAAATTTCTAACAAAATTATTAATAATTTAAGAAGAACTTTAAAAAAAAAAAGTATTGACCTAGTAAGGTGAATAAATTGCAAGATTCACTTCACCTCAAAATATTTTGAGGGAGTAAGTACGAGTCTGCATTAGTTCAAACATCCCTATTACGTTTTCAAATTGAAAAGCTAATTAATAGTATAAGAAAGAAACCTAACCTATTGGTTCAGCTTCGCCACTGGAATTAGTATATTTCCATAACGAGTCTCCAAATTTATAAAGTTCAGTCTTCTCAAATTGTTTTAAAGATTTAGTTACATGAAGAAGCCAATAGTAATGCATCTTTCTTTTCCATACCCTCTCAAAAACTTGAATAGATTTTATAACCTAAAAGAAATCGTTGTTAAATAACATTTTATAAAAGATGTATCTTAGAAACAATTTTTTTTTTTTTTTTTTTTTTTTATGCCGCACCGACATCTTGTCCATTAGCGTCGGCATCAATGGTGCCGCAGGGAATTATCAACGAGCCCTGAAAAAGCAAAAATCCTTGCTGGAGGCGGGAATCGAACCTTCATCTCCCGCACGATAATCTAAGGTGTTAGCCACTAGACCACGGGGGGAACTCTACATATACATATACATATACATATATACATATATATATATATATATATATATATATATATATATATATGTATATATATATATATATATATATATATCTGTGTGTGTGTATGGAAATATTTTAAATACCAAAAGTTCTTCCTACACGTGACAAAGGACAAAAAATAAATTATCTAAGTAATCTCTCTTTTTTTTATATTATTTATTTATTTCACAATATTGTTTATGAATCACCCCACAACTAAAAAACACTAACATGAAGAAAAATCACTCATATTAGTAACTGTGAATATCTGGAGCTGTAACTGGTCAAAGATATTATGAAAAATGACTATCTCTCTCTCTCTCTCTCTCTCTCTCTCTCTCTCTATATATATATATATATATATATATATATATATATATATATATACATATATACAGAGAGAGAGAGAGAGAGAGAGAGAGAGAGAGAGAGAGAGAGAATGGATGAGAGGAGTCATTGGAAGTGGTTAATAAAATAATTTAACTGACTAGAATTTGATGCAAACGTACAAAAAATATTTCATAAATATCCATGAAATAATTATAAGTTTATGTAACTAAGCAATAATTTTGTTAATACAGATAATAATATTATTAATAACTATAAAATCTTACCTCTTGGTCTATATAAGCATTTCTTTCAGGAAAATTGTCTTTTGAAATGCACAAAAGCCCACCTACACTTCTAGTGGTTGGAAAGGGAGTATTATTCTTATACATCATGTCAGAAGAAATACATTGCCCAAATGAAGGTCGTGGTGAAAATTTAATACATTTTAAGAATGCATTGTGCTCCCATCTATTGCAATCTTTATCACAACAGCAATTTATGTCACACATATTTGGCTGAAAATAAGATAAATTATCATTTTACAAAAAATATATATATATATATATATATATATATATATATATATATATATATATATATAAATGTAAAATAAACTTTACTAGATGCAAAAACCCGAATGCTATACAACAGGTATAAGTAACCTTTGACATGTAGTGGGCCAAACTTTAGTGTGTAAATACGTTTATGGGCCATGTAGATTGTTTAAAATAAAATAATGTCGGATTTCATAGTAGTGTTCATAATTTTTAACTATATATATTAGACATGAAATAATACTGCAATGTTATTATAATACAATTTATTAAAATAACAACATTAAATGCAATGTTATAATTAAATTGTGAAATTCGGAATTACTACAAACTCTGAAAGTTAAATAGTGACACGATTCCGCAAGAGCAAGTGAAAAAAACCATCTCACTCGATCTTCCTCAATTTAGAGTGAGTGTAAGTAAGTAGTATAATATTTTTGTTTTTTATTGGGTTTTTCAAAAGGACTGATGGGCCGGATCTTACAATGGGCCAGATGCGGTCCCCAGGTTGCCCAAATAACAGGACCTTGGAAGAGAAAGGGGGAATCCTGAAATCCAGATGTTGGGAAATCGAAGTTAAAGTTCTGAAAATGCTTCAGGATAGCAAAGGCGAATGTTTACTCTATTCAATGCTGATTCATAAACCTGATTGAAAAGGTATACAATTTAAATTCAATGTTTTAATTTTAATTTATGTGTAACAAAATGCTAGGAGGGGAGTTTCAGACTCGGGATTTGCCCTTGAAATCGGACATTACATTTTTTATAGATGATGGTGCTATTCACTTTTAATTGAAACTGTGAAAGAACTAAAGACAAACCAGAGAAACAAGGCGAAGCGTCGTGTTACCTACATCTTTCTGACTGAGAAACTAAAATTTAAAAAATTCGAAAAGATTCACCCTTTCTTTTCCAAGGTCCTGATATGTTATACAGCAAAAACAAAATTAGGACTACTTTATTTTGTTGATTTATTATTTATAAAATTGAATTAGAAACATCAACTAAGTTTCAGAGAAAAGAAACATATTTTACAGACAGTACAGACAGGTCTCCCTGTGATCTAGTGGCTAATACTAAGAATTCTCAAGTGGACCTGCCTGAAGAGCAGATTGAGGTTTTTCATCAGTGGGCTCAATGGAAAAATTCTCTGCTCCACCTTGGTTGTTGAGGCAGGATGGCAACCTAGAGATAACCCCAGCTTGTAAACGTTTACAGTGGAGTCTCACTTATACAATACTCACTAATATGAAGAATTTTTAATGAATGAATATAATGAATTATTCACTTGTGCGATATTCAGTTATACCCAATTTCCATTTATAGGAAAGCTAATTTGTTCCCTGCTGTAAATACTATTCAGTTATAAGAAGAGACATCAGCTTTTCCACGAAATGTTTACAGACTTACCAGTGAATTACCCCACCTTCTTTCTCTCTCACTCATCTATGTCCTTCCGTGTCATTCTAGTAGTCCAGCCGTGCTCTATGCACTATCCCTTGTGTGATTTCCTTCGTTTCCGATCTAATAACACGGCACGTCCCAGTGATTCATCCCCCCCCCTCCACTCACTCGTTTTTCACTTCTCTATACAGTAGTCTTTCTAGTAGCTGTGTCCTATTGTCATTTAATTTTTTTAAATGAGTAAAAAACCAAGAACAAAACTTTTCCTTGAAGAAAAAATAAAAATCCTGAAAAAAGTTATATGACAACCCCAACGAAACAAAAATATATAGAGTGGAACATGGATAATTCAAACTTCGATAATTCGAAATTGTCTTTAATTCGAATATTTCTCTTGGTCCCTAGAATTTAGAGTATAAACAATGTAAAAAAACTGTGGTTAATTCGAATAAAATTTTGGATAATTCGATTTTTTTACGAGTCTGTACCTCCAATGAGAAGTGGACAGAGAGGCAGTCGATCTTAAATCTTGTGAAAATATTCTCCCCTCAGGTAAGGCGGATAGTAAGATACGGATGTAGGGGTTCCGGGACAAGAAGCACGGTGGTCTCATAGTCTAGTTCTTGGACTCTAGGAGTTCTGCAAAGTGGTGGGTCGCGCTTCCTCCCTTCCAGGGGTTGTTATAGTTACATCCTGTCATTTTATTCTAGAATTCCCTCCCACCATCCCTCCCATCTTCATTTCTTATTCAGTTATAAGTCAGTCAGCGTCTAGAGAATTTCTGGTGTACATCTGCATTTCTTACTCAGTTATGTCAGTCAGATCATAGATGCCTAGATCTGTTGCCTAGAACAGATGCCTAGATCTGTTGTATTGTTAGTGCCTAGAATTTCTGGTGTACAGTGGAGTTGTTGATTTAAGACGTTGAAGCCTAGAAGTTATAAAACTTTAACGTTGTCAGAGAAAATAGCTGCGATTAAAGCAGTTGAAAAAGGAATAAAGGAAAAATCTTAAATTGCCAAGGACTTTGGAATTCCCCCTAACACTTTACCAAATTACCTGAAAAATAAAGAAAAACTTCTTGCCCATGAAAATGACATTTTTTCAAAACAATAGACATTTATTTTTACTTTCTTGATAAATTATTTATTACTTGTGTACGTAATCATCAATTCATTAAATGTTTGTTTTTCTATGAATAAAATGTATTTTTTTTTTAATTAAAAAATGTGAAAATATGAAGTTCGATTTTTTAGCACTTTATTTTCAAAAACTTTTGTAATTCGAATTTTGGATAATTCGAAGTTTTTTATCGGTCCCTAGGGGTTCGAATTATCCAAGTTCTACTGTATAGCTAAATGGTTGAAATTACCTTTGTCAACCCTTGGGACTATTATCAGTAAGAGGAAACAAGTCGAGGAGAATTTTCTAATATGAAACTTGAAAATATATTAATGTACAACATTACCTAACAAGCCAACGGCCATAACCACGTTGAATGCACCGGTTCCAGTAGATCACCGAAGTTAAGCAACGTGGGGCGTGGCCGGTACCTGAATGGGAGACCGACCACGTGCTGTTGGTATTATAAAAGGGTGGCAACCTGTAGATAGCCCGGCGCTAATAGCCAAATAGTTGATGCGCCATTAAAAACAGAAAAAAAATTACCTAACAAAATATGTACAAACAATAAAATTGTGACTTTTTTATGATGAATTTATTTTATTTTAAAATAACCATAAACCCTAATGCTATTCATTTATGCGAAGTATTCACTTATACGAAACACTTTCTGCTCCCTCTCACATTCCTATAAGTGAGACTCCACTGTATATGATAAGAATATTTTCATTAGCTTCTAAAAGCACATTTATTAACGATGTTTTAAGTTTAAGAGGATCTAAGGAGTTAGCCAGTAGACCATTGTGAGACTCACATATTATTGTTATACCAAATAAAAAAATAGAAAGGAGTCGTGCAGACTGAGCCCTCCTCCTAAAACTAGCTAACATATAAAATTTTAGTAATGTAATCAACCATAACTCACAGTAATATCACACGGACAATTCTTCTCAGGTGAATAATTAGGCTCCTTTTTCGCTCTTGGAGTAGTAGACGGTGGCAGAGATGTAGTACTTTCAGTTATAGCGGTAGTTTTTTGGGACACTATTGTAGTATTTTCCTCCGTAAGGGAAAAGCTCAATTCTGTTGTTAATTCTGTTGATTGTGAGTAACAACTTGTTGAGAAATTTTCACACATTAGAAATTCTGTCGTATCAGTCTCATTGTCGAATTTGGTATCATTTGTTTCAGCATTTAGGATAGATGTTGTGTATATGAAAGTAAACAACATAAATTTGTATAGCCACATGACCATTGGGCTTAGTTTTAGAGGGTTCATTTTAATAAGTTTCGACACCGTATTTTTGGAAATTTTTCTGAATTAAATTTACTTCAATGTAAACTGTGCCCATAGGCTCCGTATTTAGCCTAAATCGATCTATTCCGCTGAATATTACTTCAGGAGTTCTTAGTTGTGGCCCACCTCCTATAAAGTATTCGGCGAACTTGTCATAAATTCGACCTAAAAATAAAAATAAAATAAATCTTAGATGTTTATTACTTCTTTTAAAATGTTCTTGTGTTAAAAGAAGGAAGGTGTTGCACTTTTAAAGAATGATGTTATAAGTGGATGCCTGTCTGGTTTTTGTAATTTAGCAAAACTTAAGGTTTGTTGAGTGTAACAAGCCTTCAATCGTCAAATTATGAAAATAAGCCAATACCATAAATTGAAAGGCTTTATGTTTATAGATTAATATTGGATGAAGAAAATTGAAATTTTCCAAACATAAAGTGAGGTCCACATTACATTATGAGTACTTTTCGAGATACCTACATAAAGGTAAGCAGAATTTTTTCGGATTGAAATATGTAAGTGAATACAAGAGATTGGCTTCATTGAGTAGAACCAAAGGTATTGAGCAATTTGAGAAGACTAACTCTTGTGCTTTGAGGTTCCTCCAACACAAATCCTGACCCAAAAAAGATTCTCAAATTTTCCTTATTCACCAACAATGAAACATAAGATGATGCATCAACGATGGTTATATAAGATAGTTGTTTATGTTCTTGCCAATAACTCTTTAAAATACTATAAAGCTAAAATGTATAAACCCCAAATGGTATTAATTCTTTATTTTCTGGAAATAAAATAATATATAACGTGATTTTATTTTAATAAGCAAAAATTAAATAATAAAAAAAAAAATTACGAACCGACAGGTTTCCAAGTCGGACAAGTAATTAAATGTGAGCCAGGAGTGGTCGGAATAAATACATAACCATAGCCACAGATTTCACTTCTTCCAAATTCGTCATAATGAAATATCTGTAAATGAATCTTTGGCCAACCTAAAAATAAAATTATTTGTTATAACAACAGATGAAAAAAAAAATTAATTAATTTATAAAATGAGTACCAGGAACACCCTTAGTTGCAAAGTGTATATCTATAGGGTGAGACCAATATGTCATATCATCGTATCCAGGATGATCCACTTGTGTTTGGCCTTCCTTGGATCCCGCAATCAACTGCCAGCCTGTTCCTACAAAAAATAATAAATCAAATCTTATTCAAATTTTTTAGTTTGATTTTTCTTAAAAATAATTAAAAAACACAAAATATTCTAAATAGATAAAATAAAGAAAAGGCATCAGCCTTATCCTGGATATAAAAGGATAGTAACCTATCCATAACCTGTCCTAAAATTTGTTGTCAATAGTAAATGGATGAAATAAATATTTTAAAAACACTTTTTTGGTTTATTTGTACATAGTTATACATATAGTTTTAAATACATCAATTTAGAAACAAAATTTCACTCATACTATATGTTTTATGGGGAATTAAAAATTTATATTATATCATACCATGAGTAAATGAATGAAAAAAATTAATAACTATGTTCACTGATTTTATAATTATATATAGTTATATTATACATACTGTAGTTAGATAAGCTAATCAAACATGAACTGTATGTTCATGTTATGGGCATGGGTCTGCATATATAAATAAATACATAAAATAATGATATATGTTTTCATTTATTAACATTCCTTCTTCAAATTTTCTTTAACTGAAAAGAATGAAGCAGTCATAGATGCCCAGGTCCAGCGTTTTTTTTTTTTTTTTTTTCTTTAAACAAAATTGAAACAGTCGACATCCTGAAATATAGACTCCTAGAATAAACAGAAAAGCCATTCTCCTGGTGACAGGACAATACAAATAGTAAAATGTTGACCTCATCATTGATGATTTTCATGAGGTTCACTCCAAATAATAAGTTGCCAAAAAATTAATACTATTTTCTGATAAATTTGTGTGATGTACTCTTTCTATGACAATATTCCATGCTATGAGAAGATAAAAAAAAATACTTAGAAATATTTTCATATGCATGTCTTAACTACAAAAAATATGAAAATTTGCTGGTGCACCTGAAATTACAAGTATTTTCTATAAGCTATGATCAAGAACAACCAAATAAACAGAAAATACAAATGAATAACTACTTTCTTAAACTCTCCTCAGCTAAAATATACAAATAGAGAAATAATATTTTAATAAACAATTAAAAATATATTCCCCATTTCTTAACTTACCAGTATGGATGCCCCATTTACAGAATAAGCTTTTCTTTCTAAAGTCTTTGGCTCCTACAATTTGACCTATAATATACAATTCTGCCATGGGCAAACTGGTACAATTCGAATTGAGTCTGATATTGTTTGAATGACGTTACTATGACAACTTCATAATCATTTCATAACCCCCCTCCAACTAAATCTATCTATATAAATAAAATAAAGGTTTTGTCAGTACGTTGCATTCGATTAATTCGATCCGTTTCCATGAGTCTTTAAGTTTCACACCTTAAAAGAACCCAAATGAACCATTAAAACATTTCTATCTTTTGCGTGTCTAATGAAAAATTGTCAGCTATAAGCTCAGGGGTGGATAATGGTTAAGTTTTCGCTGTATTTCTAAGTATCCTTGACTTAAAAATTGGGCTTTTATAGAAATAAAACATGGTATAGAATCAAAGTTAGGAAGAGCTGGATAATTTCAAACAACAAACTGTTTTCTTTCAAGAGATCCAAGTGAGACTCGCCCCTCCTTTGAATCGCGCTACCAACCTTAACATTTTACGCTTGATTGTAACATTTTATGGTTTGCCAGAGAATTAGTGAAATCCATAATTTATTTCAGAAACCCATGTAAGATAAGACAAATTAATTTTTCACGGTTTAAATGAGTGATTATGACAGTTATGGTTTCGCTTCAATTCGAATGAAAAAATTGTTGGACAACTCTTGGATAGAGCACACCGTCAGCAGACATGTAACATTCCAACCTTTCCTCCTATGTGCTATGAAATAAAATTTGATTTATTCTCTTATAAATTCTCAATATAAACAAACAGTATAGTCCCTCGTCTTTAATTCTAAAGTACTTCTCGGAGTATTATACCGATATTCTCAGTTTCTTGCAAGGGGTATAAATATTATTAACTATAAGACATCACAAGCTTTTCTTTTTCTGATGTGTGACGGCAAAAATAATATTTGGTGATGCCCCTGTTGTGTGTTAAAACTTCTCCATCTGTTTTTAATAATCCAAGCTAACAAGCAATAACGGCTAAAGGCCTGGAATGATTACTAATTAGTAAGAAAGGGGGAGAGATAAGCTCAGTGGTAAGGCACTCGACTAGAGGACCTGCTCCTCTAGGATATGCTAGAGGACCTGAGTTTAAAACTTGAGTACGTATTTAATAAATAAATTGAAATTTAATGAAACTGTTAACATAAAGAAAGGTTTTGTATTGCCTTTGTGAAAGTAAAATTGACAGTGAAATAAAACTAATGAATTCCTCTAGTGCTATACGTTAATAATGACCCTTCAAAGCTAATACCACGATGTAACATAAAGATGTACCTCTTTGGGTTACAGTGAGGAGGTTACTCATCTGTGCCGCACTGCTGTTAAATTGTACTTTTGAAATTCTTCCAAGAGTTAAACTTTGTCAAGTTAGAGATTATACGTATTCTTTAGGTTATGGTTTTGAGAAAATAGTTTCTTGGACCTTAACTGATCCTGTCACTTCCTTCGAAATGACTTAAATCAATATGTTTTGAGTGGATACATTTTTTCCTACTAAATAATTTTGTTTATACGTAATATAAACATGAAATGTCTTCGAGAGGTAGATTTGGCCCCTTGGTTGGTGCAATTGATGAAGGGACTAGTAGTACTCGATTCCTGGTAAGAAATACAATGTATAATTTTAAAAAATATATATGATTCAAATTATTCCTTTTAAGCAATGTATTATTTAGGTATTTGCAGCAGAAACTGCTGAAGTACTGACATTTCACCAAATAGACATTGAACAAAAATGCCCTCAAGAAGGCTGGGTCGAGCAAGACCCCATAGAAATTTTACATTCCACAATAGAATGTATCAATCAAACAGTAGAAAATCTCAGGAGACTGGATATCAATCCGAATGATATTGTTGCAACTGGAATTACTAATCAGCGTGAAACAACTGTAGTTTGGGACTCGCTTACTGGCCAACCTTTGTACAATGCAATTGGTTTGTATTTTACATTACTATACAGTATTACTTTTTGCATTAATGAAAATGAAATAGGGTTTTCAAACTCATATTTTCTGGAATTAAAAAAAAAAAAAATATATTAGAAATGTGTGCAGCATTCGTTTTGAAAAAAAGGTCAAATTTGTTTCAGTAGGTTGATATTTATTTCTATTTGATTTCTATTAACTTGCTTTATTCACAAATTTAAAAAAGGGCCATAAGTGCTGAATAATAACACTCTATGCCTAGGGTTGTGATTCGATTCTTATTAGGAGCAGTGGCTTTTATTTCGAATCACGTCTATCCTGGCTGTTGAAGGTTGGTAACCAGCAGGTAATCCTTCCCAAAAAATCTGTGTTATTAATAATATATATATTAAAATAAATAAATATTCATCAATGATTAACTTTTTGTTGAAAAGGCTGTACTATGTTTCACACAAACAAATTTTTGTTTCAGTAAAAAAAAATATTTTATTGATAATTATCTAAGGAATATTTCTAACCTCCAATCTATTTTTAACTAAATGCTAGATATGTCCTTTCCTCCAAAAACTTTGTTTCAGATTTTTATTTGTAAATTACAAAAATACTTTGGTTAAACAAATGTTTACATTATTAAATGCTTAAAGCAAGATGAATAAAAACAATTTTTTGGTTTCACTGAATAACGTTGAAAAGTTTATAGTGAGAACATTTTTTTTTTAATTAAAGGAATTTAATTATCCTGCCTCTACCCTACTGGGTCATTGACAGTACGGTCTTTTATATTTGTATTTAGATGTTGATTTGTTTAATGAAAGTGAGTAGTTTTTGGATGGTCTGTTCGTCACCTCCTAAAATGTCCTGTAATGTTTTGGGTATCTTAAGTGTTGGTCTTATGTGATCGTATTTGTGGCAGTTAGTAAGTATATGTTCAACTGACTTTTATGTGTCGCATGTTGGATGATGGAGGTTGTTTAGGAGGTAGTTGTGTGTCAGTGCTGTGTGTCCTATTGTAGTCTAGGCAAAAAGATTTCTTCTCTTCGGGAGTGTCGTGAAATTTAATAACCCTGAAAAAATATGAATATTGCTAATTTGGACAAAAATTAAAGTTAAATGTCACACACATTCTATATAATCCATCATCTCAAGAAATGGTTGGATACTATTTTTTCTCCTTAAATAACGTTTTCCTTACTCATTTTTGTTAAGAGAATTAAACATTTTTCCTTGCATGTCCAAGGTTTTTACAAGTCACTCTTCTTTGTTTATTATACCCAAACCTGTTCATCTAACTTATTTCTTAAATTTAATAACTCAATATAAATCATGAACATAATAATTATAAAAAATACATTGTGTATTGTATAATTGGCAAATAAAGATATTTAAAAAAAAATAGCTCAATATAAACAAAGAAAAAACTACACTGTCTTTCTTTTGTAAAAATATTGTTAAAATTTAAATAAAAAAAAAATTGCTATTTATTTATGGTTAGAGAAATTTGTTAAATACATTTTCTCCATTAATAAAAGTTTATTTGAATTTTGTAAACATTTTCATGGATTAGCAGAAAATATGTAGTTGAAATGATGTCATTTCTTGAAAAATTAGTTATCAATTTAAATGAAGTATTTGAGAATTAAACTGACTTGTCAGCAATATTGAATAATTTAACTAAAAGATTTAATCTTCCCTCTTGTCACATCTTTTCGACCACTGTTGCTTTTCAAAATTGATTCCACAACTGATTATCATTCTTTTTCATGATTCAGTACGAAAAAACCGAATCCGTATTGACTTGAAAAATAGCTTATGTTTTTGTCATCTCTGTATTATTCATCAATATGCATGAGCAGTTTTGAACTTAGTATATACATTTTAAATATTTCTAACGGTTGGAAAATCTTGATAAGTAGAACCTGACTATTCCGAGGCTTGATAAAGGACCATCTCAAATAGGAGAAACTAATGCTTTAAGATTCATAAGTTTTAGTTTTGTTCCATTGAAGGTGAAAAATAAAGAACTTCTTTTCTAAGCTTTCCAAATCACTACAAATATAAGTCTTATATGGAATCATACTAAGATGTCAGTTCCCGTGAGTCTGACAATTTTTACTTTTCTTCTCAACCCCCTCATACCAAGAGTATAAATGTTTCTTTATCATTTATTTTTTAACGTCCATTTATTTTTTACAACAAATTTTAAGATGGGTTACCTAAACGTTACCACACTTTTCTAGCCAGGATAGAGGTGATGCCTTTATTTTTTTGGAAAGAAAAGCCACTACCCCTAGTGGGAAACGAACCCAGAACCTTAGGTACGGCATGCACTCGCCTTTGCACTCATCGCCACCGGACCTCCTTTATATCATTTCATTTTTCTTTTCTTCTTTTTTGTACTTAAAGAACACAGGTAATGTAAATAGGTATTTCCTATTTCTCCTTAGTTTATGGCTTGGGTCATTAAAAAAGTGGCACAACATTGTCTTTTTACACCACTTTATTTAAAAAATGTGCTTAAACAAGTTTTCACTCCCATTTAATGAAGTATTACACTTTTAAAATATTATTAATTCTCAACAAACTAAAATTCATTTATTTGTTACTCACTATATAAAATCCAATAAATTGTATAATATAAGAAGAACTATATGAATAAGTATTTTTTTTTTCAATGCTTTACTCAAAACCCTTGGCCATTACTTTATTTTCTTATCAATATTGCA
Organism: Gonocerus acuteangulatus; assembly: GCA_946811695.1. NCBI lineage: Eukaryota > Metazoa > Arthropoda > Insecta > Hemiptera > Coreidae > Gonocerus > Gonocerus acuteangulatus. Next base: position 22,477,115 of record OX328126.1, read on the forward strand.
GTATGGTTGGACGTTCGCACTGTAGAAACGGTGGATAAACTTTTATCTAAGTCAAGAAATCGTAATCCAGAATGCATTAAACATCTTTGCGGCCTTCCTATTAGTACATACTTCAGCGGAGCGAAGTTAAAGTGGCTCTTGGATAATGTTCCTGAAGTTGTTCAAGCTGTTGCTGACAAGAGGTGTTTGTTTGGAACAATAGATTCCTGGTTGATATGGGTATTTATTGCTTGTTTTAATTGTATATTTTAAATATAGCTTGTTTTTATTTTCAACCTTTTAACTTGTATGTAATTTTAGAATTTAACCGGAGGTCCAAATGGAGGTGTCCATATCACAGATGTTACCAATGCTTCTCGAACCATGCTTATGAACATAAAGACACTCCAATGGGATCCAGTTTTGTGCAAGTAAATATTTACTTATAATATATTTGTGTTAATATATTAAAAGTCTTTACAAAAACTTCAATGTGTTTCGTAAGTTATACCTGTTCGTGGAGACCGTCGTCACTGGCATCGGTGAGAGTACTGTGGGCGAGCACTTTTGACTCAAGTACATCATTCTCAAGCCACTGTTAAATTAGTCCTAACTACTACTACATTGAAAGCGCTCACTCACAGTACTCTCATCGATGCCAGTCAGTGACGACAGTCTCAACCAACAGGTATGACAAATAGTATTTTTCCTAACATTGACTTCTTTTAAGTTTTTTTTTTTTTTTTTTTTTTTTTTTTTTTTTTTTTTTTTGTTTCTGTATATAAATATTTAATTTAAAATTTTAACTGGACACATAAATTTTAAAGTTCAATTTTGTAACTTATAAAAATAATAACTTGCTATTTTCTTTAATAAAGCAATCAAGTGTTTTTTTTCTCATTCAGAAATTGAACTTTTGATACAAAATAATTTTTGCCAGGGCAGTGATGATTTGGAAGCCCCTCCCTACTAGTGTGGAAGCCACTACTTAGAGCATGCTTTACTTAAGTATTTTTTATCGTAAAATAATTTGGACTGTGAATTTTGGTTAACAAAATATGAAAGATAATACTTATTGTTACTTGTCTTATCAAAGCAAATAAACATCAAAAACGTTGTGACCAGTGACTTACCACTCCATGATGTTTAAATTTATATGATGGAACTAACTATAGAAAAATATGAAGACAGGTATAGTTGGGATTCGGCTAGGAGAAAAACGTCAGACTTTGAAAAAGAAATCTGTATTTGGACGTTTCGACTGCACAATGGCAGCCTATTTCAGCACTAGAGAATGCCTAGGGGGGGGGGGAGGAAGACCTCGAGGACAACTTAGGTAACCATGGTTGGAAGTATATCGTTATATATATATATATATTGTTATACTTCCAACCATGGTTACCTAAGTTGTCCTCGAGGTCTTCCTCCCCCCCCCCCAGGCATTCTCTAGTGCTGAAGAAGGCTGCCATTGTGCAGTCGAAACGTCCAAATACAGATTTCTTTTTGAAAGTCTGACGTTTTTCTCCTAGCCGAATCCCAACTATACCTGTCTTCGTATCTCTGCAGCGGCTAACTATCTCCATCTACACTATAGAAAAATATTATTAGTGACAAAATTACGGTCCAAACTGGGATTTATCATGCTTTATTTATTTTAAATTTTGCTTAATTTTAGGTTCTTTTCAATTCCCATGAACATTCTGCCAAAGATCAAAAGTTGCTCAGAAATATACGGATACCTTGCATGCACTTCAATAACTGGTGTACCGATTTCCGGGGTAATGCTTATAATTTCATTGTTGTTCATGCAATGTACAAGTGAAAGGTTCATTATTTTATAACCTTGTAACTTAATTTTTAGTGTCTTGGAGACCAACAATCAGCACTCGTGGGGCAAATGTGTTTTAAGCAAGGACAGGCTAAGAATACCTATGGAACTGGCTGTTTTCTTCTATACAATACCGGAAAATCGGTTAGTTATCATTTTGATTATAGCCTCTTGTCTTACTATATTTTAAATCAAATAAATATTATTTTCTTTATAATGTTGTTGTTTTTTTTTATATTGTGGACGACTCAATCTCAAATTTGTTTTTCCCTTGGTTGAGCAAACAATTATTCCACACGAAATATTGATTTTTGTGGAGTTAGGTGAGCTGCATACGCTGTTCTTCATCGTCCCTCATGCAACTATGGGGACCTTGTTTACACTGAGCGAAAACCTTTGATGCACAGACTAACCCCGACTGAGCCACGACTTGCAAAAAGGGCCCTCACCACGCAATTAATCAGGGGTGAGGGAACATAATTTTGCGAGGAAATTGCATCTTTTGTAAACCCAGCTTAAGATCGCTCTGTAGTCTCACCCATCATCAGAAAAAAAACTAATATTTTTGTTAAACTAAGTTTGGCTATTTCATTCATTAAAACACATTGATCCTGTAATAAAAAGCCCTTCATGGCATATTACCTATTCTGCATCTTCTTTATTGCAATTTTCTACTTTTTCTACAAAAAATATTTACATTATTTTTTATTTAAATTTTAACGTCCATTATAAATAACTCAGAATTCTTAGGACGGGTTATCTATAGGTCAACACCTTTTTCTAGCCAGAATAAGGCGCGTACCTATTCTTTTTTCCAAAGGAAAGCCACCACCCCTTCGATTGGGAATCAAACCCATGACCCTTGGCACGGAGTGTTGTGCTCAAGCCTTAACACTCATGGCCACCGGGTCTCCATTTACATTATTATATGAATTTTGGAAATTATATTTTTCTATAAGACGTAAATATTCAAGAATTCTTGTGATATTTCTGGTTTACGGAACTAGATTAAAAAAATACATTGAATTTTTTCAGTTGGTTATGTCACAACACGGCCTTCTTTCTACTGTTGCTTACAAGATGGGTAGCTCTGCGCCAACTGTTTATGCTCTCGAAGGCTCCATAGCAATTGCTGGAGCCGCTATGCGATGGCTTAAAGAAAACTTGAACATACTTAAAGATGTTTCTGATTCATGGCGTTTAGCTCAACGAGCTCACCCTACAGGAGAAGTGATCTTTGTCCCTGCCTTTTCGGGCCTTTATGCTCCTTACTGGAGAAAAGATGCGAGAAGGTAATCAATTTATACATTGAAACTAACTTTGATGATATTTTTTCCTTTACTGATCTTTAATAGAGATTAGTGAATTCATTCCTAGTTAATTACTAAAACTGAACTTTTTGAACTAAATTTTTTGATTGTTGAATGGGCATGGAAATTAAACCCACCATAATGGTTGAAGGGGCGAGGTTAGCTCAGTGGTAGAGCACTGGAGGTCCTGAGTTCAAATCCCAAGCAAGCACTAAAGATTTTTTCTTCTAGTGTCTTCGTTCATGGGTTGAATTCGGCCTCCCTGACCGTCCCTAGGCCAACCCAGCCTTTAATTAATTTAATAATGGGAACCTTGGGTGCTAATGACTAGCAGTCAAAGCAGCCAAGAGGAAAATCAGGCGGCCGGAGCTTAGTACTGACCACACTATCTCCCTAGTGTGCCGTATGGTCATGAATCAGATGCCTCTATAGTATCTGCCCCTCAGGGCCCTCGTGGCCTGTTACGGGACTGATTTTTTATAATGGTTGGAGAATTTTATTCAATGCTTATCCCTAGTATACTAAGTACCAAGTTAATTAGGGTCTATAAAATTTTAACTAAGTAAGACAGAAATGGACGAGGAAGCACTTGCTGTAATTTCGAAATCAGTTCTCACAGTAATACTAAACATAATTTTAAAGGAAGTGGGAGATGCAATAACAAATGCGTATGAATATATTGTGCTATGCTATATATTGTGGAAGAACAACAGATGAACTTAGCAGTTATACAGTTCTGTATAAAACAAAAATTAGCAGGAGACAAAAATGAATATTTCTGTGCTTTCTGGAAAGACGGGAAAATAAGTTGATTAACACTTTTTAGTTTTAATGTGACTTATTTAATCTCAAAATTATTATGGCTTCCCTCAGACCTTTTTATGATGCTGAACCTGCCTTTGGAATATTCTTGGCCTCTGCAAAGAAGGCCACAACTGACTGGGGCCAGTTGAAACACCTGAAAATCTGTCAAAAAGCCAAAACTCCGAGTCATTCCAAGGACGTTTTCAGCCCAGAAGAAAACCCAACAAAGGCATTACTCTCCCTCTGCAGGAAGGCAATATACGAAGTGAAAGCCATTTACACGTGTGGATTTTGGGTCTGGTAACAATCTCCATAAGAACAAAATACGGAGTTGAGTTGGACACACAATTTCATATAATTGCCACTGCTTGCCACTCTGGCATCACAATTTACATGTGTGAGAATGACGGATCCTGTAAATTTTCCTGATTTGACCCCCCCCCCCCCCTTTAAAACAAGGATCAGAGGATTCGTATGAGACACTTGGCTGTTATTAATAACCAATTGATTCAGCAGATGTAATTGTCATTTTAAGCTCTGAGAGGACTCTGAACATATCCGAAAGCCAACGCCAAAGCATCAGACACTTGTCTTGTCTCTAGACAAAGTACTTTGCCATGCTTTGATTTGAAACCCGTTAGTGTAATTGGCAACATAGTGAGCATAAATTACGAGATTTTGGGTTCAAATTCCAGCCTGACTAATTATTTTGTTTACTAAATAAAGATTTGGAAATTATGTCTCTGATGGCATATACCTTCCAGTGTGTTATACAGTGACTTAATAGGAATTCATTATATTTTTTATGAAAATAACTTTAGTCCAATTAAGGCCTTATGGAACTTATGCTTTTTATTTAAAAACATTTACTGTAACCACTGTATTTTGTACCCCAAGAGATATGCGAATCTTAATAGTTGAATTTTATCTACTAATATAAATCATCCCTTCAATTTTACAACAATTTATTTTATTTTTAATTGTTTTTGCTTTATTACATCTAATTAATAAGAATTCTGATGATGGCTTTATGCATGACAGTGTAATCTGTGGACTGACTGAGGAAACATCGAAAGAACACATTGTCCGAGCAGCTTTGGAGGCTGTTTGTTTTCAAACCAGAGACATCCTTGAAGCAATGAACCAAGATTGTGGTATACCGCTCACAAAACTTCTTGTTGATGGTGGTATGACAGCCAATGACTTTCTGATGCAGCAACAAGCAGATCTTTGTGGCATTCCTGTCAGTATGTATTTCTTTATTTTTGTTTTTAACATTAGTGATGTAACAGCTTGTTATAGCATGGATTATGTAATTTACTCTCAATACTTGTGTAAAATGCTCTAAAAAGTGTCCGCTGGCGTTTGCGCATGCAAGGTGGCCATGTACGGAACCTTTGCGTTCACGCATGCGTGGAGGCCTTGTACAAAACAGAAGACTGTATGTTATTCAGTATATTTTAGCATAAATATGCTTTAGCGATGACTAAACTGAAAAAAAAAAAAATGTTACAAAAAAGTGTCTGCTGGCGTTCGCGTATGCGCGGTAGCCAAGTACGAAAAAGAAGACTGTAAGTTATACAGTACATTACATAGGTTTGTTGGGTGGACCTAAAACATATTTATGTTCCTGAATTTGAGCAGAAGTCTCTTAACAAAATCTATTTTATTTCAAATATGTAAATACTTATTCTCACCTCTTGTTACTTAATCTCATCTACATTATTAAACTGAAGAAGAAATTTACAGAACAGTGTCCTTTGTCGAGTAACAGACTTTTAATACTCAATACCTTCTGTTTCTCCAACTAGAGGTAAGAATGTAATATAATTCTCTTCACTATTCCTCCAAGTGGAGGAAATATAACTTCTCACTCGGCTGTGAACGGGAAGGGGAAGATGGAGGTACCTCTAGCCAATGACGGCCTTGCTGGGTTACCACTCCTCTCTCTTCTAGTCACGCGCCTACGCAGGGCAGCGGCTGGGAGGGTTGTAGAACTGGTAAAATTGAGCCAAGTAACAATGCTTGCTCGAAGTAACTATTTACATCTCTCCCACTATAACGCAGAAATTCACAAAATTGTAATTATTGTTGCTGCCAAATTGCCTTGTGCAAGTAACACAAATTTCTTCTCAATTTCAAAGAATTCTATTATTTTTCATTGTAGTTATATTTTTTATTTTGGAGGAAAAGATTTGTTTTCTCATGTCATAAGAATTGTTTTTATCAATTAAAACCCTGACAATAATAATTGGCTGTCATCCCTATGTATACATCATAAACAAAGATGTGATCTTCAAAAGTGATTCAGCATCAGCAGAATGTCAATCCCATTCAATGTTCCAAATTCTTTGTGCATGCTATGTATTTACTTTGTGTGTTTCAGTTAGACCTTCGATGACTGAAACAACAGCTTTGGGAGCAGCAATGGCGGCTGGTTCAGCTGAAGGAATAGCGGTTTGGGATATGGAAGACATTCATTCCGTACCTTGTGACAGATTTCTACCTTCCATAACTGAAGACGGTTAGTAGTTACAACTCATGAATGTGTTTGTATTATTATTATTATGGGGGTGGGGTCTCTCAGATTACTGGAGAATATTTTTACTGGGGGATAGTTCCAACCAGTAAAAAGAATTATATTTATTTTTTTAAAATATATATATTTTTTTTTTTTTTATTATTTTTTTTATTTTTTTTTTTATTTTATTTTTTTTTTTTTTTAATTATGGGCATTAAGAAATTTTCTGACGATTCTAGCTGTGTCGAGTAGAACTGCTTGCTGGGATAGTATTAGGTGTTCCTCTGACAATTTCAGATATTTGGTGGCACTAACTGTAGTATTCGGTATCAAACCATTGGTCGAAATGATAACTACAATAACTATATTATTATTATGGGTGAAGGGTTCCTTACTTCCCTGGTGTTTCAATTTACCCTGGGAATCTAAATCCAACCAAATTGTATCATATATGTATATATTCACACATAAATAAAAGTATATTCACACATAAATAAAAAATAAATTGATATAATTTGGTTGGATATAAATCCACAAAGTAATTTAAAACACCAGGAAAGAAAGGAATCTCGTTCTCATAATAACACCGGCACACAAAAATAAAAAAAGTGGTCTTTTCCAAAGACACCATATATATATTCTTATATATCTTCTTGGTAGGCGGAAGGTCAAAAAATAAAATCTTCACCACTTAGTCTCACCAACTTTATTTCGTCCCTACATGTTTCACACCTTTATTGATGCCTCTTCAGGGGAAAAATTACAAAAGTAATTTTTTAAATGATCAGAATACAGAACCATGCCGTTATTTTGGCTTCAATTTTAACCCAATAATTTCCAGCAAAATAAGACATATATGTAAGGATATAGGCAGGATATCTTGGAAATATGACAACAGAATAAAAAATAGCTTTAGTCATATTAAAGATAAATTAAAATTAAAAGAAACTAAATACAATATCTACAAAATTAACTGCAATAGCTGCAATAAATCATATATAGGGGAATCGGAACAGTTACTTCGAAAACGAATTAAACAGCATGCGCAAAGTATTGATAAAGGAGATAATAAAACAGCGTTGGCTTATCATGCTATAAAATATAAACATGGTTTTGATTTTGAAAATATTAGCACATTAGGTAAAGAAAGAAATAGATTGAAAAGAAGAATAAAGGAAAATATCCATATCATAAAAAATAGAAAGAAAGTGGTAAATAAAAAAACGGAAATACTACATTTAAATACTATTTTTATTAACTTATTTGACAAAAAGTAAAATTATGTTTTAATTGGAAGGTGGGAAGATAATTTTAATTGTTAGGACTATATTTCTTCTGGAAATTAATTTTTAAAAGTATGACATATCGATTATCGATCAGCTGATTATTTTTCGCCATATTGAATTCTTTCAGACCATGATCATTCTAGACGTGGCCGTACTGGTGGAAGGTTATCCTCCTCAGGTTGAGGCTGTAAGTTTTACTTTTGTAATTTTTCCCCTGAAGAGGCATCAATAAAGGTGTGAAACATGTAGGTGGTGAGTGGTGAAGATTTTATTTTTTGACCTTCCGCCTACCACGAAGATAAGAAGATTGAGATAAAAAGGGTCAGTTGAAGAATAATTATTCTTATATATTTTTATGGTGTCCAGGAATTACACTCGCATGACACATGCAATATGCATGTATCCAGTCCATTTAATGTTTTTTTTTTTTTTGTATATTTCTTTCCCCCAGGAGTGGGATAAAGGTCATCCGTCTCCAGCTCAAGTCAGTTAGCTTAGGTTCACCTTAATAGAATTAGGCTGTGTTTCGAGTTTAGTGAGTTTTTAGCTCCTGAGGAGGCATCAAGTTGTGAAACATGTAGAGCTTAAATAAAATAAATTAAATTGACTTTGTTAATTCTCCTTTATTGACCTTCCGCCTGGAATATATTGAGAATATTTTATTATTTGTGAGGAGATCGTTGACTGCTGATGATGCGAAGGTAGGGACTGTCGGGGGTTCGGTCATTGCTTCTTAATAAAACTACATTTTACAGTGAAAATGGATTTATTGTTGCCGACGTTTTGGGTTGAAATTCAAGCCTTCCTCAGGGCTGTAAAAACAGGCAGGACAGATTTAATACTAACACACACACACACACACACACACATATATATATATATATATATATATATATATATATATATATATATATATACATACATATGCATATATACACACACACACATATATATATATATATATATATATATATATATATATATATATATATATATATACATACATATACATATATAAACACACATACATACATATATATATATATATATATATATATATATATATATATATATATATATATATATATACATACATATATACATACGTATATGAAAAAAAAAAAAACATAATATACAGCTAGAAGAACAATGTCCTATAGTAGTGCTTAGATTAGAAGTACATTGGTGCTAATGACCTCAGCAGTAGATGCACCAAAAAAAAAAAAAAGAAGTACATGGGAACAGATATAAGAATAACAAGATGGGCTTACCGATGAGAAGATTGAGAACTGTACCTCACAGATGCGGGATCATTTCTGACTGTTGATACAAGGAAACTTAGGGGAAAGGAGTTGGTGAGGGGGGAAGGATAAACACCATAAATGCAAAAATAATGACTCAATATCAGCGGCCCTGCTCTGATAACAGAGCCCTCCATCTGCCGAAGATGATACTAGACCCTTTCAAAACACGTGCTGTTATTTTTCCAAGGCATGTTGCAGAAACACCAAGGTCTTTAAGACTCCTCACAGAGGCTCCGCACTAGACTCCTCTCCAGGTGACTGTGCACATGAGTGAGAGGCTCACCAAACATAGGCCTACTACCATGCGGACTTCCAGAGCACTATACTTCCTGCATTTCTCACGATGAGCCGAGCCTAGTTCAGGAGTAGCGTTAAGTACTTGTGCATCCACAATTGTCACTCTACCATCCCTAGCCGCAATAATGTCGGGCTTCCAGCAGCGACCACCAGCTCTTAACATTGTCTCAATGTGGACCTCGTAACCCTTCTGGGCAAGGGTATCCCCCCAGTACTCCAACCAACCAATCATGCCTTAAGCATCGGCCTCCATGTGACACATAGCACTTTTTGACAGCGTGATTACTGGTTTCATTCTCTAAACAACCAGCCCTGCAACGAAGTACCCGCCCTCACGCCTACCTCTTGTGCACCTAACAGTTGTCGGTAAGGCATTGATGTGAATTCGGACAAACTGGACGAAATCCCAGCCAGTTAGGAATTCCGATCCCCTGTGCAACCAATAGGAAGAGGCTTTACATGCATTGGACTCCTTGAGCCCAGCTCCATCATTAGAGGAATAGAGCTTCTTAGCCCACCGATCCTTTCTGCTCTGAGGATACCATGCATTTTCGCTCAAGCCCTGACGGATCAAAGCCACTCTTGCATCTCGTATCCTTCTGGTCACTGTCGCTGAAGAAAACGCAGCCCTCGCCTGAGCCAATCCAGAACTTTCCAACCTAAGAAGTTGCCCCAGTGTCAACGCAGGAACGAGGACACTCATACCCCCCACTCCCACATGACGCATGAAAATATCCTAGGGCCACATCTCTGGGGAGTTTTAACCATCTCCTAACAGCAGCTCTGACCTTTATGTCAAACTTTCTTAGCGTCTGACCCGATGAACCTCCGAGCACCATGAACATAACGCGGAAGAAGGTGGTTTCTAGGAGCAACTAACTTCTGTTGTGGCTTAAGAGGTGCTTGTCCAATTCTTTGGGGTGGTACATCTAGGCTTATGTCAGGCCCCTGCGCGCCTAGATTTTCATACAGCACGCCTAAATACATTATTGAATCAAGGTACCTCATCTGTCCAACAGGAGCTCCACCGATGTAAAACATAACGCCCTCAATCACCTTCATCTTGTGCATCATGAGAGCCGGCATCAGAGAGAGGGTTCGGCACTTGCTCGGACTAAGCTCCATCCCTAACTTGGGGACGGCAGACTCTTGAGAGAGCAAACCGCATGCCAGCAACTGAAGAGGTAACCAAGACCAGGTCATCTGCAAAGGCCAGATAACGAATTTTCGTTCCTTCCAAGTAAAAGCCAACCTCGATCGGAACTGCCTGAAGAACCCAATCCATCACAAGGTTGAACAGAGCCTCCTTCCCCTGCCTGATCCCCCTCCCGCTTACGATTGGGTCTGTCCAACTCCTTCCATCAGTAATTCAGGTATATCCGGAACTGTAAACTCGCATTACATATACAACAAATCCCAAAGGGAGTCCTTTCTGGAGCATGGCAGCTGGAAGAGCAAAATGGCTTATGCTGTCAAAGGCCTTAGCTGTGTCCAAGTATGCAAGGTGCAGCTCCTGTATATATATGTATGTGTGTGTGTGTGTATACATATATGTGTATATATATATATATATATATATATATAAATATATATAAATATATGTATATGTTAGTATTAAATCTGCCCTGCTTCTTTTTACAGCCCTGATAAAGGCTTGAATTTCAAGCCAAAAGGTCGGCAACAATAAAACCATTTTCACTGTAAAATATAGTTTTATTAAGGAACAATGACCGAACCCCGACAATCCCTACCTTCGAATATTTTATTATTTTCATTGATATATATTTATTACTTTTTTTTTATCGTAGAGAGGGATTATAAATATGCAAGATGGAAAATGGGCATAAAAAGAAGTCTTGGTTGGGACTTGGACAATGACAGAGCCAAATATCGCAAGTTTTCCAGTAAGTATAAAATTACAATGTCAGTTTTATATGTTTTAAGTGCCAAGAATTCAAAGAATTTTTAACTCACATTTTTTTTTTCTTTTTTACTATTACATTATTTGAATTTTTTTAATATTTTATAGAACTTACTGTCCTTGAGCAACAAATCAGTTGTAAAAATAAACCAATTACTCATAATTTTTTTTTAAGGAATACTTGTTCAAATTATTTGTATTCTCTTTCTTTTTTTGTTTAATTTTTCAGAAGAAGCTATTCAAGAAGCCATCACTCGATCGATATGTGGGGTTGTTTACGTTTTCTCCTCTTATGCTTTACTGTGGATTGCAAAGAAAATATCATCATAGTCTGTGCTAACTTGTCCAATTTTAATAAAAGGAAATTCCGCTTCATAATGTTTTGGTATAATTGTTAAACAATATTTAGACTAAGAGTAAGACCTATTGATCCCTTTCTTTAAAAACTAAGATGAGCTTTTGTCCAGGAATTCCCCATTTGTAAATTTGTTTTATTTATTTATGACCTTCACTTTGGCCAACCGAAATATTTGAACAGCAGTTTTCTAAAAAATATTTAAGACAACTTTGAATCAATTTGGGGAATCAATAGTCTCTTGTTCCTGAGTCATCACTTCAATATAGGACCTCCTAACGTAATAAAAAATTCAATTATATTAGTACAAAACATAAATGTTGTTTTTTTTTGTTTTTTTGTAATATGCTTTTGTGAAACTTACTGTTGTCATCCATTCATCTTACATCACTAGTATATCATACTTTACTCTTGATCTGAGTGAAAAATATTTAGAGAATAAGAGGTACTTTTTGGTTTCCAGGATGGTGGTGGTTGTACAATATAAAGAATAAATAAATGTATCAAGTTCACAGCAGTTTATTTAGTCTATACAAAACGCACTTTCGAATGCCGCAGATTCATCTTCAGTGGGACTAGGGCAATTGGAACAAAAACTTAAAATTACATTAAAAGCTATGAAACAATACAAATATTTTTCACAATAAAGAATTAAAAGAATGTCCAATTGATGAAATCTAAACTAATACCACAAGGGCCCATATAAAATATCCTTAGTAAAATAAATAAATTATGTCAAAGGTTAAAAATATTACAAACCTAAAATCAAAACTCCATCATCAGAATGCAGAGCAGGGAAATTTATAAAAAAAAGTTTCATTATTAAAACAAATGTTAAAATACAAGTATAATTAAAGAAACACTGAAATTAAGAACTGTTTCCCTTTGCCACTGGCTCTGGAAGTAGCTGCAGCCTTCAAAAGCGCCCTTTTATGGACTTTAAAATTTTAGACAAGATATACTCAGTCAATTTTGTTATCCTTCATTATGTAGTCATGGCTGTTTCATTTTATTGTATGACGTTACCATTTTTAACTTCTGTTCATTTTTTTAATTGTTATAATTCATCCCTCTGCTAAAAATTTAGTTTGAACCTATAGCTACAAGTTTATTAATCTGATAGTTGTGAAACACTATGTAATTATTAAAATTTTTGGGCGGCTTGAGAGTTAATTTGGTTAATGTTTTATTGTTCATTCTCTTTTGGAGAAGAATGTATCTATGATGATGCACAAAATGACATCGAAATTTCTTCTTCTTTTTTTTCTTTTTTTTTTTAAATTTTCAACATTAAAAAATGTGTTTCATTTGAGTACTATTCAAAATGATTTAATTTGTTGAAATGTTATTTGACAAGGAAATATATATAATTATTACCAAGAGCATCACACAAGTTATGTCTTGAATAGTTTATTACTTTGGCCTAAGGCTAAATAGACATAGAATATTAAATGTTCTCTCTCTATTTTTTATTTTGTAGTTGGTATAGCTTGTATAATTTTGTCCACTCCAAAATCATTGTTGCACTAGGCTGATTGTGTTGTTAGTTAATTTAAGTAGCTTGTTATTTTGTTATAAAAAATAAAATTTAGTCCATGCATAAGTTCATATTTTTTCCCCTTTTAAACCTCACATGTACATACCTAGTATGTCTCTATTATTTTGTAAGGCAGATGTGACTCATTGTTAATCTTTGTTTGTCAATGCTACAAAACAACATGATAAATTTTACTAGAAATTTATGCTATCTGAGTGATTGACTGGTCACATTATTGAAATCTCAATATCATAATTTTGCAACCATATTTGCACTCAATTATAGCGTTTGGTGGTAAGCATAATTTACTTTCATTAGCAAGTCTTAATATCTTTACTTCATTCTGTGTGTATGTCTTGGGTCAGTAAAAATCGACACTTTCTTTTTATATTATACCACTTCATTTAACAATTCTGCTCTACATATTTCACGGCCTGAAGGCACGTGTTCATTATAACCATAAGTAGCCTGCCTGTCAACCATATCAACGTGTGAGGTAGAATTGTTAATTAAAGTGATGCAAATTAAAAAGAAAAAGGAAGTGTTGGTTTTTCTGACCATAAATTATAAAGTAAAGAAACTTGTTTGTTTTGTTTTATTTGTGCTAAAGGGCAAAAACCTTTGAGGTTATCATTGCCCGAGTAAAGAAAGTAAGTATTATGTATTAACACTTTTGCTGCGGCTGTCATTGTTTGGGAATACCTCAGTATCGGGTGCATTTTTTGTTTGAATTTTTCATTTAGACATTTTTTTCATATAAAATCTTCCAGTCAATTGATTTGAATATGGAAAACACTGTTGGAAAGCACAAACAATACTGAAGGCAACTGTCTTTACCTAGAGCTGTAAAAGTGAATCCCCTCCATTTACAAGCCATTTGAATCTAAAGGGATAAGTAATGGAGTAGTGTCCTTCCGAAGGGACACATGTAAGTGGGTAGGATCGCTAGTGTCCTTCCGTAATGACACCCGCAGTGAAAGTGTTAATGTATTATTTCTTTTTTTTTTATTTTTCTTTTCTTTTTTTTTTTTTTTTTTTTTACGGCGCATCTACATCTAGTTCATTAGCGCCGACTCCAGGGTGTAGCGAGGAATTTTACCAGCGCGCCGTGGGATGATAAAATTCCTGCCGGAGGTTGGGAATCGAACCCACCATCTCCCGCTTATGTTAATGTATTATTATTGCATGAAAAACATGGTTGACTTCCATCATAAAAAAAAAACATATTTCCTATTTTTCATTAAAATCATTTAGTAATTATAATTTTTTTAAAATCACTCCTGCCCAAATGGGTCACTTCAGCATTGAATTGGCTTCAGTCCATTTTCTTCGCATTTTAGATATTGAAGCTCCAATAATTACTCTTTCCTAGGAGATTTCATTGAATTAGGAGTTCAAATTTTTCCAACAGTAAAATAAGTTAAAGTAAATGTCATTTTTTGCAAAAATAGCAAGAAGATTAAAAAAATATTAGGAGTTCACATTTCAAGCATTGCATGAGATATAAGGAGTGTTAGAAGAGTGGTGAGCTTCACTGGCTTGCGTTAGGGTTTGGTAACATTATCTCCAACAAAGGGAAGACATCACAGTATTCGGGATCGGCTAAAGATAAGTGTCATATGTATACAGCAGAATGGAAATTGTAAGTAAGCTTGAGGAAGCTCAACCATAAGAAAACAAAGTTCAGGTTAGCAGTTGACCTTTCACATTATCCTAAATGCTAATGCCTTCAGATCCTTTGTACCTCATGAATGAGTTTGGATGAAAGCCTTCCTATTAATACATTTTAGTAAGAAAATAAAAGGATAAATATTTGAATGTGAGGCTTTTTAGCGCGTTTCCGCCATTTCTTACTATACAGGGAGAAAACCCGCTCATGTCGACCCGATGACGCAATCTGAAAGAGCCGACTAGAAAATTACATGTTCCAGAACCATTAGATCACGAAATTAAGGATGGTTCAAATTTGTATAAGCCTATATATATTTGCCTGTTCGCTATTTAACAGGCTTAAAAATTAAACGATTTTGATAAAATTGGTACAAGTATTCTTTGTCTCAAACGAAAGGACAGGTTCGTTAACCAGCAGAATCCGGAGCACTACTTTTCTGTGCGGATTTCGCGAAAAAAAAAAACAAAAAAAAACGACTTTGCGCTTATAGACTTCAGGCGGGTCTTAGCCGACGAAATACCAATATTTGAGAAGATATAGTCGACCGTTGAGAAGTAGAAGGTGTTGATCATCGGGATTTCTGTCTTTTTGGTTCAATAAAAACTACGTTTTATAGTTAAAATGTATTTATTTACGCCTACGTTCCCGCTTGATATACTACGTTTCTTTAGGTCTATGGAGAAGGATTGTAAATCAAACCGATACTTTGGCGTAAATAAATACATTTTAACTATAAAATTTAGTTTTTCTTGAATCAAAAAGACCGAAACCCTGATGAACTACCAATATATATATTGGCACATCCATTTCAGGTTCAGCATTTTGTTCTGTGATAATAAGAGTGAGACTTCTGGGGGAAAGATAAATCGCAGATCGGCCCTTCAAGAGCAGCACCAAGAACACAACAGAATTCCGCGGAAGACATTGAGCTTTTTCGGAAGCAAAAAAAAAAAAAAAAATATTTCAATTTGGCGCCCAACATTTAACCATGGTCACCTAAAAATCTTCCTCCCTCCCCCTAGGCATTTTTAGTGCTGAAGAAGGTCGACAAAGTGCAGCTGAAACGTCCAAAATACATTTCTGCCTGCAGATCTGACGTTTTTTCCCTTCTAACTGAATCCCAACCATCCCTTGACTTCGTAAACATATTAACGGTTACCGTCTCAAGCTTTCCAAATCTCACTAGGAAATAGTATTGTTTGGATGACACAAACCGAAGACTCACTTCCTGCGTGTCGGACTTTTAATGTAAAAGTGATGACTAGAGCCCGAATGTTAGGCAAAATGCCTTTTTTTTATCTGACTGGATATATTGAAGAATCAGATAGAAATAAATATGTTTTCGTGCATTTAGGAAGTGTAGGAGGCAATTTTTATTTCGCCTTTTTTGGCGTCCATTGCTTTTTTTTTTTTTTTAGATTTAAAGCCTTTTTTGGCTTCTATTGCCTATTTTAAGATTTAAAGCCTTTTTTGGTCGTTATGCAATTTTTTTTTCTGTGATTTAAACATTTTAAAAGGCACATAATGAATTTCCGTTCGAAGACAAAAAAGGTTGCACAAATTAAATTACATATTGCCGTCACAAATATCTATCCGACAGCTTATTTTCCCAACCCATGGATTGAACCTCTGTAAATAACAGAACCTTCCTTAGTAGAAGGAATGCACAAGCATAATGAATAGCAGCAGGGCCGCCACATGGGGGGACTGCCAGGTACAGTAAAATGTATAGGTTATGAGCTTGTAAAAAGAATGGGGTTTAGAAATATAAACGGACGTAGCCTATATTTATTGGAATGGGATCTATATTTTTTGTGAATGTACATAAACGACAAAACAAATGCAGCCCCAGAATATTATATTTTATTAGGAGTCGTAATAAAACTACAAGTACCGAAAGTGACCTTTGCTGCACCGATTGTCGGCTTTTATTCGCATTTCGCTCAAAACTCAAGAAGAAAATAATTTTAAAATGCCCAACGTCCTATAGCAAAGTACTAGAATTTTTAGTCTGGCTCTGAGAAGTGGGGGCCCAACTCTCAAAAGTAGGGGCCCGTGATCGGGTCCTGGCCCCGGCTCTGAGATGTGGCGGCCCTGAATAGCAGGAAAGAGAGAGGATGAGAGAAGTAAGTTTTTTTCCTCACACCCCTTTTGCTGTGACAATGCGTCATTACCTGGTATTCCGGACTTCGAAAAGATAAGATAATGCAGGGGAAGTTTGGTACTTACGTACTAGTTGCATCGATCACGAGAAGTGGCTCCCGTTCAGGCTCCCAGTCAGTGATACGGATCAGGCAATATAGCGACCATTTATTAAGACCATTTGTGGCACCAAGACCATTAACAAGTAACATTAGCACTTAAGTTAACTTCATAATTGCTATGCGTTTCCGGTCGCTCAAGGTTATATCGAAACTCTAGTTAATCCAACTCGTTGGTAATATAGATAACTGGTTTTTCGGTGGAAAATGAGCTGATATGAAATTTAACATTACCTACTTCAAAAGGATCTCTATTCTCGTTGCTATTTCGTTGTCGCCATATCGGACACATATTCGTTATCGCACAAAGGACACAAATACAAACACACTAAAACACCAACAACACTAAGAACTGAAACAATAAACTGAAAAAACGCCAATTTACCAGCAAGTGAACAAAAAACAATGAACACTAGAACGAAAGAAAGAACAACCAATGAAATTGCCCATAGGGATGAACCAATAGAAATGCGCTGATAATGGAGATAACTTCATTTGAGTTGTCATTTCATGATCTTGATCACTAAGCGTGAGCCTGAACGGGAGCCAGTTCTTGATATCGGTGCAACTAGTACGTAAGTACCGGAAGTTTTTCCATGATGAAAAACATTTTTCATTTGTCAAAAGGTCTATGACAGATGATATTTTGAAAAAGCATCTTGTTGTTGCTTGTAACAAGGGAAATTATGAGTAAGTAAACTAATTATGTGATAAATTGGCAATAAAGAAATGCATGAATATTTAAAATACATATTTTCATTAATAATGACTGAGATCCCTCTTTGCCTTCACTCCTAATAAATGCCTACTTTAATTACAGCACTGCCTATTTTCATTATTTCAAGTGCCTATTTGCCTGCCTATTTCAACCAAAAATAAATGCCTAACTTCCGGCCTCTAGTGATGATAATGTTCGAATGAAAACTTCTGACGTCATACAAATATTTTTGCTTCTAACAACAAATGGCCTTCTTTGCAGATAATAATCGATTTTCATGAAGAATCAGGTTGTCACATTATCCCCTACCCCTGCAGTTGTCAGTTTATGTAGAAATTGTTTAAATTTCATAATGGGTCCTCAGCGTTGTTCTAATATGTTTTTATGGACGACCTCAGTCGTTGATGCTAATACTTTTAGTATTCTTACTTAAAGCTTAGAAAATCTGCGATTTTAAGGAAAATGGATAACCAAAACATTGAAAAAAGTAGTATAGAAAATGGAGACTGTGACAGAGAAAATAATTTACCAGGCAATAGAAGTAAGAAGACTTCTAACCTCAGGGACCAAGAAGATATTGTTGAATTGAATTTTAAAGAAGGTTTGTTAGTGGCTTAGATAACTCTTCTATTTGTTATTCGTTTGAATTTACTTGACAGTGTTTTCTTATTAGGTCCTTTGCCACATAATTTGAGGCAAAAAGCAGAAAAAATAAATTCTCTTCTAAAAGATGGAGTGTCATTAGATCAGTGGATTGAATATGCGATTTCAGAAGGTGGACTTGTGAGTGGTAAGACAATTTATGTTCTACTTCCATAATTAAGTTTTTATATTGTAGTAAGAGTGATTAGTGACTTCTATCTCTCAGATTCGTTAAAGTGATCATCTGAAGATGAATTAGCAAGTTAATATCCAGTTTATGTTATTATAATATCAATAATTCTATTAATACCAGTAATCCTGTTAATTCCATTAAACATAATTTGTTTAAATATATTTTAATTATAAAGTTTCTGTATACACATTTTATGCTAAATCATTCCCCGACTATGATTAGAACTATCTCTTTGAATCTTTTTTTTTTTTGGAGTAAAAAGTTTCTGACTTCTAAGTGTTGTCCTTAAATGTAATGTATGTCAACAGTCTACTTAATTCCTTTATGGCAGTAATAAAAACTGATATAATACATGTTTTATTGTATTTTTGTTATTGTGTAATTAAAATTCATTTAAAGGGGTTTATAGTATAAACGTTATACAGACACTTGTGTAAAAAGAACATGACATATTTTGGTGGCTATTGATTCATTGGAAATACTATTTTTACTTTGGACATCTGTTCAAATGCTTTGTTCTTATCACTGTTTATCTTCTTTGCAATTTATTTTCTGTGCATTATTCTTTTTTAAATCTCTTAAAACAATTACCTACTTAGTCTTAAAAAATTTGACCTTTTTTTAAACCAAAAAAATCATGATATATTGTTGATCATTGATATTAAATTAAATTGCATTTCCTATGTAATTTCTTTCAAGCATTAGTTTACAAATTAAAATAAATCTTGTCGGTAAATATTTATTTTATTGTTTATGGGTATAACAATGATTAATTGTTTGTTTGATTTGCAAACTCATTAGAGCAAAGTGTTTTACATGTTTATAATCAATTTATTTTTTTGTATAATTTCTTTTTATAAGGCCTATCAACCATCTGGGGTATTGCCACTGATAATCAATTAATAGCTTTAATTTTGTCATTTGAAATCATATACATATAATATTTTTAATTTGAAAATTTCGAATACAATTTTTAGTTATTAATCAAGTCAATTATTATTAGGACAATTATTATAATTAATTAAATTTATGAATTATATTTATGTTTAAATAATAAAGCTATGATAATAAATAAATAACAAAACCGTTGTTCATATAATTCACACTTTGTTTACATTGACCATTTATGAGAGTTTTATAATCCATGAGACAAACCCATCCTTTCTGCCATCTGATCCACTGATATCTGTGGCTCTGACTTTTTAAGATTTTTAAAAACATTGTTATTAAAATAAAAACCTCCTGAAGGGAGCTCATAAAAAATACTGCTTTCTCCAACTTTTTATTTTACATAAAGGAAAATCATTAACTCTTATCAAAAATAAGGAAATGAATGTTAGTGTGACGTCGTAAATTTTAATTTCCTAAAGGAATTGTACTGGCTTAGATGGTTTTTGTGTTCCCTTAAAAGTTTTATGATTTAGATGTATCCTGTTTTGAAAGTTGACACCTCAAGTACACTATTAATTATTTGTATGAATTGCTGGATGGTGGAAATTGATTACAGAATAATGGAAAAAAAAAAAATGTATTTTTCGTAAAACTTTTTCAGTGTCAGCCCCATGCAAACGTCCTTATTCAGCTGAGCCTTACTCCTAGATAAAATACCTGTGAAAATTTGGAATATTATTTCATTTTTCTGATTCTCCTAGTTTTTATTAGATCTGGCAGATTCATCACATGAAAATAAAAATGTAACTACACGTTTGTATCGATTATCAACGTTTATTTTCTTTGGGTACTAATATATCTTATTGGCGTAGTAGTAAGTCATAGGGAATCCCAAGCATGCTTTTAATGCACACAAACTTATTGACCGACCCAATAATAATTTTTGACTTTTTAGGGAAAAAAATGTTTAATGAAGTATTTTCTTCATATTTCAGATGACATCCGTAAAACTGGCTGGCCAGAACTTTTGGGTCTAGATATATCACAACACGAAATATTATCCAGCGAAGAAAGCCTCAGAGAACATCCGGAATATTCTCAGGTTGTGCTTGATGTTAATAGATCGTTGAAGAGATTTCCTCCAGGTATACCTTATGAACAAAGACTTGCTCTACAGGATCAGTTGACTAATCTAATACTTCGGGTCATCACAAAGTACCCACATCTTCGATACTACCAGGTATACTCATTTAAAAACATATGGCTCAAAATCAATGATATCATTAACCTCCATTTCTAGTTTGTGCTTGCTTTTAGCGAGGCTCTGCCCTCTTTCTGGTAAGGAAAACTGGCTTACGTATATAATTGTAGCATCTTCTATTCGATATTTCCTTCTTGATAAAAGCCTTCTTGGTCAAATAAGTTTATATTTTTTCTTGTGAAATTCTTTATACATCCCTGACAAGTTTCTTTTAGCTGCACATGTACTCATGTTTCCAAAAAATAACATGACAGTTTTTGAAGTAACTGGCAGGTGTTCCTCACCTGTAAATTGTTTAAATAATTAACTTATATCTGTGACGCTTCAAACCTATTCAGGTTCATCATCAGGCATCTTAAATTAACACTTTCGGGTCTAGTGATCCTATGCGCTTACGAGTGTCCCTTCGGAAGGACACTCCTCCATTACTTTTCTCTTTACATTCAAAAGGCTCGTAAATGTAGGGGATTCACTTTTACAGCTCCAGGTAAAGACAGTTGTCTTCAGTATTGTTTGGGCTTTCCAACAGTGTGTTCCATTTTCAAATCGGCTGAGTCAAAAATTTTTTATGAAAAAAAATGTTTGCATGAAAAATTCAAACAAAAAATGCACCCGATACTGAGGTATTCCCAAACAATGACAGCCGCAGCGAAAGTGTTGTCGTGTTAAGGTCTATTATAATTTTTATAGTTTCATATTAAGGCCCATAAATTTTGAATTTTGGGAGTGAATTTTGAATTTATTTTGAAACACGAATCAGCGAGGAACAATTAGGAATCATAGCTGAATCTATTCTCGTTGATTCCCTGGCCATTATTCAAAACCACATATATGGCTGAAGTCCTTAAATCTATATATTCTATTTATTTATTCTTTTTATCATAATTTTTTATTTCCCATAATTAGAAGTATTTTCATTTTTCTTTTACATTTTTTTTTTTACAATCAATTTTATCATTATTTTCGTAGTTTTATTAGTTTGTTTTTAATTTACAAATAGATTTTACTTGTTCGAGATATTTTTATAATTATTGCAGTTTGTTGATTAGTATGTTGTGTACTAAGCAACCCAATATAGTTGGGCAACTAAACTTTGTTTTTTTTTTTTTTTTGTTTTTTTTTGTTAAATAAAGTTTTTTCTCTCTCCCTTAATATAAAATTATAAAAATTATAATAGACCTTAACACAACTTTCTTTAAGATGCCTGATAATGAACCTAAATAGCTTCGAAACATCACAAATATAAGTTAATGTTTTAAACAATTTTGGGGAGCAATTCCTGCCAGTAACTTCAAGAATCTATTGATCCTTCCCCATCAGTTTTTGGTTTTCCTTTTGGATGAACTATCACCACCGCCCAGCCAAATCAATGTCAAGATTTATTTACACCCCCATATACCCACATACATACATATTCATTCATTCATATCTGTTGGGTCATGAAGTCTACCCCTCTATGGAGAGAGGGAGGAACCGCGCTAAAAATAATATTATGTTCTTCCTTTTTGTGTTTTTTTCTAAATGTGACATGATTGCGTGTGCAGTCAGAATTAAGATGTGATTCCTTGAAAAAGAAGCTCAATGAAGGCTCGAAATGCATCAGGTAGCTAAAAAGAATTTTATAAGAAAGGATTATGGTTTTAATAATAGTGCTAAGGAGTATTAATCCAAAAACATGCTAAATTATGCAATAGTACAATAAAGTTTAGTAAGATCAGCTTATATACGCTCACAATTTTAAATTCTAGGGTTACCATGATGTTGCCATTACATTCCTTCTAGTCGTTGGAGAAGAACTGGCCTTTAGAATAATGGAAAAACTGTCTACGAACCATCTTCGTGATTGTATGGAGCCTACAATGGAGAAAACATCTCATCTTCTTAATTATGTATTTCCACTCATTAAACGTCTTAATGAAAAACTCTGTGAACATTTGGAAAAGTGAGTTTATATTATGTTTTATACTATCGCCTACATGAGATTACAATTCTTTATTCTCTTTCAAAGAAAACTGTGAAATTAAGCAGAAAAAAACGTATAACAATAAAATGATTTATTTACCCAAATGACAACAGCCTTGGGTAGTGAAAGTTTCTCATCCATCAATCTAGTCTGCAAAATTTGATTATTGTTTTTCCCTGAAGAGGTAACAGAAGGGTGTAAAACTAGTGAGAAATAAATTATAAATGAAAGAAGAGAGTGATAGTGCTATTGACTTCCAGCTTAACTCAACAATTTTAAATTGTGACTGGTCAGTTGTTAACCCCTGGTGTGTATAAAGTGTCTGACAGACACAAGGGAATTTTCAGTGAAGTATGTTGGCAGCAGTGAGCCTCTAGATTCTAGATTCACTACTGCCAACATACTTCTCTAAAACTTCCCTCGTGTCTGTCAGACACTTTATACTCACCAGGGATTAAATGCCTAATTTTTCATAGATATTTTTATTCCCAAATAATAAATCCATATTTGGTCATTTGAATTCATTCTTCATTTTTATGTATTTACTTTGTAGGTCAATATATGCATTATCCCATTAAAAGGACTGTGTGTTACGCATTCTAAGGGGCCGATTAGGAAGGACGGGAGTTAAAGGGATAGATAATAAGAGAATATTTTAGACAAGTGGAATTCCATTTTAAAGCTTTTAGTATCCATTAAGGTTATTAACACATAAAACAGGGTGTCTACTGCATTAAAAAGTCACGAAATTGAAAATAGGTCACAAAAGTCATGAATTTTGAAACCGTGTCACGAAATTTCAATTTTACTGGAGTCTCGGGACTTTCACGCATTCGTAATAGTCATCGTTTTTGTATAGCGGCGCAATTCTATTTGTCTTCCGCCCCCCCTTCCTCTGTTTTAAATATTTATTATTATTATATTATTGTTCAATATTTTTGAGGCTGCTAATTCCATTGTCATCCTAAAATGTTTAGTATCACAGTTTCTTCTTTTTTAAAACTAATGTAACAATCCTCTTTAACATATGATGTATATTTTATACAGTTTTATTAATTGTTTTAAATTTATGTAAAATTTTAAGTCTAGAGATATCACGGTAATCCGTTTAAGGTTACCAAAATTTTAAGCTTAAAGTTATTTTTAAGTGAAATTATTTTCTTTTTAATGGTATGAAATTTGCATTTCAAGTTATGAAAATGTCATGAAATTGGCTTTCACAAAAATAGTAGACACCCTGTAAAACATTGCTAGGATGTGTGATAAGTTTGCTTGAGAGAGATAGATAGAGTGACTACAATTGATTGTGGAGAAGTGAGAGAATTGATTGACATACATTTAGTCAAGGTGAGAACCTTTTAGCAGGGTCAAGTATTCAGGAACTGATGCATTTCTTGTCACAGGTATGCCAGCCCTTATAAACCTTTCTCCCCCCTCTGCTCTAGCTCATGGCTTGATCTAGCAGGAAAACAGGAAATGTGGAAAAATTCAATTTCAGACCAGTGAAGTGTTGCTCTCTACATCGCTTGTCGAGATTCAAGTTGCGAGGGCACGTGGCATTTGAATGACTTAGATACTAGATGCTACTTAAGTCCACTGCTACTTAAGTCTAAGGAAATAAGGGACCTTACAGTATTATTAGCTGATTTGAACCTTTAAATGTTTTGACTTATTTAGTGCTTAAATTATAATAGTGAGGAAAATGCATTTTAACTATTCATAAGTTTATTTTTTGAACACCGATGTCAAGTTATAAAATAAAGTTGTGGATTGTATAAAAGTTTTCATATTCTCTTCTATAACTGGTGTGACCCTATTTAATTTTGTTTTAGGTCAGGTGCAGGCACCATGTTTTGTCTTCCTTGGTTCCTAACATGGTTCGGTCACAGCTTGAATCATTACAAGGATGTTGTGAGACTCTACGACTTCTTTCTTGCTAGTCCGCCTTTGATGCCTCTTTACCTCACTGCAATCATTGTTCAATACAGATCGGAACAAGTGTTTGCTGTTGAACCTGATATGGCTGCTGTACATTGTCTTCTCTCACAGGTAAGGCAGACATTTGTACAAACCTAATGTATTAATTACTACAAAATATTATAAAATGTTGGTAAAAGAACACGTTTATAACTTCCAAGGCATTTTTGGAAGTCTTTTAAACCAACATGTCTAAAGAAAGTCGAGTATGGCAGCAAAGGCATATTACTATCATTGGCATGATTCTCAACAGAAATTCGACCATTGTCTGAAAGCCTATCATAATTCCCCTTCTAAGACTCAGGCTTTATTAATTAATTAAAAAGGCGTGGCAGGAGCATTTGTGTTCTCATTGTTTGTATGCTTGCTTTAAACTTAGTGTTTTAGGAAATGTTAAATATGCTTGACATAGTAGATAATCACTGCAAAACTGAATCGTAGGAAGAGATAAAAATGAGTGAAACTTAGCAATATTCTTATTGAATGACCATGCTTTTAAAAACATTAACTTGTAATGAAATTGCATTCTTTTTCAAATTTCCACAAGTCTTTATTTATATAATTTTATAAGTTTAGAAGCATTTTGATATTATAGCTATAACTTCATGTATTTTTACATATTAATTATTGTCTTTTGCTGGAACCTCAAAACAAACCTTAGGTTAATGAATTCCTTGATATAGCAAATTTTGACATATTTTTAAACCAATTATATCTTTCTATAAAACATATAAATCTACATTAAAAATAGAGCTTGTTATGAAGCTGATTTTTTACTTGTTTTAATAAATGCAAAACGAATCTTCGTTTGTATAAACAGTGTCAATATTTGAGAACAAAAGAAAAATTCTGAAAATAAATTTTTACAATCCCTTGTATGTTAATGTAGACAAATCCTTGTGTAAGGATATCGCTGTGGTGAGCCCACCCCAATATACCAAAACTCTTGATGTAGCAATTTTTTTCAAACTCCCACTATTGTTTTTTTTTTTTTTTTTTTTTTTTAAGGCGCGCCGACATCTAGGCCATTAGTACCGTGCTATCTACTTGTTACCACCCTTTCTAAACATCCATGGTGCAGCAGGTGGGAGAATCCAAGACGTTAGCCACTAGACCACGAGAAGACCCATTTTCCTTCATTACACCTATTCTTGTGCCAGCAGTTTATGTTGGTCTTTGAGTAATTTATATCTTCATTTCAGTAGATTTTTTCCTTATAGAGGCCATCATTCTAAAATGTTCCAATTAATGAGGAGAACTTTCAGTAAAGGCACTTGCTTATTCACTTCTTTTTCATAAGTGCATTTGATGGCATTGTGTCTGCTGTCAAAAATGCAAAGAGCTCTTTCTCTTTGTGTTATCATAAAGTCACAACATACCTATAAATCAACATATCAGAGCCAGTCTTTCTTTTTAAGGGCCAGTCTTATTAGGGATCTTTGTCTTATTTTATTTTAAGACATTTTTACAACTTGAATTATATAAAATTATTGTTTCTGTTCCAGTTGCCTGATGATTTGCCATTTGATAAGCTTATCTTAGAAGCTGTAGAACTTTACAACAACTTTCCTCCTACAGTTGTAGAAGCAGAGGTTCAGGAAAGGACACGCAGAGAGTTAGTATCTTTATATTATATAGCTTTTATTGTTTGATTTTTCTCCTATTATTATGAGAGCAGTGTCATAAATTAATTAATTCAATTAAGCTTAATTTGATTCACAATTCTATATGATACTATGAAAAAGTAGACATTTTTAATATCTAAAATTTTTGCATACATTCATTATATTTGGTCTGATAGATTTTTCATGCACCTACTATTTTTCATCTAATCCGTATTTTGTTGTGTTGTATTGACATATTATTCATGATAAATTATTATTCATTACCTTATCTTTACCTAATTGGGAAGGATTTACTTCATGATCTGTATTTGTTATTCATAAGCTGATTCTGTGTCATTAATCTGTGCGTTTATTTCATTTTAAGAATAAAGAATTTATACAATAGCACAGCTTTTCAGTATAGGGCACATTTAAGACTTATTATTGGGGAGGTAATTCATAGTTACAATTAGTGTTGGTTGGCCTCCAATGGAGCCAAGACTATAGATGGATGACATAGTGTTATGTTTATTTGAAGCCAGACGATGTAACTTGTCCATCGTTTCAAAGAGCTTAAGTTGCTATGATATGGTTTGAAGTTCCGTAGCCTATTTGAAGAAGGCACCATTAAAGGAGCAGAAAAATTGAGTTTGACAAGTTCATTTTTCTAAAGTTACAGATTTGAAAATTAAGTCACTGACTGTTCAGAATTACAATCCCTCTCCTCTTACTTCCCTACTACTGGCGTATATCACCAGCAATATGGCTTTTTAAACCATAAATCTGCACTGTTGTTACAGCCGGCTGGCTACCTCAGATGATACATGATGTTTGGTCTTGTCCGTTAGCTGGGACATTTGCTTTCAGCTAATGAACAAGCATCATGTACCACCTAAGAAAGCTAGCAGCAATGCTGGTAAACATTTGTGGTTTTAAAAACTGGCTGGTGGTATCTGCCAGGAAGTAGGAGGACATGAAAACACCCAGGGACAAAGTTAAATTAGAATACATTATAAACTTTTTACATAGCGACCATAAGACAGTTATATCATATTTATTAGTTTATATATTATAAGCATTTATGACCCTATTCATTTAACTGTTACATCCCTTTTTATTTGATTAGGAAGGAGATGCGTGAACGAGATGAAACAGCTGCTCGGGCTCGTAGACGTGCTGCTAAGGGCGGAACAACTCTACGAGGACAGATAGAACGTTACATCCCGTCGTCGAGAGCTAGATTGTTCATCATAGCGATGAGCATAGCTGTTGGAATATACGCTTACCTACGGGGAGAATCTAATTCTGTTAGATAGCAGCAGCTTTCCCGCCTGTCTCCTCGGCTGGCACTCACCTTTGCCAAGTACAGGCTTTTACCTGTCCTCTCTCGATGAAGAAATAAGAAATTTAATAAAATCATTTCTCTTGCTGCCTGAATTATACTATAATAAGCTAGACTTTGTGATAATGTTTTAAATGCAGCAGTTGACTAGCTTCATTATTAGACCAGGAAATTAACATAAAATTATAAGAATGAATTATTTGCTACAAATTAGGATCACAAAAATGTCACTAAACAATCTCAAAGTAGGTGAATCAGACTGTATTCCAAGATTGTTGAAATTTATATCAAACATATGGCAATAGCATTGTAAGGAATAATTTAGGTGAAATTATTTGCATGCTTTACAGCTTTGTTAAAGAAAAAAATTATAGAGAGTGGAGTTTAAGAAAATGAATTAAATATATTTTTTTTAATTGTGTAAATATATTGAACTACAAATTCAGAAAGTATTTCGTACTTATGAATTCACTTGCAGTTCCTTAACCTCGTACTGTTGAATACTTTTGTATAGAAAAAGTTATGAATTATGTAATTATAAGTTACAATTTATTTAGCATTTATTTAATTTATAAGATAGAATTCGTGTAGATATAACATTTATTTAGATTAAAACTATGAATTTTCACTATTGATACAGCCCATTTTTAGTAGCTGGATTAAGGTGGCCATAAATTACAACCTTAATAAAATATATTAAACTTTATTAATTTAATGAAATTCATTACCTTGCGATTAAAGGGTCTGAGTTTAAATGCCTACATATAGTAATTTTTGTATGTTGAGCAGATCTAGCATTGAAAAAAAGTAACTGCCAACATATTCGTAGTATGGCAAGAGTCCGGGACACAAGTCCCATAGGAATAATTTTGAAATTACAAAATAATGAAGAATTTAATATATAAACTTATAAATACTACCAGTATATAATGTACAGCTTCTACATAAACTAGGGATTGGGTAAAACTTGCAGGGATAGAAAGTGGTGGAAGAGTCGGGATTTAAAGGTTTCTAGGTTGGTAGATTGCGGACAAACAGAGGTAAGGAATTCCATAGCGAGGTGGCACGGGTGACGAATTAATTTTTCGAATATTGCTGTTCGGTGGGAAGGAATATAATATTTTCTTCTTTTACAAAATAAATTATTGCCACCAATGGTAGTAAAACCTTTATCATACAGGTAACGGATGGTATGAAGAGCCAATGTGTACATGCCATTCTCTATTCAACGATAGAACATTTTGCTTTTTTCATTCATTCTTACACTTCCTTTTCTGAATTGAATTGTCTGATTTTGGTAAAACTGCTGTCAAAAACCAAGACTTGATGTAGTTGGTGATAATGAATTTGTAAGCGCCCTCTTTTTGCAAAATCCTTTTAATATCAGTAGTAATAGTGACACAAAACAACTTTTCTTGCAGCCCGCATGTCCTTACAAGCCATGGAGTGGAACCCGTTTCACCCTCCTGGTTCCACAGGACGGCATTAAAATAGCTTAGCCTCCACCTCCCATCTCTTCTCATTTCTCCTAATACGCTTTTTGTTATTTATTTCTTTAAAAGGTTTCACGTCCCCATTCTCCCATCCTGGGCTTCGGACAAGTCAACGTCAGGCTTAAAAACGTTTTTATTTCATTTTTAAATTTTATTTTTTTAAAAAATAATATCAAGTAAAATATCTCAGTGTTGATATAATATCTATGAAACATGATGTCTATGTACACATCACCTGGTAAAACACAAATAAGGCCCTTCAGAGGGACCCGAACTAGGCAAAGGGGCCAAGTAGCAGAGCCGCATTCAATTGACCCCCATTCAATAGGCTCAAAATGTATTTTTATGAACTCTAGCGGATACAAGAGAATACAAACCGCTATATATCGCAAAAAGCAATAACAGTGGTGGCGTTCAGTCCCGAAGCAAAGAAATGGCCTTGTCACGAAGGTGGCTATCAGTTTCGAAAGGATTAACTTGCTATGCTGTGTTATGAAGCCCGATTGCCTAAGTGTAATACACCCAAGTGTTAATTGGAAGAGCACAGATCTCAGTTCAGTCTCTACCCTGGCAACTTAATTTTTCTAAAAAAAAATATAAAGCTGTGAAAATCTATACAATATCATACTATTGTGTTTAAGAAGGACAGATAGTTTTAATTTCATCATTCAATATTATAAAAAGTGTCTTATTTATTTGTGCTCATTTATTATGTTATGGAAAAAGTTAATGAAAAAAAAATAGTTTAATTCCATTTTAAAACTTACTTAACTAATTTCAAATCATTAAATCATTCCTCTTAAAATCCTTATATAATATATTTATAGCCTTAATTTAATTGATGCAAACCTCCCACTACAAACACCCTTTCAAATATTAGTTCTCTGAGACTGAGTTCAATACCCAGGCTTACAGGTATGATTTTATCTTCTACTGATGCCATTCGGGGGTCAATATTGAGATAACAGACCGCCTCAGGCCCACCCAGCTTTTAATGGATGTCAAGAGAAAAAATGAGGCGATCCAAGATAAGTCCTCCCAATTGTGCTGTACATTCAAGAATGGGACTCCTGTACACTAACTGCCCCTTTGTAACTGCAAATTATGGAACTGATTTTGTCTATAAATATTCATATGCTTATTTATAGAAATTTTTGGTTACTTTGAGAACACTTCTTTCACATTTTGAATTATATGAAAATGTATTTTGTACGAAAGAAGGTTCAAAACTATGATGGGTTTTAAAACTCATTGTTTTGGAGAATTGATTAACTGTTATTTTACGCATTACTTCAATTGATGGATATGAATGCCATTACAGTTAAACATGTTTAACTTAAGTATTTATGTTTAAGAAATATTTTTAGCATTTACACGTCTATCAGAGTTAACTGTTTATTTATGTTGATAATTTCTGGCAATTAATATTTTTTTTAAGTTTGTGAAAGACAATTTATTATTAATTTGTTGTATACTAGGCTATTTTTATATTATTTTTAATGGACTTATCTATATTAAAAATGTATTATGGATATTAAAAGTGTTTTCCATTGTACGCAGAATGTTGTCTGTAAATTAGTCAAAACAATTAGTCAATTGTTCCAATGTAAGTTTGTAGTTGTTCTTTATGTAATTTTTTTTAATGCAAATTATTTCTTTTATTTTTAACAAAAGCCACCTTGGTAATCTAACGCACATTTTAAAAATACACAATTAAAAAAAAGGTAAAATAAATTACTTTTTATATAACATCACTGCCAACAAGTTTTAATATTTTATCTCAGCATTCTTTAGATTGAATTATAAAAAGCCAATCTTGTCATCTCGAGGGTTCAAAATGCAGACCGGTGAGCTAATTTTACTTTTAAAAAAAGTTTAAAATTTCACATCGCTCTGACATGAAGATAAAGTCCTGATATATATGAGCCATTGAATTGTGGAAGGTTGGCTTTTCAAGTCAAATTTGAAATTAGGATCTAGCCTCTGGCATCCCCATCAGTGGCCTCTGGCCATTGATCTATCCTCAGCATTTTTAGATGGACGTTAATTTATGGAATATAAAATATAAATACATAGCATTCCAGTTTTTGTTAAGTTTATCAGAGAAATAATTGTACTAGCTTCACTTATTTTTTGTGATATTTAATTATAAGAATCAGTGATTATTTGTTATTTTGTAGTTTGTTTTTTTTTGTTTTTTTTATTCATTTAAAATTAATGTTGTAAGCAAAGTAGAATAAATTCCTCACTCCTCATAATCTAATGGTTAAAGTGTAGTTCGCTTTTTTCTTTTGATGTACATATATTTTCTTATATAATTTATACTGAGTATAACTTTTTTTCTTTATTCACTGTTATTTGTTTTATAGTTACCAAAGTTGTTAGTAAAGATGTATATATTAAATGAATTTGTCTCGTATAATTGAAGAATATTGGTTTTTATTGTTACTGTTCTGTTGAAAATATAATGATTTTGTAGATGCCTGTACATTCACATTTTTCTCTTGTTATTGTTTTTTAAATGATTCAATAAATGTTTAATATTTGCTCGCTTATTACAGTAATTATGATGGACCTTGAATAAAAATACTGTCTTTAAGAAAAGATGTTTAACATTCGTTTTATTTATTATTGGAAAACTTTTTTCGCTTCTGTGGCAAATTCACTCCTTCGAAGTGTTAACATACCTATGACCTAACGGATCAGCATCTTGATCACAAGCTAATTGATTCCTTCATCCCCAGATAATTGGAAATGCCTATAGTTTGATTGAAGATTACTGGTTGCAGTAGCGAGATTGCACTGTTTTGTCAAGAGAATATTTTGTTTCACCATAAAACGGGGTCACATTAGTAGTGTGGTGAAATTTGTATAAACCTATAATGCTTATATATTTATCTGAGAGTGAACAGACAAATATATAGGTATATAGGTATATATTTGTCTTCGCACACTTTTGGGCAGAGTTCGACCCTTTGGTATCAGTTAAATGAAAATATCCTAGCAGTGTAGGTTGGTACCAGAGTTGGGCAAACATTAGCGCGCGCTAAAAGCTGATACCTCTCCGCTAATTTAGCGAAACTGTAGAAAGCCAGCGCTAATAATTAGCGGTTAGCGGCGGCAGTGCGCTAACCGCTAATCTATTTAAGAAATGTCGTAATTGCTAATAGCTTAAGCTATAGTTACAACTTGTAACTATAGCTTAAGCTATTAGCAATTACGATATTTCATAAATAGATTAGCGGTTAGCGCACTGCCGCCGCTAACCGCTAATTATTAGCGCTGGCTTTCTACAGTTTCGCTAACTTAGCGGAGAGGTATCAGCTTTTAGCGCGCGCTAACGTTTGCCCAACTCTGGTTGGTACTAATTTCGCCACACTCCAATAATGTGTCCCCATTTTACGGGATGTACTGGCTCTACCTTTCAACACAATTCGTTCATGTCATATGGAATATTTAGTGATTTCATTAATCAACATAACAGACAAATTTTCTGTAAAGTCTATATTGCATATGCCACAAGTTGGTTTGTTGTCTTATCATTCAATATCTGTATGTTATGTCTGTGTGGCCACTTCTGAGTCGTGCCAGTAATATTTCATTTCGTCTCTTGTCTTAGTAGCTCTTGTCCACTCTTCAGTGGTTTTTTTTTTTTTTTTTTTTTTTAACGGTGCATCAACTATTTGGCTGGCTATTAAGTGCCGGGCTTTCTACAGATTGCTACCCTTTTATAATGCCAACAGCACGTGGTCGGTCACCCATTCAGGTACTGACCACGCCCTCCGTTGCTTAACTTCGGTGATCTACGGGAACCGGTGCATTCTACGTGGCTATGGCCGTTGGCTCTTCAGTAGTATTTTTGATTGCTGGTAATTCTATTGTCAGTTAGTCTTTCTTGTATTTAGTTTAATTGTATTGGTCCAGTTTATTTTTCTTTTTATACACCTAAAAAAAAGGAGTAATTATGATTCCATCCCAATTCAAGGCTTGTTATTTCATTTAATTTATTTTTTATCTAGACACGCCCCTTAATGAATAGTGGAATCAAACTCTTTTTTGTTTATTGGTTTCTCTTTTTATTCATGGTGAAACAATTTGAAATCCTCTAGCCACTAAAAGTGTTGAAACAGCTTTCAGGAAGATCAGCATTTGTTTTATTTTTACCATCATTAGTTAATTTTTAAATTATATCAGCACATAATGCCATTTAATTCCTGATATTAAAACGAATCATTAAGTGAGGTTGTTCTTTTCTTTACAATTCAAAATTGGACGCTTAATTACATAGATAGCTCTTAAAGGAATTTTTATTATTTTAAGTGTTAGAAGTAAATAATTACATGTTTATTTAATTAATTATGTAAAGAAAAATGATCACATTTTTTCTGTTCAACAAATTTAATGGTTTAATTTACTGGAAAGAAATCTCTGAGAGAAGGAAGACTTTTTGGCAGATAAATGGTTCTAATGCAAAGAAAGTGATGGTACCATGATGAAAATAACTCACTCCAGTACTTGAAGGGCTAACAAAAACAGCCTACTACTTTCTCATTTTGAATGCCTTGTTACATCTACACGTTGAACAAGTTTTAAAATCTGCTGAAAAAGAGTGATCCCCTTCAAAGTAACCTAAAATTTTGAAAGTTTATTCATTTTTTTTTTCACTTTCTTGAAATTGTTAAATATAATACCATAAAATGGTTTTAATCGAAAAAAAAAAAACAACTATAAAACGTGTACCTGAAAGCCTATTAATGCCAAAACACTCTCTCTCTACCTATTTATCTATCTATCTACAGGGCCTCTGAGAGGAATTACGGGCCTCTTAACCTCCCTCCATTAATATTACCAAAAACTGTTGAGAAGAGATAGTCAACCATCAAGAAAGGGAAGGTTAATATCCATGGTGTCTACTACTTTTGTGAAAGACCGTTTCAGGACTTTTGCATGATTTGAAAAGCAAATTTTATGCGTATTAAATAGAAAATAATTTCACTTAAAAAGAAAAAGCCTTAACTAAAAGCTTCAAATTATTTGTAACTTTGCACGGATAACAGTGATATCTATAAACTTTAAATTTTACACACATTTAAAACAATTAATAAAACTGTATAAAATGTATATATGTTCAAGAGGATAGTTACATTTATTCCAAAAATGAAGAAACGTTGATATTAAAAATGTTAGAATGACTATGGAATCAGAAGCCTCCAAAGTATTGAAGTACTAGACTAGTAGAATTCAAAATTTCTAAAAATATTACTACTAACTAAAAATTTATTGCCAATTAATTAGTGTGTTCACAATCTAATATGTAGGTCTGCATATATGTAAATAATGGATAATTTATGTGTAAATGCTTCAACAAAGGAATTTAACAGAGAAAGGGGTGGGGTTGGCAGGTAGAATTGTGTCACCATACAAAAATGGCAACAATTAGGAATGCGATGAAGCAGAAGTTTAGGGATTACGTTAGACCCTGAGATTACAAAACCTGAAATTTCATGACATCGTTGCAAAATTCATTACTTTTTTGTGATTTTCTGCGCCCTATTTTCAATTCTGTGACATTTTCATGGTTTTTTTTTTAAGTAGATACCCTGAGATTATCTACCGAACCCCGATGATCTACACTTTCAAACTGTTCGAGAAGAGAGGAAGCATGCTTAAACTAAGTTGGTTCATTGACATTTTTTACTGAAGGAAGGAAATAATAATAAGCAATTTCTGTTTGTGATTCATACTTTGGAGTAATGGATATTATTCAGTAAGAAAAATAGGCATAAAAATAAGGTTTAATTAAAAACATTTAATACAAACATTACAATCAATATGATATAGTTTGAAGACATTGACTGGATGAGTATTACAAATAATAGGAAAACCTTAAGCAAAAACATTCATTTTGTCATGGTTAATAGTAATTTTAATTATAATAGTATCACATAAATTTGACTAAATCGGACTGACAAAATATTTTTTGAAAGTCACATGAAAAAACTAAATTCATCCCAAGTAAAATCTACACATTACATTTTAATTCAAATGGATTCAATTATATTCTGTAGGAACTTTCTGACTAATTGAGTTAAGGGCATCGATGAAACGTAAAAAAAACATTAATTCATACTAGAGAAGAGGCAATTGTAGTAATATATTGGAACCCTAGACCTAGATGGAGGTTATTTTTTTATTATTATTATTACGGTGCACCAACGTCTGTGCCATCCGTGGGATGTGAGATGAGAAAATTCCTGCAGCAAGTGGGACTCAAACCCCCATCTCCCGCACGGAATCCAAGGCGCTAGCCACTAGACCACTGGAATACCCACCTCTTTTGTTTTTATTAACATCTCTGCTGATCTTTTAGATTATTTAAATCTTGTAAAAATGCTTCTTAGTGTTAATAGTACATACAATTATAAAATAATCCACTTTTTTCATTTTTTTATTGGTTAATATTTCTATAAATTTAGCTGAAAATTAAGTAAAATAAACCTAAACAAATTGAGAAAAATAATAATTATAATCTCAAAGAATTCTTTTAATATAATAAAACATTTGACTGTGTTTAGAAAAGGATATAAAATACACTAAATCAATTACAATTTTCTTTTCCAAAATATATAACATATTTTTTTTTCTTTTTATCATTAGGCTCAATTTATTACAAACTCTACATTTTGTTTGTGTAATTTTCTGAGAGTAAATAATAATCATATCATCCATTTTATGCTCATTTTTTTTTTCTTTCAAACATAGAAGTAAGCCTGACTATGCAATTATTCACACACAATAACTAAATGAATAATGAATGAGAGAACCAAAAAGATCCTCATTTGTAGTCATATAATGCATATGTATGGTATCGTGACATTATATAAATGCATTTTATGGATTCATATTATTATAACACTTCAAGACATTGTTAGTCACGCATAAAATGCATTACTGTACAGAGATTCCAAACAAGCAAGACAATAAATTGATAAAATATGTTATCAAAACATTTAAAATTTATGCATTTTGATAACAGATTATTATTATAATTATTTAATAATATCCATTCATTAAATAATTAGTCTAATCAAAAGCAACAATTTTTTTTTTTTTAGTTCAAGCCTTCCATATTCAACAAGTTCAATCTTCACAAAAAAGGTATTTTATCTCTTTCTTTGGCAATAGTCTTATTTGTTGGAAATCATTGTTCGATTCCATAAAAATTTGGTGTCACACTATTTTCAGAAGCATTAAATCAGTCATATTCCATATACTAGCTGAGGCATTAATAAAAACAAATGTTGATTTTCCTACATATTAAAAACAAAAATGCAATAACAAAATAATTTATTCTACTCTCATGAACCTCTTCTCTGTATGAAATAAAATACATAATTTTGCCAGTTTAATGACTAGACTTATAATTCTGAGGCTGCCAAACACTTCAATGCTGCAGCCTAATGGATATTTACTTTTAAAAACAGTTTTCTTTATTATATATTTTAAATTTTTCATTTTTAAATCTTCTTTTTTGATAAAAGTCCACCTTTTTGATAATACACCTTTTTTTTCCATAAAAGAGTTAAAGTGAATTATACATTTTTACACATACATCAAGACTTATTATTTCTGAGAATTGCTCACATTATCAACATATTCATTACTATAAAAAAATACAAATAAATAAATAAGGTTCTTTGTACGACTGGTTATATAAAACATTTAATTCCGCATGCATGAAATTTTGAGGGAAATATTCCCGACGGTTCCACCATTTGCAAACTCCCATTTCAAGGAACAACACGATATGAGAAACATTATAAAAGTCTTGTTTAAAACTAGGGAAGGCTTTGAGAGGTCAGACAAAGGAAATAGTGTCTAATATTTATCAATACTTAGCCAAAGCCAAGACTAAAACGTTTTAAACCTCCTAGTGATAAGGTTATAACAAAGAGAATTTTTACCACCAATTTCTTGCACAAGGAATATAGGCACACTCTTTTCCTTCCAACTAAACCATCTATTTGAACAGGCTATAGTAAAGTAAATCCCTTTTAAAGTAATAAAAATATATTAATCAAAATTTGATAAAGTGAAATATGAAACTCATACGGATGCAATCAGTCTTAAATATTAATATATAATGTATAAAGATAAAATAACAAAATTCTACATTGAGTAAAACTTAGTACTGCTAATGTACACCCATTTAAAAAAAAAACTCTAAAAATATATGATTATTCACAGTCAATATAAATAACTAAAATAAATGAAAAATTAATTAAATGGTATATAGTAAAAGATTTATTACTTCTACTATGGAGCACAAATGACAAGTTCTTCCACTTTTTATGTAATATTAATCTTATCTGAATGAGTAATTCCAAATGAAGCATAACATTATTATTACTCATAAAAGCCAAAAGATCCGACATTTTAAGTAGTTAACAAAAATATCATTTATTTTAGAGAATATCATTATATAAATAAACCATTTAAAAATAAAGATAAACATATAAATTAGACTAAAAAGAAATAACCTTTAAAGATTAATTTATTCAGAGACAAATATTGAGATCTTGAAGTGATTATTCGAACATGCTTGACCCAGTTATTTTTTTTTAGTCAAGTACAGATTCACTCCTTTTTTTTTATCTCTCTATCTTTTCAACAGTCAGGTAACATAGTTTGCATGTTTCTTCTTCAAAGGCCTCAAATTTGTCTGTATTGATTCACTCTATAATCAAAACTATAGCCTGTGAAGACAGTTCGTGTAATTCAATTGTGCATGAGCATAAGTTCTAGGAGGGAACATTCCCTTTGTATTTTTCTACGGTTCTGCCATTTCACTGAAGCAAATACTAAAAACATGTTATGTCTCGTTTAGGACAAGGAAAGAATATGAGAGGTCAGGCAAGGGAGACAGGGTTTAATTCTTACAACTGTGGTGGTTTGGCTGGCGAAGGTACATCATAGTAACTGGGACGAAGAAAAGATCAAACACCTCTCCTGTATACATTTATTTTATTTGACTGAAAGTTTTCAAGGTCACAACATCATGCTCAGTGTGTTGATCTTTTCTTAATACTATTTAATAAGATTTAACCCTTTTGATGCGACACCCAAATTTACTGGCAGGGGAATGCCGTGCCTCAGAGGTGACGCCCGAGTATTCTCGCAGGAGTATGTCGTACCCCAGAGGTGATGTCCAAGTATTCTCGCAACAACGGTATCTCTTGATTGCGAGCCCTCTTTTGCCTTGAGCGTGCACAGAGTGCTCTAGCGGGGATAATTAATAGTTCAATATTTCAGCGTTAAATGTCATGAGCATTCATTTCTGCCTTACTTAGGGTCGTATTTTACCCTCTCTACCAGCCCTTCATTCCTCAGTTGGTTTCAGTGTTGTCTGGTGTTCTTGTTGAATTTAGTTTTCAGTGTGTCCACTTGTTTTGCTTCATAGTCAAAATGGCAGATTGTAACTGAATGAGATTATAGGAAGACAACAAGCTTTTGAAAGCTAATTTCGTCTGATTCAATGGTAGAAGCATCTTGGGTAAAAGAAGGATGGGAACACTTGTCAAAACGCTTGAAATTTAAGTCAAGAAAAAAAAAAAAAAAAAAAAAAAAAAAAAAAAAAAGGTGGTGCGTCCGGGTGCTCTAGATGAGGGAGTTTGATCCGCCTGTGGAGTGAGGGAGGTAGTGAGTACACCCCCCCCCCCCCACCTCAAGGACATTTCCCTCTCTAGCCCTCATCACATTGATAAGGTTAATTTTTATCAGTACTCAGCCAAAGCAAAGTCTGAAAACAATTTAAACTATAATGTTGCCAATTCCACAAGCGAAGCATGTGGGGTATCAGTTTGTTTTGTTATCATAAAAAAAATGACACTTCATATTATTTATTTAAATTTTAACCCTGGATTGACACTGCTATTCACGTCTACGTTAATGACACCGTGGGGTAAATTTTACCCCATACTTTGAAAATTTATAAAATAAACAAATTTAAACTTTTTCTTTTGCTTTTTTATACAACAACAATTTATAGAACAGGAATATCATGAAATAAATTCAAACAGGAAAAAATCTGCAAACTATTAAGTCAAATTCACAAAATAGTTAGGAAATCCCAAAACTCAATATTGTTCATACACCAAATAATTATCCTGAAAACAATATGACTAAACTGAAAATATTTATTACAAAAAATAAACTAGAATGATCAAAAGCCATAAAAATAGGAACTTTAGGAAAATACAATATTCTGTCCAATTGAGACTCTTTAACATTTTGGTAATCGGTGATGACCGCGACACATCGCCCTTCTACACACAAAGCATTGCGTTTTCCTCTTCCAGTCATCCTTTCTGTTACAAAATATACATCTCAGGGGTTTGTCCAAGGTAACGAAAGATGTTGAAGGTCCATCAGGAGTTGATTCACCTCCCAAAACAACAAGCAGTTGGGCACTAACTGCCACCTGAGCTTTCACCAGTTGGTAGCCCAAATCAAAGAGAAAATCTTTTCTGGGCAGATTTCAGGCTCTTTGGTCACTTGGAAAGCCGTAGCATGAAAGTGATGGACCCGTGAAGGTCAATGAGATAAACGAAAAAGACATACGTTAACTACACTGTGGGGTAAAAAATACCCCATACACAACCCCCCACCTGCGACCTTCTCATGCAGTGATTAGCAGACAACTGGCATTGTTTATATGAAGTTTTACCAGATAATGCACACTTTGGATATGTATGCCACACTTGTTTACCCTCCGAACCGCACAATCTGTCTGAACAGGCTATGGTAGCCTAACATTACTGAAAATTACTATTTTCAAGTAAATATGGACAAAAACAAAAAAAATAAAATAAAAAAAAAATAATAAAATTATAAATAAGAACAAAGTAATCTCCATAGGCAGTAGTAAGTAAAAATTAAAATTAATAGATTCTAGACTGAATTTTTCGAGACAAAGAGCCAGATATATACTGAGTAATATAATCTAATATCCTTTTGTCTTTGAGTACACCCATGTGCTCAGATTTCTCAAAAGCTTGAAGATGGATTGCTTGTTTCTGTTGTTTAATCCATAATTTACAGGATTCAAGGCTTCTAATATTTACAGTCCCATCGCCATCTTCCAGTTCGAATAACGGCTCATCAGGAAATTTGTTAGATTTGTAAACTAATCTGTAAAGAAGCAAATAATAATATAAATTGATTTGAATACTAATTAAAATATTGATTTTTATCCAACAAACATAAATTTTTGTTCTTTAGCGTCTACAGGTATCACGCAAACCATAATTAATATTTATTAATACCTAGGAATTGAGGAAATATGCAGAGGTCAATGATACTTCAATTTAAACTGAAGATATGTTTATTCTGAGGGGCGAGATTAGCATATATATATATATATATATATATATATATATATATATATATATATATATATATATATATATATATATAAATATAAACATATATATTTGTACTGAAATATTACCATAAAATGGAGTCTCATTAGTACAGTCTGATGAAATTGGTATGTACAAACCTTTACTGCTAGGATATTTTCATTTAACTGATACTGAAGGTTCGAACTTTGCCCAAAGAGTGCAAACAGACTGATG
The DNA here is from genome assembly GCA_946811695.1 of Gonocerus acuteangulatus. Lineage (NCBI taxonomy): Eukaryota > Metazoa > Arthropoda > Insecta > Hemiptera > Coreidae > Gonocerus > Gonocerus acuteangulatus. Next base: position 22,517,910 of record OX328126.1, read on the forward strand.
TATACCTATAAATTTGTCTGTTCGCTTTAGTCAAATATATAAGCATTATAGGTTTGTACTAATTTCACCAAACAGTATTAATGTGACACTATTTAACGGTACAACGTCTAAATAGTAAAATGAATAGTTATGAAATCTAATAATCTAATGTATATTATAATTCTAACTAGAATTTTTTATGTTAAAGATAGCTCGCATAACTAGAAAACCAAAAAAAAAAGAGAAGATATCATTTTAAATTAAAAAACAAAATAAAAACAGGAAAAAATTCTGGTATTAATTGAAATAAAAAAAAGTAACAACAAGAGAAAATTACTATCATTACTTTATCGCAAGGTGAAGTTCATAAAGAAGATTCGGTAAATAGAACGAGAGAAAAGACGACTCAAGGAGAGAAAGTCTTTAGGGCACAGATATAAATGGGCATGGCATTCTGAGGGTTTATTTTTATTTGTACTAATTTACCTTTGGCTTTTTTTTTTGTTATTCTTACTTTATAATTTTGTTTGAAACTCTTCAAGTTTTTATAATTTATTTATTTCTATCAATTATTCCTAATGAATATTTTTCTGTATTATGTAAGGACAAGTATCAGAAGATATTGGGCATGTTTAAAAATACTAAGGATCTACCATAGGGTTACTATGATTGAGAATATATATATATATATATATATATATATATATATATATATATATATATATATATATATAATCATATTTTTAAAATTAATACCTAGAAGAATATAGTCCTAAATAATTTAAACTCCCATCTTATTTATAAAGAATTTGGTTTAATTAATAATAAGGAGCTCTGAAGAGGCACCACAAAGGCATAAAACATGTAGGGAAAGAATAAATAAACATATTTGTAATGTGAATTGATGTGTCATTAACCTTTCAACAATTTCATCAATTCCTAGATCATAGAAAAGGGTCATTAATTAGTATTTTTTTTTTTAAATTTTAGTGGGATTTAACACATTAAATAATGTCATGCCACAATTTTAATAAGTTCATTTTTAATTTCATGAATATGTAAACCTATTACATGAGTTTAAGAAAAACTACAGAAAGAGGAGGGGCAATTAAAATAAATCAGGTCATATAATACTAATTATGTCCAATTGATGAGAGCAAGAGCAAGGTTATCACAGAGTGACATCATTTTTTTTAAACACTGTATCTCTTCTTAAAAACAATGTAATGAAGATTGCTGTATAATAAGAAATTATCTTATAAATAAACTGTATCTATTCAGTAAAACATTTGCCTCGGGTTATTAGATAAACATGTTTGAATGAATTGCCAATAAGTTGATCTTAATAGAAATAGTTTTAAATTCGTTTGCATTACAAAACAGGCCATTTTTAATTGCTTACTACTTTATAGTTACCATAGGTAAAAGAACGAAGTGTGTTTTCTTTACCAATATTGATCGCAATCTTAATGTCTTAAAAGAAATCATCTTATTTATAAAAGTGTTTCTTATGTCAATATTGATTAAGGCATTGGTCTCTTAAAAAAAATCATCTTGAGTATAAAAATAATCACCTTAATAATATGAATAATCACTTTAGTCTCTTAAAAAATCAAAACTACTTCTAAAAGAAATCAAAATTAAGTTACTTTTTCAATAATTGAGTTTATTAAGAATTGTCTGCGTTATTTTCTTTGAATTGATTTCCTTGCTTTATTCATCAAAGTCTTAAATTTATATTCATGAGTGTAATTCCACACATGTTGTAGGCATAAATAATTACAGAATGAATTGCATACAAATGAACAATAACAATGATGGCCTTGAGAGTCAATGAACTGTTCAAATAATCTTTCTAAAAAAATATTTATTTAATTATTGACGTCCATTATAATTAACTACGAATTTTAGGATGGGTTATCTACAGGTTACCACCCTTTTCTATTAGGATAAGGCTGAAGCCTTTTCTTTTTTTCTAAAGAAAAGCCACTACCCCTAGAGGGAATCAAACCCACTACCCTTGGCACGGGGTTAAGTGCTCACGCCTCAACGCTCACGGCTACCAGGCTCCAAAACAAATATTTTAGTACTTGGTGAGGATATGTACTAATAAATTAATTTCACTTACTTTTTAATTGTACTAACTCCTGTACCATACAGACAGTGGAGCTCAACTCCGGGAGAACTAAAGTCTTTATTAAAAACCCTTTCATTCTGGTACATATTCCAGCCAGTGGGATTTTGGGTATCACTGAAATTAAGAAGGTGATGAATTTACAGTTAATTTGATAAACTGCTTACATACGACATTCATAATCTACACTTAAGCTAAGCTAATTAGCAATTATAATATACTGTACTTATAATAGTACTCAGATATAATACTTCAAAGAGAGTATTTATATAAATTTGATCGTCAAAGAGAGTAATGCACAACAAAATGAATTACCGAATTTCCGTTAATAAACATTAATTGTTATATCTTATTTTTTTAAAAAAAGTCCGTCACGAAGGAGCTGCATAACTAAGCACTTTCCTCAGAATTTTTGTAGTGTAGAAAACATTACTGAATAATTTGCCGTAAATAGCCTATATATGAATAAAATAAAAACGTGAATAGTTCTGCTCATTTACATTTCTTATGAGAACTGTTCAATTATTAATTTTGTAAATAATTTGCTTCCAGCGTTATGTTAATAAATGATATTGAACTACTTAATAAACACACAAAAACTTCATTTTCCGTCTTTTGATCTGATGCAGGAACAGGATACAGTCCCCCTAGTGGGAGATAGCGCTCCTCGCGGCGGCTTTGTGAACCTACGTCTGGCGGTTCACATTTCTAATGAAACAGAGTTTAAAGTAAACCGACCTTTCCAATTGACCGATTTACTTCATTTTTAAAACACTTCTTTCTCATGAGATACCCACGACGTATACCGCGTTTTGTTACAATACAGCAGAAATTACGACCGGTACGAGTATATTAGTACTTTAGGTCCGGAGTAAACCCCCCCTCCAAATAACCCGATTTAGTTTCTTTTTGCAACCCATTTTTCTTTGTTGATTACCACCAGGAATACCGAGTTTCGTTGAAATGTAACAAAAATTACGGCTGGTAGTGGCAAATTAGTAATGTGGGTCCGGAGTAAACCCCCCCTCCTAATGAACCGATTTAGTTTATTTTTACAACGTATTTCTCTCTTTAGATCAACATAACGAATACTGAGTTTCGTTGAAATATAACAAAAACTACGGCTGCCATGGTCAAATTAGTGTTCTGGGTCCGGGGTAAACCCCCCCTCCCGATGGACCGATTTTGGTGGTTAACGAACTCGTTCAATCGTTTGCTAATACCAAGTTGAACGCTATATACCAAGTTTTGTGAAGAAAAAACAAAAACTCTGGCCGCTATCGTGTTGACACACACACACACACACACACACATATATATATATATATATATATATATATATATATATATGTATATATAGATATATATAAATTTTAACGGGGATATATTAAATTTCCTACCAATCAAGGAAATTTAAAAAGAAAATAAATAACATAAGTAATAGGAAAACTTACTTGAAAAATTCTTCCAAATTTTTAAGAGAATAATTTTTACTTGGAGTTTCCACTAAGACTTCATCGTTCCAGAGTGCTTCATGGGGCATTAGAAATGCACTACTTGGCATGGTTACTTGAACTTGCTTCAGTACACTCTCATTTAGTAGGTAGACACCCAAGTCATCACCTGATAAAAATTAATTTTTTTTAATATTATATTAAAATATTTATATTATTATTATATATTCCATATTCACGAGGTTCAATGTTTTTATATTTTCTGAAAAAAATTTAGCTATTGAGATTGCTCTCTCATATTGTTTTCCACCATGAAAGTTGGTATATTGCATTCCCATTATTAAACCCAACTTATTAATACTCCCCTAAGGGTAGAAATTGTTGTTATATTGTAATAAAACTCTAACATCATTCTCGTTAAAGGAGAAAGATGTGTTGTACAAAAATATTGGCCCATTACTTACCAAGGGGCTTAAAATTATTAATATGATCATACCAGACGTTATTCTATTACCAGACTCTTCCTCGCTACTTAACACGGTATATATTGTGCTTAACTAAGGAGGAACATATCGTCCTTACCATGTCAAACTATCAAACATGCAAAAACTCGTTTTTCAGATTTGAGACTTAGCTCTTAGATTGTGGATGATAAGGCTTGTCGTAAATTGTCGCAACTCTGTCCCCCTTTAGAATGGCCTTTAATGTCTTAAATAAAGTATCAAATAAGACCATTTTTCAATAAAAAAACAAAACAAGAATCGTCGTCAATGGATAGAATATGTTAGTTCTCTGGTTTGCTCCGATTTGCATGTTCGATAATTTGTCATGGTAGGGACGATATTTTTTAGAAAAAGAAAAAAAAAAAAAAAAAACAATATCAGTCCATTAGAAGTTGAAGTTTACATCAGAATAAAATTATTTATTTATTTTAATTTTAACAGATTTTTGAGTTTGGTAATCCACAGGTACCTCCCTTTTCTAGCCGATAGGCCTAATTTCTTTAGTTTTTTTAAAAGAAAAGCCACTAAAAATAATTAAAAAATAAAATAATTTTTTGTGTGTCCCCCCCTAAAAAGCAAAATAATGGTACTTCAGATTATAGCATTAAATACTATGCACTTATAAACAAGCTTATGGCTATTTATTTATAATTTTATCTATTTACTACTTGAAACTATTTATTTACTTGCTCGAGATTTTTACCTGTTGCATATACCTTAAGAGCTTTAACACTTCCTCCATAAGCGCCCGACAATGATATTAATGATTTAATGTATTTATCCTTCCACGACTGTGGTTTGCTATTAAGGAAAATCACGCTTAGAGGTCCACCCATACTGTGAGCAATGAGAATAACTTTTTCATTCCCATTTTGTTCATAGGTTGTTTCAATTAATGAGCTCAAATTCTTGAAGAAGTCACCAAGTTCACCTGTAAATTATTATAAATGAATGAATAATTTTATTGCTATTGAATTTTTAAACTATCATAGCAAGGGTTCAGCCATTGCTACTTTTCACAAATATATATTTTCTATTAAAGAAATAATAAAACCAACAAAAATTAATTGAGACTTAATAAAAATAGATAGCATTTGACGAAAATTAAATTTGGTATTTACCAAAAAAATGTGCATATTAACAATAACAGAAAATAAGCAGAATTCATATTATTTTTGAAAACAAGTAAAGCATTGACTTCATTGTGTACACATTTATTTGGGTTTATTTCTCAGGCTTAGGCATACATGTAAGAAAGCCACTGAGTTAACAGTAATTATAATCACATTGTCAACCAGGTTTTCAATAGAACTTCCACCATTTTACAAGGGAAAGAAGAGTATTTTAGAAAGATTATTTTGTTTTACTCTCAAAATGGGGCATTTAAGAATGACCTGAATGAGCGTGTATTTTTTATCTTCTCCTTAAACGGGGAATGTAAAATATTATACTATATTTAAAATCAGCAGTAAAATTTATTTATTTAATTTTATTAATTAAGTTTATCGCAACTCAGGCGATTAAACTGCGACAATAAAGAATTGAAAAAGGTACGGGACAGTCAATAGTAAAGTAAATAATAAATAGTAAAACGAAAAGTAGTACTTAATAGCTGTGAGAGAAGTAATTTAATTCTGTGTTGATATTTCAATGTCTCACTCAGTGATATTTATTTCTATAAATAAAAGGGGGGGGGGGAGGAAGTAAAAGGGAGAGAAAAGTCGAAAAAATAAAAATAAATAGACATAGAAATTTCTCCGCATCCATGAGGCCAGAGATGGGCATAATTTTATTTATAAATAAAAATACGAATTTATTCGTACTTCATATATTTGTGAATACGAATATAAATAAATTTGTATTCATAAGTGTGAATACAAATTTATTTTATTCACATATATTAAATATAAAAATACAAATAAAATTTTATTCGCAAATTTTTCTGCGAATACAAGTAAATTCACAGAAAAAATTGTAAATAATCACAAAAAATGTGAATATTTACAAAAAATCAAGTGATTACAAAAAAAATCACATTAAAATATACGAATAAAAATTTATTCACATTATAATTTGTGAATAAAAATTTATTCACAATAAAATTCGCAAATAAATTATGAATTTATTCGTATTAAGATGATATTACGATTAGTAATATATAATATAATGTGAATAAATTTTTATTCGTATATTTTAATGTGATTTTTTTTGTAATCACTTGATTTTTTGTAAATATTCACATTTTTTGTGATTATTTACAATTTTTTCTGCGAATTTATTTTTATTCGCAGAAAAATTTGCGAATAAAATTTTATTTGTATTTTTATATTTAATGTATGTGAAGAAAAATAAATTCGTATTCACACTTATGAATACGAATTTATTTATATTTGTATTCACAAATATATGAAGTACGAATTTATTTATATTCTTATTCACAAATATATGAAGTACAAATAAATTCGTATTTTTATTTATAAATAAAATTATGCCCATCTCTGTGTGAGGCATAATTCTCAGTCTTCTCTTCGCCCTGATAAGGCTTAAATTTCAAGCCGAAACGTTGGCAACCAATAAAACCATTTTCACATGTAAAATATAGTTTTATTAAGAAATAACGACTGAAACCTAACAATTCCTAACTTCGCATTAGATTATAAAGAGTATAATATAAAATAGTTTAGAAGCTCATTTATTAACAGGTAACTATGCAATATATCCTAGAAGAAACATGACTTTCTACATTTTTAAGAGATGGGGGCTATTTCAAATGTTCTTCCAGTGTTGTAGTAGGTTAATGTATATATAACAATAAAAATAATTATTTATGTTAAAAAAAAAAAAATGTGTGATTTAATTTAAATGAAAAAGCTCGTGATTTTTTTTTTTTCTTGAAAGATCTGATTCGGCCCTGTTAAGGATTAGCACAGACTTTAAAATTGTTATCTAAAGGTTATCAACCTTTCCAAGCTAAGATAGGAGTAAAATAAACAGAACAAAGAAACAATAAATGGAGAATACTTTCATATTGATATAATACATAATATGTATAAATTTTTGCCACCCCCTAAAAAAAGGAATAATTTGTTACCAGACTAAATCAATGAATTGAAATAAATTTAACCACAAAATAAGGGCCAGAAGTACATATTATGCTGTCCCAGTCATCACTTATTCATTTCGAATTGTAAAAGTGTCAAATACTGATATATATATATATATATATATATATATATATATATATATATATATATATATATATATACATATACACATATATACACACATGTGTGTGTATACATATGTGAGACTTGTATTAAAAAATTGTTATCAACTTTTCCTGTCACAGCATTGTTACACCATTGAAAACGCCTGGGAATATGTTTAGAGCCATATGTTTAGTATCATATTGTCAAATCTCCATATTTCTATTTCATGCTAGCAAAATATAAGTTTGTATTTTTTTTTTCTTTTTGTTTTATAAATTATTATGAGTTTTTTTCTTAGCTATTTTAAAAATAATATAATAGCTGTCTTTTGGAATAATACCGCCTTAATCTTCATCTCATTTCTTTCGGTCTTCAAGATTTAGGTCCACTATCAAATTACATGAAATAACGATTAACTATTTTTTTTATTATTTTTTTTAATTAACTATTTTATAAAATTTTACAGAAACAGACCAAAAATAAAACAAAACTTACTTGGTCCCTTTCTGAAATCAAATGGAGCGCCATGGAGATTTACCCCACCAACGTATCCAAGCTTAACAAGAGCATCACCAATATACTTAAAGTAGTCTCCTGTAATAGCCAACTTGCTTGGATCCAAGTATTCGACACGCTTAGGATCTCCAAAACCTGGCACGCGTGTCTCCACTCCAGGTTGGTTAAAAGTTGTTTTTGTGGTTTCATTATAGCTTAGTTTTATATTGTCCACCTTACAAAAACAAAATGTATAATGACTAGGAAAACAATATCTAACTATCTTCTCAACAGTAATTTCATCTCACAATTCTTTTCAAATTATTTAACCTACCCAGCAGTCAATTGCAAGAGGTAATAACCATTCCACATCCAGCCACAAAATAAAGAAGTCTTTGGTGGTTTTGTCACAGTAGTAGTGAACAGTAGACGTTTTGTTTAGTTTGGCTTCTAACTGGCTCCCGCCATCTCCAGGAACTAAAATAAATGAATTAACTAATAAAATTTGAATCTAATAAAATTACAAAATATTAAAAATAAAATTACCATACCAAAAATGACTGGTGGATAAGATTTGTAATCTAAGTTAATATCAGAAAATAATCCAAGAGCTTGAGAAGCCACAAAACGTGTGGGAATTAAAAGAAGTATTATGTTAAATAAAAACTTCATTATAAGAATCCACGGGATTCGAATTAAAAACTCGCAACTGACTTTGACAATAAAATTAAATTGAATAAAGAAAGGTCTTGAATGAAACTCAACAAAACAAACACTGAGTGATGCCTTATCATTAAATTGATTGAATTATCTAATCATTTAATTCGTCATTTTCCTAGACATTATGGCAAACATTAGGCAACCTACGTCAGTTTGAAAGTATGAGTCGTAAACACGTAAACATATTTATAATCAAAATAAAGCTTTTTAAACTAAAAACAAAATCTTAATTCGTCAACATTCAAAATCTTTATCAATGACCGTACCTGTCAGTGCCCTTCAGTGATAACAGGTACCAAGCAGCAACTAGAACAAATATTGATTTTTTTCAAGAATTTTATTCTCAAAGGCTTCCGGTAATTAGAGAAATTTTGTAACAAAATGCATGTTTATTGTTTAAATTAATATCATGTTTCGTCACTAGGAAGAAAAGTGTCAACAGATCAAGACAGCTTACACCTAGCATTTGAGATTATGGCGGACGTTAAGCAGGATATTAAACCTGATGAACAACAAAATTTTTCAGTAGGTAACAATAGTGATCCTAAAAATTTACAAGAGTTAACTCAATATGTAAGTATTTGTTTATTTTAAACATCTTCATTTGTTATTTTTATAATTTTCTTCCAAAAGAAGATTTATCTTTGTTGTCAACCTATTGAGTTGATACCATGAACAAAGTAACTACATTTTTGATAATTAATTCCTTTTATGTAGATCTCTCCTGCTCCTTTTTTAGAATCGAAAAATTAAATTAAATATTCCATATCAAAGTATTTTTTCACTTGCACTTCTCGTTTTCAGTTGTAATTATTAATGTAACCCTTGCTATTGTTGCTTTATTATTTTAATTGAAATATAATTATACCTTAATTTTTTTCCCTTTTCTTTTGGTGCATCTACTGCTGAGGTCATTATACCTTAATGTTGACAATATTAAGATATTACCCAGTTTACTAAGTGATTTCAATTCATGGTTGGTTACAACAATTTGAAATACTTTTTTTGTCCTTTGTATGGCAGTAGTCGAGGAAATTTAAATAATTTTCAGTTTATTTGTTCGATATTCTCTAACTTCATTCCACAGCTCAAAATAAAATAATGTTTCTTAAAATGTTTTTCTGACTCATTGTTATTACTCATAGTAACAAAGTCTGCAAAGCGGATAAAAATAAATCTTTTGTAGAGTTTACATTCTTGGCCATTCTCTTCATTTTTTCTATTTTTACATTACAAAACATTCTTTTTATTTGTTATTTTACAAGTGATTTATTTGAAAAGAACAAAGAAAATCAAAAGTGCCACTCAGTAGCATAACACTTAAGTACCTGCTCGTGTACATCTAATCATTAAAATGACAAAGTCATGTTGACTAGACTGATTTTTGTCTGATCAACGGTCCCACAATAGGACAAAGGCCGAGGTGCACCCGCCGGAGAATATGTGTCAATAATGATCTAATCTGATCAAGGAAGTCTAGCAATGACAGCTTTCTCAGTACTTGGGAAATCATGAGCCTTTCTTGTATCATACATGGTGGCAACCTGTAGTTAGCTGGTGCTATTAGCCTAGAATTTGATTTGGAGTAAAACAAGGGGAAAAGAAAAATGCAAACGGTATTTCATTAAAACAAAGATGTTAACTTAAAAGTCACTTATGACGTAGATAAATTCATCCCCATAAGTAATTTAGGATTATGATTTTCTAAAAGATTGTAAAAGTTATAACAATAAATAAATACCAAGTGCGAATCACCTTGGGTGCCAATGCTCATAAATAAATACAATATTTTACAATATCTCAGAACTATTTCGTCATATAACTTATTTTCTTCCAGCCTCCCTCCCTAGCAGAAACTATTCTTACAGATTAATTTTTAAATGTTTTCTTCAGACTTTTCTGACTCCTTTTATAATTCGTAAGGAGGTTATAGTACAGGTTAGATAAAAATTGATTGATTGTTTTAAAATTTACATTCTTGGTTATTGAACTCACTTTTTTTACTCTGTATCTTATGTTACCCATGATCTTTGTTTTGCATTCTTCTCTTATAAACTTTACATACCCCTACTTTCTTTGTTTAGAAATTTTTTTATTTTTATTGTCCTTAGTTTCGATTTAAAGAAATATGTATATTTAAGTTTTAATTCTATGAGATCATTTTTTATCATTTTCTACTATTTTATTTTATTGTTATTTCTACTATCCTGTTTGTTTGCTTTTTCAGATTCAGACATTGTTGCAGCAAACCCAGGACAAATTTCAAACGATGTCAGACCAAATAATTACAAGGAATATCCTTTTTAAGCTTTCAATTTATTATTATTTTGTGTCATTCATTTTGAATTTGTTATTACATGTGTCCCTGCAGGAAAACTTGAATCTTATTGTTTATTTCAGCGAAACCAAAACTTGAGATTGAGTAGAAACAGATTAACTTTTATTCCTTGGACTCTTTCTGTTTGTAATCTCATTGAATTGTATGAACCTTCTATATTAATGTGTATAAAACTAAAGCTACGGCCACCCCCATATTTCCTATCCCTCCTGGCTCAAATCTTTGTTTCTTCTCTACTTATTGAGCCTAATGTACAGTATGCTCTCTGGAGACCTCTAGGATTGCCTTAACCCTTTCTCTACCCTTATCTGCTCCGGCAGTCGCGAGCGGCTGGACCCTGTGTACCGTTGACTTGTATACAAGTAGGAGGAAACACGGGCAATTGACTTGTCCTGCAGTCTAGAGCTCCTCTTATTTCTCAACTTCTTTCTCTCCTCATTTCTCAACTTTAGAGCTATCTATCGTTACCGTAGCATACTTCTTGTATTACTGCCCCTATCACTAGACAATATTTGAATCAAGTTTTTGGTCATGTGAGCTATTCAGGCGTATTACCACTTGTTACCCTCTCAGCCTTGTCAAATTATCGTAAGTTCTTATGCCTTTGACCAGCCCCAAAAGCATGTTTATTATTCATAACATATAGGATAAATGGTAAACATACTTATTTTTTAACACGTATAGAATATAAGTATTTTAGAACTTTCTTCTAAATAAATTTATTCAACTTAAAAATAGTTCATACTCAAGATTAATAAAAATTAACGATGATAGAAAACAAAATAAAAAATTGGCAAGGAGATTGCTCAAAGTCGAGGCTCTACAGGAAGGGTTAAGTATTTCAAGAATCCCAGATATGTCCGCTTTTCACAGCTGCATTTCGAGATAAAATGGCTAACCTCTTTTAACTATAGACACTATTTTCTAGGCTCCTTGCCTCTAACAAACCATCGCCCTCCCAATATTTAACATATTCTCTATTTTAATTTCTCTGTAAATTCCTACTGATCTTTATCCGCCTTCCCTATGAACCAGTTCATTAAGACAAAGATTTGTATGGTTCTTTTAGATAATTGAAATTGACAAGGTACAAGAAATGTTATTAAAGAATTCATTTTACAACCCAATATGTTTGAATGAACTTAAAATGGACAAGGATGAATTTGAAAAGGAAAAGATTGAATTCGGTTTGCAAAAGGTTGAATTCAACTTGGATATAAGTTTACTTTTATAAAATTGTAGTTACAAGTCAAAACTAGTGAAGTTTATTTTCCTAAAGTCCAAACAAATCTTCATGATTTCAGCCTTTTGCGTTCTGATTTGGTCAGCCTAGTCTTGTGCCTATTTTTTTCCTTCTCTATATTATTGGTCTTTTATGAATTTTATTTAGTATCAGCTTTATGTATTATGTTCCTTAATGATATAACACTAGACGACATGGGGAACAGAATAGACGACCTTGAGAAGAACATATCGGATCTCATGACCCAAGCAGGAGTCGATGGGCCCGACAAGTAAACCGATCTCTACCTTCTTTGTAACCAATAGGAAACCTCTGCACAACTCACTATGCTTCTCTTCTGGCAGCTTGCTATGGCTAACAACATAATTATTTGTTTGAAGATGTTGAAGGAATATGCAAAGAATTTTTTCATATTGCGAAATGTAGTACAATGATAATACTGTCCAAGAGTATGTTGCCATTATATGTTTAAGTAATTTATCTCCTAAGTTAAATTTTGTAATATAATTTTCTTTCACATATGTGTTTCCTTATTATTTATTTACTTTTTTCAACCCTTTCCTTATCTTCTGCTAGAACTGGCAGGGTGTCTTCTGCATGAAAGTCACAAAATTGAAAATACGGCATAAAAATCATGTAGACGTCATAAATTTTGAAACCATCTCACGAAATTGCAGTTTTATTCATAATTTTTGTCTTTTTCGTACAATTGTATTTGCCTCCCCACCCCTTCCTCTGTTAGGTTCCTTTGTTGTTGCATTTACACATCAATGACGAAGTAGCTGATCATCCAAAATGTGCTCTGGCCTATCCCGGAGATTCTGATTGCATCCCTACACTTACTTTGTTGGTGATGAATAACCAAAGTTTTCCGCTAAGTGTGAACCTCGCTGAATGCACATGGTGTACTCAAAGCCGACCGCAAATGGATTTAATTAAAGAGATCTGGACTTGATGCTGTGAAGAAAAAAATAAGATTCCTCCAAAATTGCTTGCTTTGAAGACATAATCTATTATTATTTCTCTTTCTTCGCCTCAAAAGTTTTTCATGCAGGCTTAAATATTAAAATTGTGTAGACTTTAATTTACAAAATTATGTGCACTGAAAAAAAAAAAATATTTATTAATTTTTATTTATTTGTTTGATTTATACTGCCTCTACCCATGTGAGTCATTGGCAGATCTCTAGTTTTATATATTTATTTAATAATATTTTTAGAAATTTTGAATTCCGCTACCATTGTTCAATATTTTTGACGCCGCTAATTCCATAGTCATTCTAAACATTTTAGTAACATCGTTTCTTCACTTCTTAAATTAATGTGACTTTCCTATAAGATGTACATTTTATACAGTTTTATTAATCATTTTAAATTTAAGTAAAATTGTAAGTTTATAGATATCATTGTAATCCGTGTAAGATTACAAATAATTTTAAGCTAAAATTTGATCTTTTTAATGGGGATGAAATTTGTATTCCAAGTCATGAAATTGGCTTTCACAAAAGTAGTAGACACACGCACTGGGATTCTTTTGCACAGGAAGACAAGCAAAATAATCAAGTGTAGTTGTTTCCCCCTCGAACATGGAGAAAATAATTTTCTTTTGGGACATTTACCTTTAGGAGAAGAAAGCAGTTAAACAAAAAAAGTATTCCTCCAGATGATTACTAGCATTTAAAAATAATTTATTTTTAAAAAATGAAACTTAAATATAATAGAAAATTAACAACAAAGTGTTTGCATTTGTATGTAATATACAGGCTTTATACAAATATGTTATGATAAAATAAAAAGGGAAAAGCTGCTTCCATGAATATTGATTTGGATAAATGACAATAAAATAAATAATATAGAATACAGTGGAGTCTCACTTATACGAATGTGAGGGGGAACGGAAAACGTTTCGTATAACTGAATAGTACTAGGTTTCGTGGCTCTTTTAAAATAAAATAAGTTCTTCATAATAAAAAGTGACAATTTTATTGTTTGTACATATTTTGTTGTTAGATAAAGTCAATTATTATATTTTCATATAACAAAATTCTCGATTTCTTTCCTCTTACCGATAATAGTTGGAAGGATTGACAAAGGTAATTTCAACCGTGAAGCTATGTCTATTTTTGTTTCGTTGGGGTTGTCATCAACTTCAGTCAAGATTTTTATTTAGTCTTCAAGCAAAAGTTTTGTTCTTGTTTGTTTACTTATTTTAAAAGATGAACGCACAATAGAACACGGCTACTAGAACGACTATTATGTAGAGAACTGAAAAATGAGAGAGTGGAGGGGGGATGTCACTGGCACGTGCCGTGTTATTAGATCGGAAACGAAGGAAATCACACAAGATAGAGTGGATAGAACACGACTGGATTACTGGAATGACAAGGAAGAACTGAGCTGATTGAAAGAGAGTCTGGTGGGTATGTCACTGGTAAGTCTGTAAACAATTCGTGGAAAAGGTGTTGTCTCTTCGTATAACTGAATAGTATCTATACCAGGGCAACAAATTAGGTTGCGTATAACTGAACATCGCATAAGTGAATAATTCAATACACAGGAATAAATGGAGTTTCGCCGGGGAACAAAAAATTCTTTGTACAAGTGATTATTGCATAAGTGAGACTTAACTGTAATAATAAAGGCATTTAGAAGAAATTAAAAATAACTAAAATTCAAAAGGATTTGTTTATGGTAGACTTCGTTTAAATAGCCCACAACAGTAAAGAAATGTAACAACAGAAATTTGAAAATAAAAATATTTACTAGAATTTTTTGGCAAAAATCAGTATTCAGATTATTTTTTGCTGTTGAATTCATACTAATCCATTTTTCTCCACTGAAAAAATATATTGAATGAGCACATATTTTTACAAGTAAGAGTTAATTGGTGAACTACTCATCATTTTTTTTTTTTTTTACTATTTACAAATTATTAAAATAGAAAAATTAACTATTTCATGTTGAGAGACAATGCCCATATCATGGGATACTTACACCCAGACTCCTGGAGTCTAGACGCGCCTCAGCACCTTCCTAGTATTTTTTCTCTAACCTGAAGTATATATCGTCCCTACCATGCCAAACTGTCGAATATGAAAAATCTTGTTTTTCAGATTCGAGACCTTTCTCT
Source organism: Gonocerus acuteangulatus (assembly GCA_946811695.1). Taxonomy (NCBI): domain Eukaryota; kingdom Metazoa; phylum Arthropoda; class Insecta; order Hemiptera; family Coreidae; genus Gonocerus; species Gonocerus acuteangulatus. The sequence goes on from OX328126.1 coordinate 22,533,114, forward strand.
TGGATTGTGGACGATATGGCTTGTCGGAACTCTAACCCCTTTAGAATAGTCCTTAATGCCTTGAATAAAGTATCGAATACGACCATTTTTTAATATATTATTTCTTCAATGAATCGAAAATGTTCGTCCACTAGTTTGCTCCAATTTTCATATTCGATAGTCTGACATGGTAGGGATGATATGATCCCCTCCTTTCCCAAACTCACAATCATTACTTCCAAATCATTTACTCAGCTTGTGTATTTATTAATATTGTACTATTAATGTTTTAAATATAATGTTTTTTTTAAGGTCTACTGTGTGTGGCAAGATATATTTCATCTTTATAAGTGGATTTCCTCCATATAGATAACTGCAAAATTCAACTAAACTATACAATGAATATACACCCATAACTATTGTGAACCAATAGGTAAAAATATTTAGAATACTTCCAAGTTATAAAAATATTTTATTTTAATTACATGTCATATACGTCTCTAGAGGCACATGTCATATATGTTTCTAGGTGCATCACACCCGGCAACTGAGAAAAACATTTCGGTCAAAAAAATATATAAAGAGGTTTTATGCATTATTGTGTTTCTTTATCTGAATTTTCTGTTAATTTTTCAAATGTTTCGGAACTCTCATCTCCAGATTCCTCGTCAACATCCTGCAAAAACATTAAAATTGAGTATAATAAAAATAATAACTCTTGAGAGAAGGGGTACAACAAAAAGAATATAATTCAGTTCAAAATAGTGAGTGTTTCTAGTTACAAGTTCTACCTAACAAAGTGTTGTTTTACAATGAATGTAATTTCAATAATTATTTTTATAAAGACTGGAGATTATTTTTGTGTTCTTGATTATTTTCACATCATAGTTGTTAATTTTTCATGAAATTTTGTTGATGTTGAACACTGACCTTCATATTCAGAAGCTCACTGCCTCAGAAAGTGATGTAGGACCACCCAATGAGTTTTTAACAGTCTTGGGATTCAAGTAATAAACAACCACAAAATATGAATCTCTGAAGATATTATGACTGAACCCCCCAGACCTTCACAATCCCAATGGTCAATGATTTTTTCTCAGAAGATATTAGTTTTTATTGAAATGTACGATTGCAAAATTTGGATAATTTTAAGAATAAACTAAATTCCATATTAAAAAAATTTAGTTCTAACGTATCCTAGGAAATGGTTTGTGAAAATCATTTCTAAATATTTTTTTTTTTGTGTTGCTGAAACTAGGCTTGATTTACCAAGTTAATTTTTTTTTTACGGTGCATCAACGTTTGGGCTATTAATAAGCACCCTGAAACCCATTCAAGACTGATAGCCACTATTGTGACAATGGGCCAACGTGCCCTGTGGACTGATAGCCAATTTCGTTACAACGGGCCATTTCTACGCTTTGGAACTGAAAGCTACCACTGTGATATCTAGTGGTAAGTTTTGTAAGCTCTAGTCAGTCTTGTATCCGCTAGAGCTAACAACAATTCAGTTTGAGCCTATTAAATAGGAGTTACCCCCTGTAGGGCCTAATTTGTGTTTTACCTGTTGATGTGTGCAAAGAGATCATGTTCCGTAGATATTATACCATTGCTGAGATATTTGACTTGATATTCTTTAAAGAAAAATAATATATAAAAAAAATTGTTTAGCCTGCCGTTGACTAATTGGAAGCCCAGAATGAGAGAATGGTAACAGACAACTTTTTAAATAAATATATAATGAAAGCGTATTAGGAGAAATGAGAAGAGATGAATGGTGAAGGCTCAGTTATTCTGAAGCTGCCCTGTGGAACCAGGAGGGTGAAACGGGCTCCACTCCACAGGCATCTGAGGTCAAGCGTGTTGCTGTCTCGTAAGGGTTATTAATGCCAACAGCACATGGCTTTTCTTGGCTGTCACCTATTACAAGTAGTGGCTAAGCCTCATTGTGCTTAACTTCTGTGATCTACAGGAATTGGTGTATTCAACATGGCTATGGCCGTTCGTTCAAATATTTGTTCTTAGAAATTGCATAACTTTTGACATTGAGACGTGGAGTGCATTGTGGTTTAAATGTTTTTAGGTAGAGATAGAATAGAATAAAAACTTCTGTGTGCCTTTGGTTCGACCACACAAGCGAAGGTTTTTTTTTTAAGGCGCTTAACGTCTAGGTTACCAGCGCCTGGATTCTTTTTTTTTTTTTTTTTTTTTAAATTAATACACAAGCGAAGTGCTATGTATGCCTATGGGAAAACATATACACAATTAGGCATATCCTGCGGCTATTTGAACAGAGATGGAGGCATAAACATTTTCATAACTTAAGTTTGAAATTCCCAATTTCCCCAAAAAATCAGCCTTTGGTCGCCACATAACAGGGTGTCTACTGCACGAAATTGAAAATAAGGCACAAAAATCACGAAAAAGTCGTGAATTTTGAAAGCATGTCATGAAATTTCAGTTTTTACCAGAGTCCTGGTACTTGGGCGCATTTGAAATTGTTGCTGTTTTTGTATGACGACGCAATTTCATCTGCCTCTCTCACTCCCTCCCTCTGTTAGATTCCTTTGTTTGACCATTTACTCATCAATCATGCATTTTTTAAATATATGCAGGCTTAAATATTGAAATTCTGTACACATTAATTAAACTAAATTATATACTTTCACAATCAATATTTAGTTAGTACTATTTTTGAAAATTTTGAATTCTGCTACCATTGTTCAAAATTTTTGAGGCTGCTAATTCCATAGTCATTCAAAAATCTTTAGTATAATCATTTCTTCACTTTTAAAATTAATGTAACTATTCTCTCTAGCATAAGATGTACATTTTATAATTAAATATTTGTATGAAAAAATTGTAAGCTTATAGTTATCATGGTAATTCGTGTAAGATTACAAATAATTTTGAACTATTAGTTAAGGCTTTTTCTTTTTGAATGAAATCATTTTCTTTTTAATGGGCATGAAATTTGCTTTTCAAATCATGAAAATGTCTCGAAAAAGTCCCGAAATTGGCTTTCACAAAAGAAGTAGACACCCTGAATAAGCTACATGCTACTTACAAAGCTGCTAAATACTGAGCTTTCCTCTTCTTTTTTAATATTTAAATTTCATATATTACTTTTAACTACAACTAAATAAATGGCAAAGTCCTCTTTCAAATTAAGTAACAAGTAATTGTCAGGGCAAAATATAGCCAAAGTTCTAAATTTTCCACTCATGATTTGATCCTCAATTATTTTTATTAAACCTCATGAAATATTTTAATTTTTTTAAGGATCTGTGCAAAATTATTTATTTTTTTAAGCATATACTTCTTAACTGATAAAGAGGTTTAGAAACAGTAAAAATGTTAATTGTTAAATAATAATAATAAACTTACTTTATGACTATTTTCTTCCCTTTCTTACAGATTCATTTTTCTTATGAATAAACCAAATCAGACATTGAAAAATTTATTCATCCTGAAACTGACCACAAGCTACACTGAAAGTAATGGAGTTTAGTATTTAAAGGATTACTATCGCCTTGAGACTTTCAAAAAATCATTTTTCTTTTGGTGCTAGATAAATTCTTTATATATTTAGGAATATTTTCAATTTATTTTCTAGAGATTTTTTTGCCAAACTAATAGAATTGTATGGCAAACTCAAGATCCTCTAAAGAATATAATAAAGAAAGGGAGCTTGAGCAGGCAAGAGCATGTAGAAAACATGAAGGCATAATTTGCTGCAATTACTAATGAATCATTTTTTAGACTAAGTCCAGTTCATTACCCTAGATAAAATTTCATATTTACCATTATGCAAGATGTCTTCAGACGATCAGAGTCAGGAAGAGTTGACTGTATAGTAGAATTATTCTGTATTTGTAGTACCCTCTGTGATATCGGATTCATTTTAAGCACTTCATTAAAGTTCTAAACAAACAAAAAATATTCAGTAATTTTGTTTTCTTTTTAGGCCATCTATATATTTATTTAATTATTTAAAATTCTCAAAAAAGTACCTATTATTAATTTATTTTAGATATTTAACATGCATTAGGAGGCTTTTTTTTACATACCTTTAAATCATTTTTAACATTGATGTTCTTTATTTCACTAAATGCTTGAGTAAAAATTTGAATAGATTTACTACATTCATTCAGTTCCAAAGAAATGTACTGTAAAATAATAGTTTTTATATCCTCGAGCTTCTTTTTCTCAAAAAGAAATATATGATTCTCCAATTCTCTTTGAGCTTGAGAAACATCCGAGACAGCCGTCGAAAGAGCACCTTCTGCTTTTGCCTTTCCCGAGTTAAGTAATACACTCATTATTATTTATTAATAGCTTAAATAGAATACAATACGGTTTATAAATTAAAAAATAATATGAAAGAAAATGTAATCATTTAATAAGTAACTTTCTAAGAAACATTATTTTAATATAAAATGATGCGTATAAAAGAATTGCCTGATTATTATTAAATATATTCTAAAAGAAGAGATGACTCAATCAGTTAGTAAATTATCTTCAATTAAATGGGATCATTTAAAATATTATCAGACATATCGTCCCTACAATATCAAACTATTGAATATGCAAATCGGAATAAAATAGGACCGAACATATTATATCCACTGACAAAGTAATACAATGAAAAGTGGTCTTATTTGATAGTTTATTTAAAGCATTAAAGGCTATTCTATAAAGGGGTTAGAGTTGCAACAATTTGCGGCAAGCCGTATAGCCCAAAATCCAAGAGCAAAGTCTCGAATCTAAAAACGAGATTTTGCATATTCGATAGTTTGATATGGTAGGGACGATATGTATAAGGTAAATTATAAAATTAAACCGATTAAAAGGATACAACTTTTCTTGCATTATAAGGACCCAAAGTTCGAACCTTTCCAAGTTGCTTTCTTTTAATGGCCTCCTTTTCTTTAATACTAAAACTGCTTTTGACTTCAGATTTAGCATTCCGGCATAGCACATTGTATTGAGCTAAATTATTCAATACATTCGCCTGAAGCTGTTGCACTTTATTGTCCCTGTATTACAACAAATATTTGAATTAAGTACAAATAGGGAACTTACTAGTATTCCTTAAAATATAAAAAAATAAGAAAATACCTTACATCCCCAAGAGATGCCAATAAATCAGAGAATATATGAATTTGTGATTTTGTACTCTTATTAATTCTTTCATTAGTAGCAAAATTGTTTAATAAAATGGCTAATGAGTCTGTGGCATCACGTAGTCTGCAAATAGTAAAACAAATCAGTTTCAAATTAAGTTGTATGAATTGAGAGTAAACTTAAATTTATCTACCAATATATATTATCTACTTAAAGTTCTTATTTTTTTATAGCATTAATCTGAGTAAATCATCAAACACAAGCAAACATATGTATATCAAATTCCATACTATGAGAACTTTTTATGTTAGGACAAACATATTTCATTCCAAAATACTACCACAAATAAACCAATATATTTATTTTAGCATAATTCTAAATATAGATCCATATATTACGCAACATACCCAGAAACTTTTTTTGTGTACAAGGAGAAAGATGAACACATTTTAGATAACCAATCTTCTGTCTCTAATAATCGCTCCTGAATAAATTTTGCCTGTTCTTCACTAAAAACCAAGGAACTTTTTACTTCAATAGCATGAAATAGTGAAAAAAATATTAGAAATAGATATTATATAAACATATTTATCCAAAGAAGTTCAAAAGCCAAAAGGCATACATAAAATAACAATAATCATCATAATTGCTATATATTTGGGTCTCCTGTGGTCTAGTGGCTAGCGCCTTAGATTCATAAGCGGGAGATGGTAGGTTCGATCCCCACCGGCGGCAGGAGTTTTCTCATCCCATGGCTTGTTGGGAAAAATTCCTCGCTGCACCCTGGATGTCGGCGCTAATTGCTATATACTATCTAAGGGGTTTATAGGAAAACCATTTGCTTGATACTGAGAGGATAGTGGCTCAGACCATTCCGGTGTATGGAATACTAACTATTTTGATCTTGGAAGAGTTTTAGCCAACTAAAACGCTATTACACTCAAAATAGAATATTTTTATGAACTAAATGATCTTATTTAATTTATTTTTAAGGCTTTTATAACATTTTTACCGATCAAATCAAAATTTCAAGAACATTGAGATTTTATGAGAGAGGTAAAAGTTAAGAGAAATAAGAACCTGATGAAGGCCTATTTTAATTTTATTTATATTATAAGAATATTTTAATAGTTTCCTTTATAAGGTTGTCATTTAGAATTAAATGACAATTCCTTATTTGCTATGGCATTTTTAAAAAGTTGATTAAGGCCAGTATGTACTAGTGTATACAATTTTGTGTCTGCATTTGTGAGTGTTTCCAAACAAATGTGAAATATTGTAAAATTAGGCATTATAGTTAACGGCCTTTGGTGGAAGAAAAACTTCTTTATTTTATTGGGCTCCCAAATCTAATAGAAATAATAGATCGTTAATGAAAATAACAGAAAAATGTTCTGGAATACCATATGTTACACTTGCAAGTAATATTGTTAAGTATTTGATACAAATATATTCAATTATATGCATTCAAGTCAAACCATTCTTAGTTTAAAAATAACACTTTTCTTGGTGATTCATCATCAACATATCTGTACTCGGATGTAAAGGACACTATGTCCATTTTTTTATTAAATTGGTTTACTGTGGAATTTCAATCCATATTATTATATAGAGTACAATGTCCTGTTCCCATAAATAATGAAGATAAGACAGTGAAAAATAAAATCATATCCGTTTTCATTTGAGGAAAAACTCGCCATGTGGACTTGTGATTTTGTTTTACTATGATCAATACTTCCAATTACTTTTCAATGCCAATAATAATGTAAAACATTTTCTTTAAACTGTTTCTATAAGTAACGAAAAAACAAATTTTAATAGTTCAAAGTTATGGAAAAGTTATGCTCTTGTGAACAATTACAAATGTGTGATATGGTGTCTTTTACCTCCGCGGTACAGATATGTACCAAACTTAAGAAAGTTACTAAAAGAAGTTATATTACCATGAAATATTTTCTACTTTTGATGCTCTCAACATATTCATTATTGCTCTAAATTTTAAAACAATATCGTTTACAGAATTGTATCTTCTAAGGAATAAATAGTTAAAACGAACTTAACTGCTTATACACGAGTGTAAACTTCAACAGAAATTGAAAACTGTTGTTGACACATTACCATGGCAACCAGCGGCAGCTCCCGCAGATGAAGGCTCTTGAACAAATATCTGTAACGTGTAGCTAGATGAAGTACAAAATCTATCCAACCATGGGCGTATATAAGGGGGGGGGCTCCTTCCCCCCCCCGACATTTTGATTTGATGGTAAAAATGTGTCATAAAACCCTTAAAAATAAATAAATAAGATCACTTAGTTCATACAAAATATTTTATTTTACGTGTAATAGCATTTTAGTTGCCTAAAACTGTTTGTTTACTTGTTTTTTAGGGCAAAGAACAACGTGGCTACCATTGCCCGGGCCTAAAACTATTACAAGCTCTAAATTTTTAGTATTCCATACCCCGGAAATGGTCTCAGCCCCCCCCCCCGAAATTTTCCCAGCCCCTCCCGAAATTATTTTCTATATACGCCCATGTATCCAACCAATTACAGATTAATCTTAGTAACGTAGTGTGTAGTTTTTTTTAATGTGAACAAATTACTCAACATTTAAATTATTTTTCCGAAACCCAGGGGCATTTTCTCTAGGTAGGATTGACAAAGATATGAAGAATTTTTTCAAGGACGTTTTCATAACTGCAAGCTATTAAGTTCCTTCGGAAATTGGTACATTTCTATGCAATTTTCGAAGTCAATGTACAATATGAAGAACCAGAAGGAAGTACAGTACTCTTGTGTCGCCTTCAGAGCTTATCTTAGGGGGGGGGGAGTCAAACAGTTTCGTGTCGAAAGCCCAATAACACTGTGTGTGCGTATATGTGTACTTATGTATATTCTTTTTGGAGTTTCTTCACTTCGTAGAATTATAGTTGTTGCTGCAGCCCCCTTCCGAAATTTTGATTTCATTGGTAATTAGATTAGATTCCTGTTTTGGAGGGCATTAAACAGGCAAGGTTATTACGCCCTTCTGAGTAAACTATTATATTTATAATGTTAAATTTATTTTTATTTTTATATGCTGTGAGTTGTTATGTGTTTTGTGTGTTGTAATGTATGCTGTGTGTAATATACTCTCTGTTTTTGTTATTATATGTACATAGTATTTTTTCCATTTAAGACTCCTCTTTTTTTTTTTTTTGTTCTTTTTTTTTCTTTTTCTTTTTTTTTCTTTTTCTTTTTTTTCCTTTTTTTCTTCTTTATATGACTTTTTTTTTTTTGCATTTTTTTATATATATATATAACTCTATATATATATATTTTTTATTTATTTATTATTTTTTTTTTTTCATAATCTGTTGTAAATGCTTATTTCTTTAAATAAATTCAAAATTGCATCGATTCCTTCAGCTGAATCCTGTAGTGCCGCTGATGCAATGCGGGAAATCCCATATTTTTCAAAACTTTCATTGAGTAGATGGCATTCCTCTAGAATATGTTGGATGGATAGAGGAACTTGGCAGGTCTCACACATTCTTGGAGCTTCTTTTGTTATTAGGTGTACGTGGGTCAGGTTAGTATGTCCTATTCTAGCCCTTGTTATTACAACCTCTTCCCTTCGGTTGCCCCTAAATGCGCTGCTCCATTTTCTTGTGGTTGGCTTTATTTTTCTAAGTTTATTAGTTAAAGGCACCTCATTCCACATGGATTCCCAGTTGTTGCGGATTCTTTGTTTCAACCATGTACTAACATCATATGCCTCGTAAATTTGTTGTGCTGGTCTTTCCATAATCGCCGCTTCTTTTGCTGCCTTGTCTGCTGCTTCGTTTCCTGGAATGCCGCTGTGAGATGGAACCCAAAGGAAGTTAATAGATTTTTTCAGCTCGGATAGTTTGTTCAGGGAATTGTAAATTTTGTTTATTATTATGATAGAATTTTTCGGATTTTGAATTCTTTGCAAGGCAGACAAGGAATCCGAGCATATTACTATATGGGTTTTGTTAGAATGAATTGCAAGATGCAATGCTGCAGCTATGGCATGAAGTTCGGCAGTGAAAATAGATGTATATGGAGGTAATTTGTATTTTTCAGTTATATTGTTCGTGAAAACTGCATATCCGACGTTGTAATTTTTCTTGGAACCGTCGGTATAAATTACCTCCCAATTCATATATTTCCTCGGAATGTTGATCATGTAATAATTGTGATGTGCCCTTAATGTTTTTAAACTTAGATCAATAGTTGGTGGCCGATGTTTCCACGGAGCCTTATCCAGTGCATAGTCTGCCATTTCTACTGAAATGTCATTTATTTCACTGATGATTTGCCTATGTCTAATAGCTATTGGAGCAGGACTTGCTGGTTTTTCTTCATAAGAACTGATATGTTGTGGATGAAAGATGTGACTGTATGCCGGATTATTAGGTTGGAGCTTCATTTTTGCTATATATGAAATTAGTAATTCCTAACGTCGAAACATTAGAGGCGGCATAGAAGCTTCGGCACAAAGGCTAAGACTAGGACTTGTCCTAAAGGCTCCAGTGGCAAGTCTTATAATGGTATGATGGATCGAGTCTAAGAGTAGAAGATGGTTTCTCTTTGCTGACGAATATACTGCACTGCCATAATCGAGTTTTGATCGAATAAGGCTAGTGTACAGCATTAGCATTGTTTTACGGTCAGCCCCCCAGGATGTTTTGGCCAGTACTCTCATTATCCTTAATCGTTTAAGGCATTCATCTCGTAGGAATTTAATGTGGGACAACCAAGTTAATTTTTTATCCAATGTCAGCCCCAGGAATTTAGCTTCTTCGTAGAATCTCAGTGCGTTCCCATACATGTATAACTCTGGATACTGAGTTGGAGTTCTTTTCCTGGAGAACATTATACATCTGGTCTTGGCTGTAGAGAATCGAAGTTTATTTCTCTCTGCCCAGGCTTGTAGATTGTTAATAGTATTTTGGAGAACTCGCTTCATCCATTCGTAGCTTTTAAATCGAAGAAAGATGGTAAGATCATCCACGTAGAGGAATGCTTTAACCGACCTAGGTATTACTTCTACAATCGAGTTGATAGCAATTGCAAATAAAGTACAGCTCAGAACACTTCCCTGAGGGATGCCGTTAGCTATTTCCTTGCAACTAGAAACCGAGTCTCCTACTCTTACCCTTATAGACCTTCCTTGCAGAAAACTTCTCAAAAAATTGGCCAGTTTTCCTCTGAAACCCCATTTGTACAGAGTGTTGAGGATTGAGTTTCTGTTTATGGTGTCGTATGCTTTTTCTATGTCAAAACATATCCCCACTGCTTCCTTTTGCTGAATGAATGTATTTAATATCTCAGCCTCCATAGTTACTAGCTCGTAAATTGGTAATAATATATCATAAACCTTAAAAATAAATTAAATAAGATCACTTATTTAAGAAAAAATATTTTTTTTTGGGGGGGGGGGGGGGGGGGGGTTTAATAGTGTTTTAGAAAGCTAAATATTCCAAGTTCTTGATTGTTAGTATTCCATACACCGGAAATGGTCTCAGCCCCCCCCCCCCCCCCGAAATTTTCCCAGCCCCCTCCGAAATTATTTCCTATATACGCCCATGGATTTGGGGAGGGGGTATCGAATACTAACAACCCTTTTTTTGGCACTAAGTAATCTTATTTACTTTATTTTTGTGGTTTTTATGACACATTTTTACTGATTTAATCAAAATTTCGGAGGGGGGGGACGCCCATGGTTAATTCAGCCATCGACAAGCAACAAGAAAAGAGCATTTTCCATTGAGTTAGAAGGGAGGGGAGGGAGTCTAAACGATAAAAGTTGAAGCCTAAAATCGGCCACGCCAGTGTGACAAAAAGCGCGCGAAAAGTTGAATTTTTGAATATTATTGTAAAGAAACAATAACATTAAACGAATTTATGTGTCGTATTCGTATAAATTGACATTTATATATATGTATAAATATAAATCAATAAGAAAATGATATATATATTCGTTCAAATTCATTCTTTGATTACGATCATATTCAGATTCAAATTTTCGCGCGTCACTACTGGTACTTTTGTCACACTGGCATGGCCGATTTCAGACCTACACTTTTCTACATTGAGTTAGTAGATAGTGGAGGGAGTGTTATCTATCTTCCAATGCTAAAAAGTCCGTCACGCAGGAGCTGCATAACTAAGCACTTTCCTCAGAATTTGGGTAGTGTAGATTGCTTTCCAGAACAATTTGCTTAAAATATCCTACATAAATAAAATAAAAACATGAATAGTTCTCTTTTAAATTTGTAATGAGTAACTGATCAATTAATAATTTGCTTCCAGAGTTATGTTTACACATGGTACCTATTACACTACGTAATAAATACAAAAAACCTCATATTATCGTATTTTGATCTAACGCAGGAACAGGATACAGTCACTCTAGTGGTAGAAAGCGCTCCTTGCGGCGGCTTTGTGAACCTATGTCTGACGGGCTTTTCTATTGAAATATATACCTGTGGATTACCACTACGAATACCGAGTTTCATCGAAATATACCAAAAATCACGGCTGGTAGTGGCGAATTGGTATTGTGGGTCCGGAGTAAACCCCCCCTTCTAATGAACCGATTTAGTTCATTTTTATATCTCACTTTTCTCTCTATATTACCACTACGAATACCAAGTTTCGTTTAAATACAACAAATATTACTGCTGACATAGTCAAATTAGTGTTTTGGGTTCGGGGTAAACCCCCCCTTCCGGTGGACCGACTTTGGTGGTTAACGAACTCGTTCAATCGTTTGCTAATTGAATGCTATATACCAAGTTTCGTGACGAAAAAACAAAAACTCTGGCCGCTATCGTGTTAACAGACACATATATATATATATATATATGCATATATATATATATATATAGATATATATAAATTTTAACGGGGGTCATTTTCGGTGTCTACTAGGTAGGATCGATAAAGATTTGAAGAAATTTTTCAAAAATTCCGTCATGAGTCCAACCTCAATAGCTACTTTCCTTCGGAGGAAAGTGCTAAAAAGTGTAGGTCTGAAATCGGCCATGCCAGTGTGACAAAAGTACCAGTAGTAACGCGCGAAAATTTGAATCTGAAAATGATCGTAAACAAACAATGAATTTTAACGAATATATATATCATATTCTTATTGATTTATATTTATAAATATATATAAATGTCAATTTATACGAATACGACACATAAATTCGTTTAATTTCATTGTTTGTTTACAATAATATTCAAAAATCACCTTTTCGCGCGCTTTTTGTCACACTGGCATGGCCGATTTTAGGCTTCAACTTTTATCGTTTAGACTCCCTCCCCTCCCTTCTAACTCAATGCTTTTCTAGCATTGGCTGATAGATAACACTCCCTCCACTATCTACTAACTCAATGGCATTTTCATTGTTGGGTGCGATTGTGCTGCTACCTGGCAACGTTATGAATAACCAAAAATGATGTTGATATAGTTGACTCAATAGAATTACAACTATAGCTATTATTATTATCAATTCCAAATAATTTTCTTATAAGGAAATTAATGAGTTAAACATTGTGGATTTCCTGAAGTTTTAAATTGAACTCAATTATTTATTTAAATTTTATCATCCACTTATTATCCAATTATTTATTTTAATTTTAATGTTCATTTATTTCAAGTTCTATGAGTCCAATTCAGTTAAATTCTTACTATTTTTATTCATTTACTGATCAAAATAAGAAAATTAAAAAAGCCTCATAAGAAAATCAGAAAAGCTTTAATAGTGGACCCTACTGTCAGATATCTCGAACAAGCCTCATAAGAAAATCAGAAAACCTTTAATAGTGGACCCTTCTGTCAGATATCTCGAACAAGCCTCATGTGTAGGCTCGGAAGATAGCAATTCCTTACTGAAAAAGATGTTCATGAAAATATATGGAAGAAGGGACTATGAGGCAAGAGGAGTGTCTCCAAAGACTGCTGAAGCATTTTCCCAAAAGTCCTACTGGGAAAATCAAATTTGCCCATATTCGCTGTGTAAATCTGAAGCCATTGGAGGATAAAGATCTGACTTGTTCTTTCTCTGTATCTACATGAACAAGAAGATATTGTATACTATACACTAGAGCAGGGGTGCCGAACCCAAATCAGTTGGTGGGCCAAGTAAAAACTTACTAAACTGAGGTGCACCGACATATCAAAATAAAACAAAAAATATTTTATCATCCTACAGAATTCAAAATATTTTATTACCTTAGAATTGAGGTGCCGACTTTTAAAACAGGATAGAGGCAAATCATACAACTCTTCAGGAGTACACAAAAATCGCCTAAGCCAGTATAATTTCTTTAGGAAAATGATATTTACGAGGTCACACTGACATTAATGAATTTCCGACCAAAAGGTTTTTTCTGCGTGAAAAAAAAAAGAAGTTTTTAGAAAAAATGTTATTTTGATGAAAAAGTGGATTTAATCCATTTTGAAAGTCACCGCCTCAATTAATTTAACGCTTGTGTTGGTATTTTACTTGTGATTTTTTAATATCCATAGATAATTTAGTGAAAACGCTGTCCAAATGTCTAAAATAATATAGACATTTAGAAACAACAATTGGGTCGCAAAAAGTCTTCAAACAGACTGCGGGTTGGGCCTGTCTGAACTAGATACTGCATATTATGTACCCGATCTTTAGTACTAGATATTATGTATTTTTTTATTATTTTTTTATTTATCGTTCTCAAACTTTTCAATTTTATTAAATGATACTCCAAGGGACAGTATGGTGAGTTTTAGCAGCCTTTTATATACACATGGACTTCATCATGTTAATCCATTGTAATTTCTCTCTTCTTATCTTATTTGTATATAGTTATTTAATTATTAACAATATTTTTAAAAATACTGCCCATTAGTTAGTACTAATAAATAAATAAAGACTAAACAGTACAGCATAAGAATATTTGCAAACTCATGCATACACTTGATAAACTAAATAAGTTTTTTACTACTGCTGATTTTCATTTTTTTAAATTATAATGCTAATTTTATATATATGTGTGTGTGTGTGTGTGTGTGTGTGTTGTGTGTGTGGAAGAAAAAAATACAAATTGTTAATAATAATAAATGCTAAATATGTGCTACAATTAGTGACAAAATTGAAAGAAAGTGTATACAATGTTGATATTTGAGCCCGAGTTACATAGAAATTGTGTACTGGATGAACAAGAGATGAACTGATAGGAACAATTTTTTTTTCTAGGGTTTTGTCTGCCAAAGTCGGGGCCGTTGCCATTGGGTGTATGAATTCTTCAATTCTGGATTTTGGTAACTGGCCACAAAAAAAAAATCTGTAAAAGTACTCTATTCCTAATTCAAAATAAAATTACCTAAATACAATTCTTTTAGATAAGAATTGTTTTTTTGTTTTTTTTTTTGTTTTTTTTTTAATAAGTAGTTAAAGATTTATTTTGTTTACTTTTAGATATAAAATATAACATTTCAAATAGAAGTATAACAATTTCAAATTTTTAAGGGAATTGAATAACAAAGCAAAGAATAAAATAGTATGAAAAAAAGAAAAATAATTACTATTTTTTTAAAGACCTAAGTCACATATATCCAAAATATAGATATGGGTATATACTATAATAATAATATTCTAAAAACACAAAAAATAATATATATATATATATATATATATATATATATATATATATATATTGCTTACAATAATATAACGTTACCTTATCATTATTAATAATTAATTATAAATAGCGCTAGTAAGAAATACAGAAGTTAGGGTTTTATCGCACCCTATGAGGGAAAGGAAGAACTAAATAGGAATCTGACAATCATAGGAATCTTGTGAGTTCTTTCTCTAGCTCATGAGATTTCAACAAAACTTTGAATTTTCAAATATATATTTCACTTTAATATTTTATTGGGGATAAGCTAAGCCTAGCCCTTGATAACCTTTTTTATCAAATATACTTTCAGAAATGCTGTGATTTTTTTTTTAGCAGAATAGAACTTTATTTATTTATATATTTATTTATTTAGTCAGAATTTACAACAATGTAAAAATAACTATGTTAAGGAACTAAAAGCATGTTAATAGATCTAAAATAAGGAAAGTACATCTTCGATGTATTTTATTTTTACCTTAACATTTTATGATAAGAATTTAATGCAGCATTTTTGCTGCAGAAAATTTGTATTTCTTTTTAAATGCCTAAGAGTTATGTTGAAAAAAATGTGTGCCAACAACTGTGACTTATTTATTTATGTATAAATAATTGTATGTATATTAATTATTCTAAATTCTTAGACATGTTGCTGGATTCTACCTAATGATCAACATTGAGAAGAGTGAATGGGACATTAGTGGGCTCTAAAAGACAAATAAATAAGAATATTTGCTTTGGAGTTTAGTTAGTTTATTATTAAAGTGTGATAAATATCAAAGTGTTATTAGGCTGGTGGTAGTTGGTGTAGTGGCCACAAGATAGCGCGGAGCATGCTTCTCTAATGCATAAAGTTGGCCGGCTTTTCTATCATTTTATAATCAGAGTTCTCCTTTTCTGATTTATGCCGGTCTGGACCCCAATAAAAAACTAATTTTCACTCCCTCCTCAAGCACTTGTTTTATACAAAATCATTACCAGCTTTAAGGTCACTTATCATAAAGTTGTGTCAAAGGAAGAATATAAAAATACTCCTTTCTTTGAAGAGTCAGTTTTAAGCCTTTAGTTGTTGACACATTTTTTCAATATGAAGTTTAGAAATATAAAAGAATATGAAATGAAAATTCTAAATAATATGGTGAATTGAATTCATACCATTTAATGGTTAAGTAAAAAAAAATGTTCTATCCTTACTTCAGTTCTATTATGTAATATACTTTTATTTCCTCAACATAGTTATTGTGGAAATATATTTGATAAAAAAGAATATCTCTAATAAAATTATCATTATGATTTCTTATTATTTTATTCATTTATTTTACTATCTTTTCATTCTATTTTTTTCTTTAATTTATTTATTATTATTTCTTTTTATTCGTTTTAGATGCCTTTTCTGTTAATTTTCTAACATTCTTACTGACCCTGGGTTTATAAATTTATTTCTTGTTATTTTTTATGAATTACGATAGGGCAGATCACCATCGCTGCGAGCTCTTCAAACCAATAAATAAATAAATAATAAAATATTGAACTGAAATAAGTATTTGAAAATTCCATGCTCCATGAAAAATCATCGGCTAGAGAAATACCTCAGCTTTATAGTTAGTTCTACCGTTCCCTCATAGGGTTCGCTAAGCCCCCAACTTCTCATTCAATTTCTTATTGTTTTTTTTTTTTTTTTTTTTTTTAATAATTAATTCCTAATTAATATCGATATAAAATTATATTTTTATTAATAATTTCTATATATATATGTATATATATTTATTTTGTGTTTATAGAATATTATTACAATAGTATGCACTAATACACAGTGTTATCAAAACTCGATTGCTACCCCACTTTTTTTCATCCATTCATATGTATTTTTTTATTTATTTAATTTTTATTTTAGGGGCCTGTGGTCTCAGGGGGTCCGGTGTCATTTTTTTACTCACATTAGAATTTGAAATAACAAAATTATATGCCAAAGTATAGCTCACATAATTATTATTGAGATGAACCAATAGATAACTTACTACGTTCTCTATTTCTAATATATTAACTAGCTTTTAAATATTGTCAATAGAAAAATTTTTAGCGCCAGGAAGTGCGAATGCATCTTAAGCAATACGTAAATTTTTGTAATCCGTTCAATTACAAATTTTTTAAATTTTGTTTTCAGAGAAATGAAAGTTTTAAATAGTTTTTGGTAATGTTAATGGAGGAGGGGGTTTAAGGGGCCCGTGATGTTATTTAGACAGTGGCTCGTAATTCCTCTTGGAGGCCCTGACTCTGGAGACTCTTTTCTGCTAATACTCCCATAGCAAGGATAATACTAATAATTATCCCTAGAGCATTTGGACAGACAGCTAAGGCTATCCTTATCAAAGGCATAACAGTTCCGACATTACACAATTAAATTTGTTACATCGTACTGCCTGGTAAGCGTCTTTATACTATAATGGGTGATTACTATGACTTCGTCTAAATGTTGGTGGTGGTGGATGATTGACGAATGAACAGTTCAGCGGCCGCTCGCCTTTATGTTGACAGGTTTCCCAATCCTCCTCACCAAGATTTTCCGAGGTTCTTGCTTTTCTGAGGTTGGTGTGACGAGCAGCAAGAACAAGCTTTCTCAGAAAGTGTCACCGCGAGGTACTATTCGGCGACCAGCCCGCGTTCAGATTAACAAAATTTATGTATTGGCTACCTTACCCACTTACCCGTAACGAAGCTCCAGGGAAATCACCAGCTTCCTTTCCGAATACGTATGTATCCACCTTGAAATCCATATTTTCCACCTACTCCATATTTTTCCATTGTCCTATTAACGATTTCAACACAGCATCAGTTCTTCTCTTGCTAATTCAATACACAATTTCTATGTAACTCATTATCAGTGATAAAAATTGTATACACTTAACTTTAATTTAGTCACTATTTGTGGCACATGTTTATAATTTGCTTTTTTTTTCGTGTTTAACGGCATTGGGCTATTAACACTGGGCTAGCTACAGGTTGCCACACTTTTTATATTATCAACATCACGTGGTCGGCAACCCATTCAGGTACTGGCCACGCCCGACGTTGCTTAACTTTGGCAATCTACGGGAACTGGTGCATTCAACAGCTATGGCTGTGGGCTATATTAAATAAAAAAAAAAAAAAAAATTGTGGGAGGGGAATATTTAATAACATGCTATTAATTATCAGCTTCCTCTTTCCTCTCATGCTCAGAGCATTTCAGTAAATCTTTGTCAGTAACTGTACCATTTTTATAAATAGGCTTTTTACAAGAAATGTGAAGCTCTTTACAATGATTTATTGAAAATTGACAAGAAAACACAATATAACCGATTTTTTCACAACGATGGGGATTCTGATCCTGGCTAAAAGGAAGTTTCTAGATTATCAACTTTAGAAGTTAACATCTTTGTGTTGAAAATGGAGAAAGAACAGATAAGGATCAATTTCTCTTGTTGATTTTAGGAGAAATGATTGACTTACATGAACCAACATCAAAGGCATTATTTATACTGAATCAGAACCGCCCGAGGACAGTCTCCACCCTCTTCCAGCAAGATTTATAGAAATAACATACAACAAGAGAAACTACATGAACACAAATATCATTGTTGATGTGCAATAAGAATTATATTTCTTTTAATCATACAAAATAAATCGTATTATTAAAGAAAGTTTCATCTAATACAAAAGTATTAAATATTTGCTGTTGCCTTTTTCAAATTATCTTCTAATCAATGTAAACCCAATATCTCTCAAAAATCCGACTCTTCCAGTGTTCGTAGTAGGATAATTTGCTACTTATATTGACTGACATGAGTGTTAATTTCGGCTCGCATAGGAAATAATTTCGGGGGGGGGGGGCTGGGACCATTTCCGCGGTATGGAGTACTAACAATTTAGAACTTTGAATAGTTTTTGGCAACTGAAACGCTATTACAATAAAATAAAATATTCTTTATGAACTAAGTGAGCTTATTTAATTTATTGTTAAGGGCTTTATGACACATTTTTACCATCAAATCAAAATGTGGGGGGCAGCCCCTCAACCCCCCCTTATATACGCCCTAGCGGCTACGTAGAGGATTCTAAAAAAGACGAGGCCACGCCAAGCTACAGAATAAATACAGCGCACATCTTGTCAATGATGTGCGCCACCTTTTGGTAGATTATAAGATGTTATTAATTATGGCTTCTCATCTCAACCTACTCTAGTGATTCTCCATCATGTAATGGGTTTTCAAAAATTCTTCCTCTTTATCCGAATCAATAAACTCACCTTCTCCATCCTCTTCACGCTCTAGCTGAAAACAATCCTCTTCAGTCACACATTCTTCTGTTCATATCAAATGTCAAACAGTAGTAGTAATAAATAGTTCGATTTTATGTTATTGTTACCTAAGTAGGGATATGGGGCGTTATGAGCAACCCAAAACAAACCTCTTCAGTCACACATTCTTCTGTTCATATCAAATGTCAAACGGTAGTAGTAATAAATAGTTCGATTTTATGTTATTGTTACCTAAGTAGGGATATGGGGCGTTATGAGCAACCCAAAACACTAAAAGACACGAAAGACAAATAAAGAAGCTTTTATCTGATGCGAGAGCCACCTCAATGTGAATACAACTACGATTTAGGACCGTAACAACGAGACCAAAAGGATTGAAAATCTATAAATTGAAAATATAGAGCAAATTAAGTCACGGGATGCTGAAAACACCCCACCTTCCTACTTAAAGGTTAACTAAGAATTCTGTCTAACTATAAGAACATCAATATTTTTCTCAAATTACCCATAAAATGTTCGCCCGAAGTGCCTTGGCTGCTTGCATCTAGTGTGGAGGCTGATAGTATTAATTGTATTCTGCTATGTTTTTCACTACCAACTGAAATTTTCGGGTTGGAATCTTCTGACTGGAACTGGCCAAAATTCCATGGAGGTCACAAAGTAATTTATCGATCTCTTGCAGATTTTCTTCTTGAATTAATGGCCCTTAGAAAGACGAACGTTGATTGGAGAGAAGAAGCGGCCCATCTGATCGGATTAGACTCCGGAATGGCGAAGGGGACAAAGAGGTAGGCTAATAAGGATCCATCTCAATCCGTCACACCCTTTCAGCCAACACCACTTTCATTACGTCACAAAACCCCATGTGTACTCTCCGAGCACCTCGTACATCATTCACTCACTCTACCTCTCAAGGATTTATGTAGCTCTTAAAGCCGTTTCAATTCTATCTTGGACCATATATTCTGTTCCCATTGAACGATACATCAGCGATAAAGGATTCCCAGAATGGTCATGTTTATTCTGTTTTGCTGATATGCTTTCTCGGTATTTCTGGTTGACAATGATTGGCTTTTGCTATTGGATAAAGCCACAGATACTGTTATTTTTTCAAATCTTCCTAAATATTAGGATACGGAATGGATGTAGCTAGAGCAAGGATGACCTCATGAAAACATTTTCTAAGAATTTCTCTAAATATCCATAAATCCTATCTACTTAAAATTTCCCTTACGTGAATCGATGTTTCTCAACAATAAGATTAAAAACACTGTTAGTTGTCTGTTTCTTAACAATGTTCCAACACTGTTTTTATTGTGGCTGTTGTAACATTTAATCTCATGTAAAGCAGGCTATTCACGTTCCGATTTGCAGTACGACTCAGTAGGACTACTAGTTGGATAGTCGACTCCACTCACGCCCCGAATTGCTATCCAACTTTAGTCCTAGTCTGTTTTCACGACTGTGTACGTCACCCATGAACCGGAAAATGTATGGATTAAAGACCGAAGATGCCCGAAATTGAACCACTGACTAGGGTAAGTTAGACGACTTTGATCCGACTCCTCCACTCACGCTCCAATTCCTTCGCCAGTCGGATGTCGGACCTTCGAGTCGTCCTTCTAAATGTTCCGACTCGTCCAACTAGACTTCCAACAAGCCCATACACGATCCGACTTGTGGTGCAACTTCGGAAGTTGGACCACAAGTCGGACTGCACATCGGATCGTAAATGGCCTGTTGCGTAAAATTTAACCCATTCTCCGATGACGGGCTATTAAAGAGGAATTAGGATAACATCTATTCTTCGGTAAATTCTAAAAATATTGGAAAAAGCTTGGGTTCACCAGCTAGATATCAATGATTAGATAACTAGATTTTCTTTTATGGTTAAATAATATTTTAACCTGTTTTGAAGTTAAAAATTTCGTCATTAATAGAAATTGTGTCAGTTTATTTTTTAAGGCTTCGTGTGTTTTACTTTATGTACCGACTTGTTCGTTATCCGATCTGATCTGATCTGGATCCCGTTAAGGTTGACAAGAGAAGGGGTCAACTGTTTGTGCAAAATGCTATGTATACTAGGTATACCTTTTATTGAAAAATCCTGAATATATAATTATTGCCGAGCGGCAGAGGAAGACCAAGGTTGGCAATTAAGTAACCATTGTAGAGTGTCTAAGGAGAAAAGGAATCTACTGGGGTATAAGTAAGTGAAACCAGCAGGTGGTGGGGGAAATGTCGGTAAGGATCAAAAAGCATGTTTATGACATGTCGGTAAGGATCAAAAAACATGTTAATGACATATTTATGACAGGAAAGGAGAAAAAGGTGTTAATGGAAGGATACCCAAGGGGCATGGTAAAAATCTAGGTGGGAGGTCGGGAGAGTATTTGGAAAATATTAGCGTACATAGGAGAAATGCCTTGTTGGTCAGTTTTGTAGTTTATATTGTTTTTGTTTAAGTTTATGTGTACACATTCCGAGATCTGTAGTCTTTTTTTGTTTCGTTGTGTAGAAAGAATTTTCGTGTCGTCGAAGTTAAAAGTGTGTTTTTGTGTAATGGCGTGTTTTGCAAGTGCAGATTTATCTATTTCTTTATTAGTGATGGTTCGTTTATGTTGTGTAAGACGTGAGTGAATGTCATTTATGGTTTCTCCTATGTATACACCATTACAGGAAGGGGTTTGGCAAGGGACTTTGTAAACACAACGGGAGGTTTGTTCAAAAGGGATGGGATCTTTGAGTTTGAAATAGAGGGTTTCCTGTCATAAATATGCTTTTCATGTCATAAACATGCTTTTTGATCCTTACCGACATTTCCCCCACCACCTGCTGGTTTCACTTACTTATACCCCAGTAGATTCCTTTTCTCCTTAGACACTCTACAATGGTTACTTAATTGCCAACCTTGGTCTTCCTCTGCCGCTCGGCATTTCTATTGGTATGTAGTATCTTATTTCTTTGTAAAATTAATTAATGTTACTATTAGCTACTATATTTGTCATTGGTATGTAGTTTCTTATTTCTTTGTAAAATCAATTAACGTTACTAATTACTATTAAAATCAATTATTGTACCTATTTACTTTTTCATTCTAAGAATTTAAGACGATATGTTCTTTTATAAGTTAATTGTATCTATAGCTCTGTTACCTATCACAATCATAATTTTTTTTGTTTTTGTATTAATTTTTTTTTTGTCATTTTAGCTGACGAAGGCTACCAATGAGTAGCGGAAACGTCCGAAATATAGATTTTTTAAAACAAAATCATATTGAGGTTTATTTAGCCGAATCCCAACCATTCCATCTTCAAATAATTAATGAGATGAAGGTAGTTTTCAGTTGGGGTATAAGAAGTCAATGAATGATAAGGATTCGACTCAAGAAAACATCAAATGTTCAGAAAAAGCTATATTTCGAACGTTTTGGCTTGCTTTTTGGCGTTTTCAGCAATAAATGCTTAGGGGACGTATGAAGAACACAATAATATTTACTTTATTTAAAGTGCTGGTATTATCCACGGTCACCTAATATTTATCGTGGTCGTCCTCCATCACCTACTATTACTGAAGAAAGCTGCCAATGAGCATGCCGAATCGTTCGACATTTTTCTGAAAATCTGACGTTTTCTCTTAGCCGAGTTTCAACCATTCAGTGACTGCTTGTAAGATAATTGAAAGAGGCTATTGAAGAAACTTCAATAAAACTATCCCATTAACTTCCCATTTTATAACATTAGCATAAAATTAAAACACCTCTCTCATTCTTGCCGAAGGTGCTTAAATTATACAGAGTTTTTAGTTGTAGCTAATCCATTCAATCTCTCATCAGCGACACGACGAAGGGGAGAGGGACCGCAAAAACCAATGTTTATGTCTTCATGGAGAAAGGAGGTTGATGAACGAGGCAGGAGATCATTATAGGGACAAAGAATCGATGGCGGACGACAAGGGCTGATTGATTGCATCCATGGAAAAACCGCAATTACAATAGAGCCCTTCAGAGTGTATCTATCAGTTACTCCCTTCTTATGGATCCCCGCAACCAGAATACATCTCTCCTTCCAATCCATAGTCTGTTTCTATATTCCCTAGTAGGCCTTTCGTAGACCATATGTAACGGTCTACAGTGTGGAATCTCTCAGTGAACTGACTATAGTCCGCCCTCAAACAAAAGAACAAGGTAGTTCCTATGCGCTTCACGCAGCCCATGTGTGGGAAGGCCTAGCTCCTCTCCAGCCACGCCGCTTCTTGTTCTTTTGTTTGCGGGCAGACGACTGTCGCGGAAAAATTTGTATACATAAGTATGTATAATATATATTTTTCTCTTCTTCTTATTTCTTTCTATGACAGGGGGTCCATAAAGTAGAACACCATTCGTTCTTTTCAACTAATCTATTTGAAGACTTTGCTCGACATGTTTCGTGCTTTATTCGTACCTCATCAGGGGTTTTCCTTGTTAGGAAGTCCTCTCGTCATGATCTCTCTTGCGAGTCAGGCATAATAGTGTCAGTATTTTAAGTTTTCAAGTAAAGTAGTTGAACGGAACGAATGGTGTACTACTTGGACCCCTTGCCATAGAAGGAAATAAGAATAGAAAAATATATATTGGGTCATATTTCAGAAGATTTAATATAAATATCATATGTATACAGGGTGATTCAGGTCTAAGTAGCCAAACTCCATGAGGTGATTGTAGACATAATTTCCATCAAAAAAGTTCATTAGAAGTATGGTTCGATTCCGAAAGGAAAAGTAGTTATGTCCAATTTTCCGTTTTTTAACGTAATCATGTTTTATAATGAATAAGAAAGGATTGCACAAAAAC
Source organism: Gonocerus acuteangulatus (assembly GCA_946811695.1). Taxonomy (NCBI): domain Eukaryota; kingdom Metazoa; phylum Arthropoda; class Insecta; order Hemiptera; family Coreidae; genus Gonocerus; species Gonocerus acuteangulatus. The sequence continues at coordinate 22,557,022 of OX328126.1, forward strand.
TATTCAAGATAATTAAATTCTAATTATACTATCATAAAATAGACAAAATTTCCTTTAAAAAAACAGTAATTTGATTTACAAAAACCATTATTAAAAGATAATTTCTGGACGTCCAATAACAAAAATCTGTTTTTATCAATGAGTCAAAGTTTTTTCGCGAATTTTTTCCTCAGCCCCCTAACGGACTACAGATTCAATACTTACACGAAAACTTCTACATTTAGTAAGCATTAAATCCATGAAAATGAAGTGGAGGTTTATTGAGGGATAAATTGAACGATTGGTTCCCTTTTGTAAAAAAAAATGTGGAATGTACTTTTGTTACTTCCAAATACCTTATGAGAAGAAATTAAAAATTATTCATTTTTTATTTGCCAAACTGTGGGTATCCATGGCCTATTCCAGAAGCAATAAAAGTAACTGAAAGAAACGATTGGAAAAGTTTTTCATTTGAGAGATATGTTACATTTCGTGTTTTCCAATTTGTCATTGATTTATCTTTTACATGATGTATTTGGCACGAAATTTTGAAGGGGGGAGTTCAAAAACATTTTAGCGTAGTTGAATAATTGTAATCCAAAATTTACTCATAATTTGAAATGTATTCAAATAAAATTTAAAAAGAAATTAAAAATTGTGCAAAACATTGCGGGAGGAAAAATGTTAATCCTCAGTTCGGCCGCAACATTTTGTGGGAAGACAAAGAGACATTCACACGGAATGGAATATTTAACAGTCCCAATTCGCATACTTGGTTTCATTTTAATCCTTATGTCCTGTGATGATCACACAATCAGTATCCAAGTTAACCAGTGCTGTTAGACAGTGGATGGATCTACTGTCCAAGTTGATAAAGGGCCAATTGCAATTTCGTAAAATTTCAAATTTTCAAAAATATTAGCAAACATTTTAGTTCAAACTACATCGTGTAAAAGATAAATCAATGGCAAATTGGAAAACACGAAATGTGACATATCTCTCAAATGAAAAACTTTTCCAATCGTTTCTTTCAGTTACTTTTATTGCTTCTGGACTGGGCCATGGATACCCACAGTTTGGCAAATAAAAAATGAATAATTTTTAATTTCTTCTCATAAGGTATTTGGAAGTAACAAAAGTACATTCCACATTTTTTTTTACAAAAGGGAACCAATCGTTCAATTTATCCCTCAATAAACCTCCACTTCATTTTCATGGATTTAATGCTTACTAAATGTAGAAGTTTTCGTGTAAGTATTGAATCTGTAGTCCGTTAGGGGGCTGAGGAAAAAATTCGCGAAAAAACTTTGACTCATTGATAAAAAACAGATTTTTGTTATTGGACGTCCAGAAAGTATCTTTTAATAATGGTTTTTGTAAATCAAATTACTGTTTTGTTAAAGGAAATTTTGTCTATTTTATGATAGTATAATTAGAATTTAATTATCTTGAATAGTTTTTGTGCAATCCTTTCTTATTCATTATAAAACATGATTACGTTAAAAAACGGAAAATTGGACATAACTACTTTTCCTTTCGGAATCGAACCATACTTCTAATGAACTTTTTTGATGGAAATTATGTCTACAATCACCTCATGGAGTTTGGCTACTTAGACCTGAATCACCCTGTGTATATATATATATATATATATATATATATATATATATATGTATATATATATATTATATATATATATATATATACATACAGAGTGTATCGCAAGTAGATGACAATACTCAAGGGGGTTGAAAGTAGACGAAATATGTTGTTAAATGCTGCCAACCTCATTTTTCTATCTGTTTTTTTTTGACATATGCCGCTCTAATGGTTATTTAAAAAAAAAAATCTCTGCACATTTTTTTGCAACGTTACATTACTTTATTGAAATCAGTATTAAATTTGCCCTGAGGCTAATGAACGTTCAATGTTCTCGATTGTCTTTAATAAACGGCAAGAACTGTTCAAAAATATTGTATTATTAAATAAATCTAATTAGGGCCAAATTTTCTAGACTCACTACTCTTCCAACAAAAACAAAAAAAAAAAAAATAAAAAATCTGCAAGATGCCGAATCCCTCAAAAATTAATAGCCCAATTGTTGATACACAGTTAAGAAGATTGTTGATACACAGTTAAGAAGATTGTTGATACACAGTTAAGAAGATTGTTGATACACAGTTAAGAATATTGTTGATACACAGTTAAGAAGATTGTTGATACACAGTTAAGAAGATTGTTGATACACAGTTAAGAAGATTGTTGATACACAGTTAAGAAGATTGTTGATACACAGTTAAGAAGATTGTTGATACACAGTTAAGAAGATTGTTGATACACAGTTAAGAAGATTGTTGATACACAGTTAAGAAGATTGTTGATACACAGTTAAGAAGATTGTTGATACACAGTTAAGAATATTGTTGATACACAGTTAAGAAGATTGTTGATACACAGTTAAGAAGATTGTTGATACACAGTTAAGAATATTGTTGATACACAGTTAAGAAGATTGTTGATACACAGTTAAGAAGATTGTTGATACACAGTTAAGAAGATTGTTGATACACAGTTGAGAAGATTGTTGATACACAGTTGAGAAGATTGTTGATACACAGTTAAGAAGATTGTTGATACACAGTTGAGAAGATTGTTGATACACAGATAAGAAGATTGTTGATACACAGTTAAGAAGATTGTTGATACACAGTTAAGAAGATTGTTGATACACAGTTAAGAAGATTGTTGATACACAGTTGAGAAGATTGTTGATACACAGTTAAGAAGATTGTTGATACCTAAACCAAAAGGTAAAGGTCGATTCAAATGTTAATAATTAATAATCCTTGTATATACTACTTAATAATGTCAAAACAAATTATGCCTCGTATGATTAGTACAAATAAATGTAGGTAATTTTTTTTTTTTTTTTTTTTTTTTTTTTTTTTTTTTTTTTTTTTTTTTTTTACGGCGCATCTACATCTAGGTCATTAGCGCCGACAACCAGGGTGCGGCGAGGAATTTTCCCAGCGAGCCCTGAGATGAGAAAATTCCTGCCGGAGGTGGGAATCGAACCCACCATCTCCCGCTTATGAATCCAGCGCGATAGCCACTAGACCACGGGAGACCCCCAAAATGTAGGTAATCTTTATCAAATTGTATGACCAAAATATATTTTAATTTTTCAAAATACAACGCCTAACGTGAAAAATACCTAACTGAATAGATACATAATTCAAAAGTTAATCATTAAATATGACCTGAAAAATTAATGGACACCAAGGGGGGGACCTAGGATTATCACAACAATACATTTGTACAATAAAAGATCGAGTTTATTGGGAGTTCTATTTATTCTGGTCGGAGGTTGTCTATAGAAAGAGCTCCCCCCTCCCTATAAAAATGTCGCTACGAGGGGCGACCTTGTTGCAATCAAAACAAGTACAAATGATTGTTCCCATGGTTAGGTGAGGACTTGAATATGGAACCTACCCTCTCTGGAACCCAAGGCCGATGTATTTAATGGTGTCACCTTCTCACTCTCTGTCCCTCTTTCTCCCTCTCTCTCTCTCTCTCTCTCTCTCTCTCTCTCTCTCTCTCTCTCTCTCTCTCTCTCTCTCTCTCTCTCTCTCTCCTCTCTCTCTCTCTCCAGCCGTACCGATTATGAACCTGTAACGTACCCGGTACCTACCAGAGGGGAATGGTGCTCCAATTCCTTTGTCCTATTTTTAGGTTTTGTGCACGATCACTTAATAATAATTCTACACCAGTAAAATATTATAACGAAAGTTTTTTATACCACTGTATTATACACAGTATTATGACTTATCTTTCATAAGCTAAATTTTTTATAAAAATAAACCCGCAAGGCTAGCGAAGAATTTGAACTCAGATCTACGTGTTTTAGGCACTCCGAAAACTTGGAAAACAGCTTATCATGAAATAAGAAAGCAAGAAACAACACTAAGTTGTTTAGGAATCGGACACACTCGCTGAACCCATTCTCACCTTATTAGAGAAGAAGATCCCCCAAAATACAGCCAATAATAACAACAGGAGTCCATAAATTTGAAGAATGCCCCCGACACGAACATCTATTGGAAAAGCACAATCTACAACGATCATTAAAATAAATACTCTCTGATTAAACTAAAATAATCCTCCCTTAATGTTATCTCTTAAAGATGCAAACCTCCAGCTGAAAATATGAGGGGAAAAATAATAACAATAGATTAATAAATAAATAATAATTGAAAACAAAATTTCTACCCACATCACTACACAAACGTCAAAAAACTTCACTTATCCCCCAAACTTATAGACGTCTCAAAATCTACTCAAAATAAGTCAAATTAACATACACAAATAAATTTGTAAAACAGAACCTAGCGATTTTTAACCGATATACTAGAAGGATCAAATAACCTAGTAGTTGATCGCCAAACCCCATAAGCCTATCCTATCCTGTTTTAGGCTGGGAATCGTTGGAAATTACGCTACTGGTGTAACATCACATCACACCAAGAGATTCTGGGCCAAAATCCCAACCAGATTTTTCTACAAAAGTAAGTTTTAGTGCAATATAACTTAAGTAAATGTAACGTAAATATTAGTAAATGTAGCACATTACCCCCCCCCCCCAAACTAACGTTGAAAAAAAAAGCCAAGTTCCAGGCCCCTCCCAAAAACAGTTTGCCTATGAAAGTTATGATATCATATTATTGGGCCACGTTTTAGGCTCTTAATACCTTGTCAAGAATCAAATAATACACTCTCACTTATTTGTGTATTTTCAACTTGAGCAGCTTTCGTTAAATTATGACCGTTTTAACCTTCCCTCTCTGGAGCCAAAGGCCAATGTATTTGAAAGCGTAGAGAATCGAATTAAACTATATTCAAGCCACTATATTTAACTGATTATGGGAATGGGTAAGGTAAGGGTTACCATTCAGAAGTCTAATTTAAATTTGGATAGAACTTATATTTAGAGATATCGCCCCTATCAGGTTTCATTCTACTGGGGACCAAATATTAGGAGATTTCCAAGTCAGGGGTCTGTTTGCGAAGGGTACATCCAGTTACTTCTGCAGTTACTTGTGAAGTATCTGCAGTGATTACAACAGTGATTCAGCCCATGTGCATAATTCATTCGCATTTCTATTGGTTGTTGCTGGTAGTAAAGTAACTTTCAACACTCAAGTCAATCCAACTCGCTAAAATTAATAGAATTCTATTAATTTTAGCGAGTTGGATTGATTAGAGTTTTTATATCTTCTTGAGCGAGCGTAGCGAGCACCCATAGCACGTATGCCCATCATGCGAAATAAATAAAAAAAAAAATCAGTCCCGTAACTGGCCACAAGGGCCCAGAGGGGCAGATACTGTAGAGGTATCTGATTCTTGAACATACAGCACAATAGGGATATAGTGTGGTCAATACTATGCCCCGGCCGCCTGATTTTCCCCTTGGCTGCTTCGATTGCTATAGTCATTAGCACCCAAGCTACCCATTATTAATTAAATTAATTAAAGGCTGGGTGAGCCTAGGGACGATCTGGGACCCCAAATCCAACGCTCGAACGGCAGCACTAGAAGAAAAAATCTTTAGTGCGCGCTCGGGTTTTGAACCTGGTCCTCCAGTTCATTAGTCGAGTGCTCTACCACTGAGCTAACCTCGCCCCCATGCGAAATAAATATAAAATATAAATATGTTATAGAAACACCGGAAAATCTGCGAAGAGTTCACTAAACTTCACAATTACCACTGATTTTTTATAATATTAACCTTTTAGCACTTTCCTCCGGAGGAAAGTAGCTATTGAGGTTGCACTCATGACGGAATTTTTGAAAAATTTCTTCAAATCTTTATTGATCCTACCTAGTAGACACCGAAAATGACCCCCGTTAAAATTTATATTTACCTATATATATATATATATATATATATATATATATATATATATATATATATATATATATGTATATGTGTCTGTTAACACGATAGCGACCAGAGCTTTTGTTTTTTGTTCACGAAACGTGGTATATAGCGTTCAATTAGCAAACGATTGAACGAGTTCGTTAACCACCAAAATCGGTCCACCGGGAGGGCGGGTTTTCCCCGGACCCAAAACACTAATTTGACCATGCCAGCCGTAGTTTTTGCTACATTTCAACGAAACTCGGTATTCGTGGTGGTAATCAACAGAGAAAAATGGGTTGTAAAACTAAACTAAATCGGTTTATTTGGAGAGGGGTTTATTCCGGACCTAAAGTACTAATATACTCATACCCGTCGTAATTTCTGCTGTATTGTAACGAAACGCGGTATACGTCGTGGGTATCTCATGAGAAAGAAGTGTTGTAAAAATGAAGTAAATCGGTCCATTGGAAAGGAGGGTTTACTTTAAACTCTGTTTCATTCGAATTAGCCCGCCAGACGTAGGTTCCCAAAGCCGCCGCGAGGAGCGCTATCTCCCACTAGGGGGACTGTATCCTGTTCCTGCGTCAGATCAAAAGACGGAAAATGAAGTTTTTGTGTATTTATTAAGTAGTACAGTATCATGTATTAACATAAATCTGGAAGCAAATTATTTACAAAATTAATAATTGAACAGTTCTCATAAGAAATGTAAATGAGCAGAACTATTCACGTTTTTATTTTATTTATATAGGTTATTTACAGCAAATTATTCAGTAATGTAGTATACACTACAAAAATTCTGAGGAAAGAGCTTAGTTATGCAGCTCCTGCGTGACGGACTTTTTATTAATAAATATTGCTTGCTGAAATATATTCTGCTTATTTTCATTTATGCTTTACAAGCCTAAAAATATTACTTACAAATAAAAGTTATCTAACGGTTTTTTAGAATCTATATTATATAAATATAGTAGTCAAAAAAGTTACTTTTAGTAGTGATTACAGAGATTTTAAATACTTTTGATTACTACATTAACTTTTCATTACTATATTCATATAATATGGTTTCTAACCTTACATAACCCGTAAAGAAGTAATAGATAACCTGCAAAGAACCTGTAAACTAATCCGTAACTACCAAAATCCCTGTTTAAAATCACGACAGATACTTCAAAGTAAGTGGATGTGGTCTTCGCAAATAGACCCAAGTCAGAAATATAAGCTTTGTTTGGAAAAACGCTAGGATGAAACACTTCCTGGGTTTCGGACTTTCGTCTAATGGTGGTTGTTCATATGAAGCCAATATTTTGCTATTTGGCAGTATAAAAGTGCCTTTGTTATTTGCCAAAACCTTCTAGATAATAGGTATAAAACAGAGCTGTAAGATAAAGAAAATAACATAGAGGAAAAAGGGAAGTGAAAGGAAGAGTGCGGAAATATTTCAAGATAAGGGCCGAATTTAGGGGAAGATATGTTGTGGAGTCAGAGGGGGATGATTGTGAACAAATAAAACGATCTTTCTCCTATGTCACTAGCTAAATCCCCTTCCAGCGAAGAAAGAGTAATAAACCCAGCTGGTGGTGTGCCTATCTCTGTGGCGAGGGCTTAAGGGTAGACACCGAGTGTATGGAGATAGTAGGATTGAGTTTACCCGCTTCGCCGGTAGATAGCAGCAGTCGAGAATCACAGCCTTCTAGATAGGAGCCTAATCGCCTGTCCTCTTCCCGCCCCCGCCAAAACGTAACCCTTTTCTCACTCAATCCTCGCGGTTTATCCCCCTCTCTTACTTTGTTCCGCCAGATTTACAAGTTTTAATCCGTATGTTGTATTTTTCTGAACCGGAAATTTTCTTGTGCACGCCACGAATAAAAAAAGTCCGACTCGCAGGAACTGCATCATCTTAGCGCGGTTCCTGTTCATATCCCTATTGTCATTTGAAAAGCTTAGAATAGAAACAGATAATATTTTCCTCGGCCTTTGTTCAAAGGGCTTTGTGACTTTACCTGGTCGGGTCCGCCAGACCCTAGAATCCTCTTCTACCGATACTTCATTTCATACGTTTCAATGAATTGGAAAATATCAAATATTTTCACATATTCCTGTGTTCTTTTACTATAGTAATAATTCTACAAATAAAATCAATTAAAAAATAAAATAAAAAAACCAACAGCATGAAGGCAATTGAAAATATTCAAAAGACGTCATCGAATCTCTTTCTCTTGGCAAGCTGTATTTCTAACAATGAATTGTTTGTCTTATTTTGCCTAATCTGTTTTATTGTCAAATACATTATCCAACTATGAGCAATTAAAAAATAACAAGGAATAAAAACAGACAAAAAGAACCGTTCGAATAAACGAAATCAATTACTTCAAAGTTTAAGCACTTATTTATCCGATTGACATCACCTAATCAAAAATTGTTTCAGAATCTTTTTTGTAGAGAATTTATAAAGCTTTCAAATAATTTCTATCCACTTATCACGATTTCCCAACCGTGTTCCAGATATTAATGAAATTATACGAAGTTGCCAAAACTTTTCATGTCTGTTCACAAAATATTTTATTCTAACCCTTACTAAACTCAAAACGTAACCAAAAGTTTAACATGTTAGTTTTGATGAAATTCAAACATGCAAAAAATGTTTCAATTGAATCCCATGATTCTAAGTAACCAAACCAAAAACTTGATTTAACAACTTTTTCCCGATTTTCTCAGAAACGGTTAAAGCTATCGCCTTAAAAATGGTTTCATTCGTTTTACTAGCCCAAGAAGCATATAAAACGAGTACTTACAAGCATATGAACTCAAAAACGTAAGCGTACGATTTTTTTTGCGCGAATTTCACCCCAAACGCCATCTTCCAGTGGGCGGATTTTGCTGGTTGACGGCGACCTTTCAAATTGGACGGCTGATTTTTGTACCAAATTTCATCAAAATCGGACCACTAGGGACGCCAGAAATCCGCGAACAGACAAATATATATATATATATATATATATATATATATATATATAATATATATATATATATATACAAATTTGAACTGCCGTTATTTTCGGTCTCTAGGGATTCTGAAACGCGAAATTTTTTAGTCGGCACTTCCGGATTGTTCCATGAGATCAACCTTATAAGCGGGGTTCCTCCCTATGAAGGGAGGGAGGAACCGCGCTAAAACTATGATGACGAGCTTCGAGAGACAAATCCATCCATAAAAATATAGCAACAGACGCTCCCGGAGAGAAGGGCTCCTTACAGGTAGGCTTGCCATATTTTTGGTGAGTGAAACCGGGACACCTGTGAGAAAATGGTACAAAATAGAAGCAAACAGGTGAATTTTAAGACTTTTTTTATGCCTCGCAAGTAACGGTAGCGGGTAATCTAGAACCCAAAATTGTTAGTTTACTTATTTTTTAAAAATAAGAAAGGGTTTGTGCTACTTAAAAAAATCGCCCAGCGAAATAGTTGAGGAGCTGGCCCTGACAGCGCTGTGCAAGAAGTTCCAGCGTTTGCTCAAAGATTACAGTTAGCTGTAAGGTACTTCTCACTTCTTTGTCACTGTGCGCGGTAGTTGAAAATATTGATTGTAGAATAGTAATCGATTTATAAAATATTCTTAAAAACATAAATTCATTACATTTTGCACCTTTCCGGGTCATTGACAAAACCTACTTACAGGACTTCGAATAGTACATACACAGATACCCCCTCACCCACCCAACGACAAAACAAAAATAATGCTTTGATAGACCAAACAATGCAATGATACTATAATCTGTAAAGCATTTAACAACGTACTGCAGAGAAAACAGTCGGAAATAAAATTCTTAATTATCTTTTCAAGTGTCTTTCTTGGTGCTTCTTATGGCTGCAATTGTTGTGACGGGTTTTCTATAACCAGCCACCCTTTTCTAGCCAGAATAAGAGTCACACCTTTCCTTCCTTGGCGAGTTTCGTCCTTCTTCCACAGGAAGGAAATAAGCTTATCACGCCGACCCGATGACGCAATCCGGAAGTACCGACTGTGAAAATTTCACGTTTCACGACCCTTATTACGAAAATAACATTGGTTTGATCATTCATATATTTGCCTGTTCGCACTCTAGCCGCCTCAAGAATGGTCCGATATTCATGAAAATTAGTACCAAAATACTTTGTCTCATCTGAATGCTCATGTTTGTTAACCAGCAAAATCTGTCGGGAACATTGTTTTTTGAAAGAAATTTGTGCTTTCAGGAACAATTTTTTTGCCTGTAGGGGTTACTGAATTTCCGCCACTGCATGTTTTCTGCGTATAATCGCGCCTAAAAGGCCACTTGTTTTGTAGATGTCATTGGTGATGGCGTTTATATTTTTCACAAAATATTACTTATATGTATTCCTAACTTGATAGGGATAGCAACTTAATGGATGACGTAGTTCGTGCAAGTCGGGCCTTTTGAACCTCATATCTTTGACCAAAAACACACAGAGATAGGTTTTAACTACGCACAGGAATGTGCAAAACGTAGGTACCTTCAGTTGGACGGACGTTTTCTGACGAATCATTACTTCCTGAAATATATATCATAGTCGATTTGTTGATAGTCCCATTTATCGTCCTCAAATTGACTGCATCTTGGACTGACTTCCTTCAGGTTGGACTACCAGCCCCGACGGAGGCCAAGACTACAATAGAACTATTATAAGGGTCGAGGTATTGTAATGTGTAAAAGCCAGCTGCTTGGAGCGGCGTGTAATACCTGTCCAGGTGTCCTAATACTCCCTAATTGCTCCGACCGGGAGGGACACACAATCCCGGGGATCGCCAACTCGGTTCCTTGATTTATCGACATCTGCTCCTGTTTATCTCCGCCTGGGGAATTATCCACGCGGCAGAACTTGGAGTGCCTTCCTTTGTGTCGCGGGGTAGACACCCTGACTCCAGGGGCTGCTCTTCAAGGAAAATGGACCGTTTGTGACTTTTATATGGATTTCACTGAGTTGACCTAGCGTTAAATTGTCTGCTCCCTGTGAATGTACTCAAGTCGGAAGCTCCCTTTTCGCATTTAGACCTTTTCCTCTCGATTTGAAATAACAATATTTTTAGCCAAGTGATTTAAATTCCTGGCATCTCTTGTAAAAAAATATTTGAAAAAAATCAGTCCCGATATACGTCACGAGAGCCCACAGGGGCAGATAAAATATAGGTATCTTATTCATGGCCTTTCGGCACACTAAATAGTGTGATCAGTTCTACGCTCCGGTCGCCTGATTTTCCCCTTTGCAGATACAGTAGAACCTCTCATATCCGACCATGACGGGACCGGGCCATGGTCGGAACGGCCAAAAAGTCGGATATCGGGAGGAGGAAAAAAAAACGCCTTCGAAATTTATAGAACCAGCTATAATGTACCGTACATACTGTAATGCAACTTTATTGTATTGTAATTGTAAAGCTGTTGCTATATACATTTCAAACATTTACTCTTTTGAAAATATGAACAAAATTTAAGCATACTTTATTTAAAGAATTCAGTTATGGATTTTTGTTTTAATTTTTTTAATCTTGACTTTGCGGAAGTGTCCCTCCACTTTTTTTTGCCCACAATACCTCCATTGGGGTTGCATTTGGATGTTGCTCGATGTATTTCATCGCTACGTCGAAGGAATCCTTAGCAGCAGAATGACACTACATGATCATTGGTGGTTTCGTCTTCATCCGAGTCGATTTCTTCGTCCACGGCTTTCTTCTGCACAACAGCAATGATTGAGTCATCGTTGGTAACTTCTGAAACATCAGCTTCAATAAGTTGTGTCTGTTTCAACTTCTGCTTCTGTCTATGTCGGTTCATGTTCAGTCTCAGCTTCGTCTTTTTTCAATAACAGTCAAATCTTTTTCCAAGCCTTCTGAAGGGTGGTTTGACTGATTTCGTCCCAACCTCCAGCAACGAGTACTAAGTCGGATATCGGGAGGAGTCGGATATGGGGAGGTCGGATATGAGAGGTTCTACTGTACCCATTAATAACCTAATTAAAGACTGGGTTGGCCCAAGGACGGTCAACTTGTACGTATATATTTATGTTTTTTTTTTTATAGCCCACTTCCTTGCGATTCGCTTTTTCCAAAAAATAGCGGACATAAACCATCAAAAAGTAGATTTACAACGAACTAAATGTAATGGAGAGGATAAATGGGAGGTATATGAATATAAAAGATAGAAAAGCTAACAGAGGTCAATAATTGTATAGGTACATTATATGTTTTTAGGAATTGTACTCAGTGTGGTTTTGTTCTAATTGTTTTTGTGAATATTTGTACCTTTAGCCTCCTGACATATTTGGGTTATAGATAGAGGTCGGCTGGATATTCGCATGAACGATTTAGATCGGATGCTGAAAGTTTTCGGAATTTACTTGATTTTAGCACTTTCCTCCGAAGGAAAGTAGCTATTGAGGTTGGACTCATGACGGAATTTTTGAAAAATTTCTTCAAATCTTTATCGATCCTACCTAGTAGACACCGAAAATGACCCCCGTTAAAATTTATATATATATATATATATATATATATATATATATATATATATATATATATGCATATATATATATATATATGTGTCTGTTAACACGATAGCGGCCAGAGTTTTTGTTTTTTCGTCACGAAACTTGGTATATAGCATTCAATTAGCAAACGATTGAACGAGTTCGTTAACCACCAAAGTCGGTCCACCGGAAGGGGGGGTTTACCCCGAACCCAAAACACTTATTTGACTATGTCAGCCGTAATATTTGTTATATTTCAACGAAACTTGGTATTCGTAGTGTTAATATAGAGAGAAAAGTGAGATATAAAAATGAACTAAATCGGTTCATTAGAAGGGGGGGTTTACTCCGGACCCACAATACCAATTCGCCACTACCAGCCGTGATTTTTGGTATATTTTGACGAAACTCGGTATTCGTAGTGCTAATCCACATGTAAATATGTGTTGTAAAAATAAACGAAATCGGTTCATTAGGAGGGGGGGTTTACTCCGGACCCACAATACCAATTCGCCACTACCAGCCGTGATTTTTAGTATATTTCGACGAAACTCGGTATTCGTAGTGGTAATCTACAGGTAAATATGTGTTGTAAAAATAAACTAAATCGGTTCATTAGAAGGGGGGGTTTACTCCGGACCCAAATTCCTAATATACTCATACCGGTCGTAATTTCTGCTGTATTGTAACGAAACGCGGTATACGTCGTGGGTAACTCATGAGAAAGAAGTGTTGTAAAAATGAGCTGAATCGGTCAATCGGAAAGCGGGGGTTTAATTTGTAATATATTTGAATAGAAAAGCCGGCAGACGTAGGTTCACAAAGCCGCCGCAAGGAGCGCTTTCTACCACTAGAGGGACTGTATCCTGTTCCTGCGTTAGATCAAAATACGATAATATGAGGATTTTTGTATTTATTACGTAGTGTAGTAGGTACCATGTGTAAACATAACTCTGGAAGCAAATTAATAATTGATCAGTTACTCATTACAAAATGAGAACTATTCACGTTTTTATTTTATTTATGTAGGATATTTTAAGCAAATTGTTCTGGAAAGCAGTCTACACTACCCAAATTCTGAGGAAAGTGCTTAGTTATGCAGCTCCTGCGTGACGGACTTTTTACTTTAAGCATTAGGGCATTCTATTAAAAAGCTTTGTATTAATTTTGGCTAGTTCCTTTGTTTGTTTGTTTTTTGGGGGGGGGGGGGGGTGCTTCATCTAAGCTCCTGTTAACTCGGATAATGCCATCAACTATAATAAAAATCTTCTTTTTTTTGCAAAGAAAAAAAGTTGTTTCCCACCTTATCCCTCCTTAATAATTCTTAATTATTTTATTGGCTGGTTTACCGATTTAACTTTTTTTTTAAGGATTATGGTAAAGTAAGAATACGTATTGAATAATTTGATAACACATGGATGGACAACAGTGAATTAACTTAAAAACCGGTTAGCAAATGGTGTAAAAAAAAAAAAAAAAATGCACCTTTGATGTTTTTCATGTGTTTTCGATCGGCTCCAGAGATTCTTTAACCGAATATTCAGTATGAGATTTCCGATTCTCCATAGCAATCCTCCCAACAAAACCACCCACCAATCAAAATGAAATAGGACACGATTTCCAAGCCGCCTTTAGAAATGTTTTCATTTCCGATCAGCGGTAGATGCTGGAGAAGGCCATCAAATAAATTCAACCACTGCTTTCTATCTTTATCAATTTGACCCAGCTTACTCCTCCCTCCTCCCGATTCGACCGACCACGGCGGCCCCTAGACGTTAAACGGTATTTACAATTGGTGACCGATCCTTAGCAATAAATCCATATTAATCCGAAAGCTGTCACCTAAATCAATCCAAATCCAGAGCCGAAAACACCACTGGAAAAATATCGCTATATCACTAGGGATCCAATCTCGACCCATCAGTCGGCGCTGTTCCGATTGCCTTGTTTTCCCGGCGATGTGGGGAGGATGGCGGATTCTGTCAGGGTTATTTTATCTACCGACCACTTTATAAATAACTTCATGGGATTGATGGCCCTCAAATTCCATTTCGGAGGGTGATTTTGTTGCGGTCGCTATTTATTTTTTGAGTGGATCAGTTCTACTTGATATTAGTTTTTTGCAAAAATATCTTTATCAGCTTTTACGATATCCCGTATTGATCGTAAATTTGTTTATTTTCAATACTTCACTTGCTACCTCGAATATTAAACAAAAAGGTATGATTTTCTAGGAGGGCCGATTGATTTTTTGAAGTGATGGTGGAAAATCCCTTTTTCCACCATGGATGTTTCGATTGGATGGGGTACAACCTGAAGATAGCCCCAAGCTAATGAATGTAGGAAAAAAGAAAATCAAATGTCTCCCATTGGTCACTTCCCATTGTAAACAGCAATTGTATGTAAAGTAAAAAAAAAGTCCGTCACGCAGAAGCTGCATAACTAAGCACTTTCCTCAGAATTTGGGTAGTGTAGACTGCTTTCCAGAACAATTTGCTTAAAATATCCTATATAAATAAAATAAAAACACGAATAGTTCTCTTTTAATTTTGTAATGAGTAACTGTTCAATTATTAATTTGCTTCCAGAGTTATGTTTACACAAGCTACCTACTACAATACGTAATAAATACAAAAAAACCTCATATTTTTGTCTTTTGATCTGACGCACGAACAGGGTACAATCCCTCTAGTGGTAGAAAGCGCTGCTTGCGGCGGCTTGCGAACCTACGTCTGGCGGGCTAATTCTATTGAAATATATTACAAAGTAAACCCCCCTTTCCGATTGACCGATTTAGCTCATTTTTACAACACTTCTTTCTCATGAGTTACCCATGACATATACCGCGTTTCGTTACAATACAGCAGAAATTACGACCGGTATAAGTATATTAGTAATTTGGGTCCGGAGTAAACCCCCCCCCCTTCTAATGAACCGATTTAGTTTATTTTTACAACAAATATTTACCTGTAGATTACCACTACTAATACCAAGTTTCGTCGAAATATACCAAAAATCACGGCTGGTAGTGGCGAATTGGTATTGTGTATCCGAAGTAAACCCCCCTCCTAATGATCCGATTTAGCTGATTTTTACATCTCATTTTTCTCTCTATATTACCACCACGAATACCAAGTTTCGTTGAAATATAACAAATATTACGGCTGGCATGGTCAAATTAGTGTTTTGGGTTCGGGGTAAACCCCCCCTTCCGGTGGACCGATTTTGGTGGTTAACGAACTCGTTCAATCGTTTGCTAATTGAATGCTATATACTAAGTTTGGTGACGAAAAAACAAAAACTCTGGCCGCTATCGTGTTAACAGACATATATATATACCAGGTGTATGAGTATGGGTTGCGGATTTTTTTCTCGAAAAAAACACATTAATTCTCGGGAAATGATAATAATTGATTTATTCAAAGTATGCGCCATTGCTAGCTACACATTTTCCCCATCTTTCTGGCAATTTTTTTGGCCTCCTTTTTGGATGCGAACCATTCATCGAGCCATTTTTTCACAACTTCGTAAGAACTGAAGCGCCAATTGGAAAGTTCGTGTCCCATCGAAACAAGTAGTAGTCGGAAGGGGCCAAGTCTGGTGAGTAGGGCGGGTGGGGCAACATATCCCAGCCAAGTGCATAAATGGTGTCTTGACCACCTTTGCTGTGTGTGCGGGAGCGTTGTCGTGCTGCAAAATCACTCTTTCGTGTCTTGTTTCCCATTCTGGCCGCTTTTCGATCAATGCATGGTTCAAATTGATCATTTGCTGTCGGTAGCGTTGTGTATTGACCGTTTCGCCCGGTTTCAGCAGCTCATAATACACGATGCCGTTCTGGTCCCACTAAACACAGAGCATTGTCTTCTTTCCGAAGCGATTCGGTCTTGCGGTCGATGTTGATGGCTGGCCTGGGTCAATCCATGACTTTTTGCGCTTAGGATTCTCCAAATATATCCACTTTTCGTCGCCAGTCAATATCCGATGCTGAAACGACTTCCTTTCGTGTCTTTGAAGCAGCATTTCGCAAATGGTTTTTCGGTTTTGTTGCTATCTTTCGTTCAATTCATGCGGCACCCATTTTCCGACCTTCTGGATCTTTCCCATGGCCTTCAAACGTAAGGAAACGGCTGATTGTGTCACATTTAACTGTTCTGCGAGTTTTTGTTGAGTTTGGGTGTCGTCTTCGTCCAGCAATGCTTGCAATTCGGCATCTTCAAACGTTTTCGGGGGTTTTCCATGTTCCTTGTCACTGATGTCGAAATCACCACTTCTGAAGCGTCGGAACCAGCGTTCACAGGTGTCTGGCGATGGAGCATGACTGTCGTAAGCTTGAACAAGCATTCGATGACTTTCAGCTGCTGTTTTCTCCAAAAGGAAACAAAATCGTAGCGATCCCCGCAAATCACATTTTTTAGGCACAAAAATCGACATTTTCAAGCGCGAAATAAACAATGATGCTATCAGTCTGACAATGTAGATCCAATATGGCGTTGAAGCACAACAATGGAAGTATAAAAGTCAGTATGCGTCAAAGTCTGTATGGCACGCATATACGAGTGGCGCTGCCAAGTGGTGAAATGCGCAATCCATACTCATATACCTGGTATATATTTATAAATTTTAACGGGGGTCATTTTCGGTGTCTACTAGGTAGGATCGATAAATATTTGAAGAAATTTTTCAAAAATTCCGTCATGAGTGCAACCTCAATAGCTACTTTCCTTCGGAGGAAAGTGCTAAAAAAGAAGGTAACCATAAGTATTTGTTTTCCAACAGCAATCGGACAATAATTACACAGGGACACACAAAACAAAAAGTGCTCTTTTCCAAAGACACCAAACATATATTCTTATGTATTTTTACACGCTGAATCCGAATCCGGGCACCATTTCTCCCCATCACGGCAGGTTGAAGAGCATTTGAAGGTCCAATTTCGTATGAAGTCGTTAAAATAGAAATAACTAGAGCTTCCATGGTTTTGAGGGTAGCTGAATTCGAATCCGAGGTCTGCTTCACCCCATCGGCGCAAAGTCAAAGTCATTTCAAGGACAAATATGACTATTTGTCCTTTGGACCAATATGACTGAAGAATTTTGACTGCAGATTCATTTTTTGCAAAAAAAAACAAACAAACAAACCACATTTGTTCTTGAAATGAACTTGATTTTGCGCTGACATTGTGAAACGGACCTTGGATTCGATATCAGCGACCCTGAAAAACACGGAAGCTCTAGACATTTCTTCTTTAACGACTTCATACGAAATTTGACCTTCAAATGCTCTTAAACCTGACGTGCTGGGGTGAAACGGACTCCAGATTCGGACTCAGCGTGTCAAAATACATAACAATATGTGTATGGTGTCTTTGGAAAAGACAACTCGTTTGTTTTTGTGTGCCTGTGTTACCTAGAAGTTGTTTGTCCTAAAGCACAAAACAACCAACTATTATAAATTGTGAATATGACACCCCTTTGAACGAGCCACTTCTGGCCAAATCAGTATAAATAGTTAATCAAAACCGCTATCGAATAAATCCCGTGGGATCCAATATTGAAGTCAGTTCATATTTTGTGTGAATTTAATTATGTTGAAAATGAGAGATTATTTTATGAAATATTTTTATTTGTTTGCAGCATATAATGTTTTATACTCTTAATTAAGGCTTGAAAATGGAACAAAAAGTTGGGAAATATTAAAAAAATAATGTGACAATTTTTTTTTAAGCGATTTATCAAGTGAAGGAATCCTACACATGGACTCAATACTACATTCCTGACAACAACAATAGTGCCAACGGCCATATCCACGTTGAATGCACCGGTTCGCGTAGATCACCGAAGTTAAGCAGAGTCGGGCGTGGTCAGAACCTGAATGGGTGACCGACCACGTGCTGTGGGTGGCCTGTAGATAGCCCGGCTTTTATAGCCTAATTGCTGATACGCTGTTAAACACGAAAAACAACAACAATAGTTTATACTACCTCATTTGAGCTCAACTAAATATATTATGTTACTATAGTCTCTTCTGGAGATATGAATATTCCACCAACGGCCTTTTACAAGTACCTTCTGTAGATCCTATATTTCTGTAGGCTGTGCTACATTTCTCTAGCTTCTCTTGAAGAAATATAGCCTAAACGATACGAAACTGTTCTCTCTCTCCTCCATAGCCCTGAAGATGGCTTGTAAATGAAGGCGAAACGTTGGCAAAACAATATGACTCATTTTAGTCATGACGTGTAGTTTTATTTAATAGATGAGCAAACCACCAAAACCCGATCATCCATATATTCTCAATCTCCACGGTCGAATATCCCTTCAAAATAATCCAGAACCAAAATTCGTAAAAAGGAGTGGAGTCACATCTATCCTGCTGGAAAAGGGCTCTGACTAGTAGATAACCCCTTAAATATTTCTTTTTAATAAAGGAAAATTCATATAAAATAATAACTTTTTAAAGAATGACTTTATGTGCATTTATTCTTGACAGTTGCGGTTCACAACTTTTTTTTTGTCAAGTGTTGATCTCTCCTTTCTTACCAAGTCCTTAGATGTTACTCCCTCGCCCTCTATTTTCCATCTTTCGAGCTACGCATAAGGTGTCCTATTGTAATCATAAATATTATTATTATAACTTACAGAAAGAAACACATTCAGAAAAAAAAAAACATACAAAAACATTTTTCCATTCCATCCTAACGAGACACGTACTCAGATCTCCATAATCCTGGAAAGTCTCGGATCCTGAACCATTTACCCATCAGTGATCCGTTTCCGGTTAATCCTCACTAAATTCGAATTTTTACCAGACCAATTCCACCTACGCAAAAACTGCTTATTTTTTCCGTCCGTCCAATACCCTTCCGCCGAAAGCCTCAATCGGTTGGTTAGTAACGGCGTTTTTTTTTCATGTGCCGCCGACGTAGCAAATCTAGCAGCTCGCGGAGATGGGGGTTTACTAGGGATTACCTTCCGAGCTGGATTAGCAACTCCACGGATATGAATTATTGAAAAGCCAATCTCGTCAGAAATGCCGGGGACGGCTTGATGGGAAATGCATGCGATGATGGATAACGCCATGGGAGGGTGAAAAAAGTAGAGTTTACTTAGAAATGGAGCGGTTGGCCTAATGTGGCAATGTATTGGACCAATATTTTTGGGGAAGCCTGGAATATCAGAAAATTCTCAAGTGAGTGAAGTTGCACCTAAGAAAGATGCTTTAAAAACTAAGTCTGTCGCCACAAATGCTCCTCAAACGAACTTATACGTCGCTACATGATAGTTTGTGCGTTCACAATTTTTGTTCTTCTAGATCAAATTAATGAATAATAAAAGAAAGGAAGAGTTCGTTGATCAGCAAACTCGGTCAAATAGAAGTGCGTTTTCACCGGATGCATTCGCCCAATTCACAATATGGCGCTTCGGGTCGAGGCCTTATGGAACTTCCGCCTCCACCATTCTCTGTCCACTTTGAGCGCAGCCCATCTCATTCTGAACTGCCGTAAATCATCTTTCACAAACTCCATGATGACCTATTTTATCAAATAAAACGTTTCTGGTCTATGTCTAACATAGAACGCATTCTAGCTTACCTTTTCTTTTTCACCATTTGGCGATAAAAACTATTTCTTTCTTCTTAAATCCTAAGAAATAAAATTCTATTTTTTTTAAAAAGCACCCGTCTGCCGATTTTGTGTATTGTTGAATGTTGTGTATGTTCTGTTACATTAACCCAGCAAATAATAATGTAGGAGTGTCTCAGTCGTGTATGATAATGACCTCCTCGCCAATTTTTTTGTCCGATGGTTCTATAACATATTTATATTTATTTCGAATTATGGGCATAAGTGCTATGCGTTTTCACTCGCTACGCTCGCTCAAGAAGATATCAAAACTCTAGTCAATCCAACTCCCAAAAATTAATAGAATTCTATTAGTAAGAAACAAAGATTTTTGGGACAGTTATCTACAAGTTACCAACCTTTTCTAGCCAGTATAAGGCTGATGAGTTTAAACAGTGATTTTGGTACTTATGGATTAGCTTTCAGGTTCTTTGCAGGTTATCTATTTTCTTCTTTACAGGTTATCTAAGGTTAGAAACCATATTATATAAATATAGTAATCAAAAGTTAATATAGTAATGAAAAGTATTTAAAATCACTGCAATCATTACTAAAAGTAACTTTTTTTTTACTACTATATTTATTTAATATGGTTTCTAACTAACCGTTAGATAACTTGTATTTGTAAGTAATACTTTTAGACTTGTAAAGCATAAATGAAAATAAGCATAATATATTTCAGCAAGCAATATATATTAATAAAAAGGGAAATATTATAAAAATCAATGGTAATCATGAAGTTTAGGGGCCTCCTCGCCAATTTTTTGTCCGGTGGTTCTATATTTATATTTATTTCGAATTATGGGCATACGTGCTATGCGTTTCCATTCGCTACGCTCGCCCAAGAAGATATCAAAACTCTAGTCAATCCAGCTCGCTAAAACTAATAGAATTCTACTAATAAGAAACAAAGATTTTTGGGACAGTTTTCTACAAGTTACCAACCTTTTCTAGCCAGTATAAGGCTGATGCCTTTTCACTTTTCGAAAGAAAAGCCATTTCTTGTGGTGGGAATCGAATCCCCGGCACGGAGTGATCACGATTTAACATTCTCGGTGCAATACATAAAAATCGGTAAAATACAAGTATTATAATTTACCAAAGTTTGGCATTTATTAGAAACTTACATTCACCGACGTGTTACCTTAAAACTTCTACACCCAAAAGTCTTATCTTAGGTGACAATAAGCAACGCGTTGGACATCTATGAAAACGTCAAAGTTTGAAAAGTTTTATTTTCCAACATTTCCGAACAGCAAATACCTGAACAATATTTAAGATCCTTAGCATTAGAGTAATCTCATGATTTATTATCGTCCCTCCATAGAGGTGTGAAGTTTGAAAGGTTTCGAGTTAAGGGCTCCTACGGATACCTGCCCTTTGTTGAAGCACCAGGTTAGGTGCCTTTCATACCTAGCAATGGACAAATTGCCAGGTATACATTACTTAGAAGGTACACATAAAGAGTCAAGAAGTCAGACTCACAGGAACTGTGTAATTTCAGCTTGTTGTACATTGTCTCCTGATGCTTATCCATATAATTCTAACTGTAATGTGATAAGGAAGGCGTAGAATAGAATGCCTTAATATGTTTTCTTCAATGTTTTCTTGAACGGCCTTGGTTTTGTTTGAGTCCTCATTTTCATATAGGTAGTTTCAAAAATTGTACTTGGGAGCAAATTAATACCAAATTGATTTTTACGCGCAAGGATTTTTTGTAAGAATTTTACCTAAAACAACAAATTGACATTTCGTTATTGATTTTTTTTTTTCAAATATGATTAATATTGGACCAATTTTGTAGGCAGTTGACAGAAAACTTAAAAATATATTTTAGTAGAAAGTTGAACGACAGATTTGACAAATTTTGTGAGGACTTCAGTATTGTGCCGACGCCAAAGAAGTAGTTACTGCCTACATAGAGGCAGGAGAAGCACTAATAATAAAAGGTTAGGGTCACATATTATACAAATCAGTCTTTTAAACTGATTTATTAATTATTTACGTTAATTCAATGCTTAGTATTTATTTATGTACTTGTACAAACAGTGGCCGTGAGTGCTAAGATCATGGGTTCTACTAGGAATCGATCTAGACATTTCCTGGCTAGAAAAGCGTCACCCAAAAATCCCGTCTCAAAAATCGTCGTCATATATAAGTGGAAGTAAAAATAAAAATATTAACATTTATTTAGATATAATATAATCTGATGTTTCATGAAATTAAATATGTTTTCTGTACATTGTCTCCTGATACTTATCATGTGTGAAGTTATTGGGCAGGTCAAATTTTCGACAGTTTGCATTCAGTGTCTCTTAAAGTGGATTTTGTTCTGCAGTAGCCCTAATTTGTTTAAAACTAAATCCTTAAACGTCTGATGATAAAAAAAGTAAAATTAGATGACATGACTTGCCATGCTGTTTTTTTTTTGTTTAATGGCGTATCAACAATTTGGCTATTAACGCCGGGCTATCTACAGGTTGCCACCCTATTATATTGCCAACGGAACGTGGCCGGTCACCCATTCAGGTACTGGCCACGCCCGACGTTGCTTAACTTCGGCGATCAACGGGAACCGGTGCAATCAACGTGGCTATGGCCGTTGGCCGCCATGCTGTTATATAAATCCCGGTAACCTATTTGTTTAATGCACCCGCACTTAAAAGGAGTATTGGGGTTCAAATTAATTTATCAAAAATGTATTTAAAAATAAATTTGTATTAATTTACAATAACTTTATTTACTATTTATAATTAGTTTATTTAATAATTTACTATTTTTTTTTCTTGTAGGCAAAAGATTGTTGACCTTTTTTCAAATTAATTTTCCTTTACTATTATCTTTTTAAGCTTTCATTGGACATTTAGTAAGTCACTGTATATTACACAGGGCGATGTATACAGTCACTCCCTTAAATTTCATTTTTTTTTCCTTTTTAAAAGCAATATAAACTCTCTTTTTAGTGGGTTTTCTATTTTAAATCCTAGACAAGTTAACCTATTCTAGGATCTTATATTATAACAGTATCTGGCTGCATAGCGTTATGCAGTCTATTTGAAGCATTGTCTATTAGATGAATAAAGTTGACATTTCGTGATATGAAGCACGTTAGCTGATTTGATGAAGGCAACGTGACCGCTTGTAAAATGTGTGATTCTGGATACTACCCCAGCCTGGCGAATTAAATTGGCAAAAAAAATAGAGATTTTGGAATTTCCTTTCCAAGTTCTGCAGAGATTATTTCTTCCCCCCCTTTCATATTTAATATTATTTCCCTTGACCCTTATTATATTTTTTTAAACAGTTTGTATTTAAATCTATTTTGAGGATGAAACAGGTCCTGTAGAAAAAAAAAAAAAAACTCGTTCCCATGAAGAATTGTAGGTGATAACCCTGAGTAGGATTTGCATACTCTATCTAGTGAATATACTATTTTCCGATTGAAGAAGCAAGAGACCAGGTAGGCGTTGCCCTTTGAGGGCTGCCTAGCAATTTTCCACTATCTGCTCCTCCCCCTGGTTTCCACAGCTACCGGGACAATGGACTCCCCTCCAGATCCGTCAGCCGTCGGTCCGACCACCGTAAGGCTCCAGATGTCTCCTCCACAGGGAGATCAAAGGAGGACTTTGAGAGAATTAGCACTCTTGACATCATTTCACGGACTCTGACTTATTGTCAGATATCCCTTTATGATATTCCAGGATCATGGAAGGCCAGGTATTAGATCTCGTTCTTAGCCGACCAGTAAGGATATCCATACACCTTTCCAAAAGTCAATTTTTTTAGACAATTCACAAAAGAAAGTTAGGCCCTTGAGCGAGTTTACTAGCACCTAGGCGGTGAATTATCTCTGTCAAACTGCGGTTTAATCCAGAGTTTAAAACAATTATTCTTTTTCTTGGATGGGTTCAATTTTACCTCATTAAAAAAAAAAAAAAAAAAAACATTTTTGGGAAAACGTGATGAAACTAAGTGATCTTATTTCGGAAGTACCGATTTCGGAAGGGGCTGCCCCCTTATATACGCCCAGGAAGTAAAGTATCCAGCTTCTTTTCTAATGTTTTCAGGTCACAGCAAAAATAACCATGATATGAAAAGGCGCTAAGTTGGGGCAGTTCCTACGATTCATACTTCTGTTTTTTTCTTCTTCCTCTTCCCCAAACGTATCTAAAATAAAATAAAAATTAGATACAAATAAAAGATATGAAGAAATGTTCAATTAATTATCGTTTTCGAGTGCTCGATACCAAAAATCTAGTATTTTCCAATTATACAGAAAACACTTGAAGGATGGCTTTGAAAATTGTACGTGTAATCCTAAAACGCCAAATCAAATTCACTAATTTATGTTTTGCCAGAGAAACGCTATTCCGGTCCTAACCAAGATTTACTGCAGAGCTATTTATACAAGATTTGTATAGCATATTCTCCGACTTGTCCACCGTTCTCTCAGGAGGATATGTACGGGGATCATTTATGCACAGCTGTGCAGAAGAACATTGGAGATGGCTTTTTAAAAGGGCGGACATGTTTTTACAGGGTTTGGCTGAAGAAGAAGAAGGTTCTACAAGTTAATACACTTTTATGCCATAAATTTTGGAGGCCAGAGCGCGAACAGATGAATGCATATGCAACAATATGCAGGGGAGGAAACGCGCTAATTTTTCAGAGCGGTATTTTCTTAACCTATGGGCCATAAAACGTCCTTCCCGGATATTAGGCTAATAGGAGTATGTAATACAGCTGACAGGTGTCAGGATAGGCCAATTCGTCAGAGCAATCGTCGGCAACGGGGCGTACCCCACCGGTTCTAACTGTCCTATAATTCAAAGAGCCGAAACACCAGACAGCGGTCCTATATATCCAGGGAATAATTATCTGCAGGAGACCTTGCATCTAACAAACGGCTCCATAACCCCTACTATAATTAATCTATATAACTCACTGAATCTATCTACATATTGTTAGGTTAGTGTAACGGTTAGATCAGGTACAGACCCTTATGCCTACCTTGTATCTATAATATTAATTTTGGCTTAATCCCTTCTACCCCTGCTCTACAATGCTAGAATCCATATCGCTCCTGCTAGTTCTCAACTCTGGTTGTAAGAGGCACGGTATGAATATTATAACGCCATCTTGAATGTATAATTAGATTCTTCAATGAGATTAGATACCAGGTCATTCAAAAAGTCCTGTCGTTTTTTTGGGGGAAATTATAAATAAATAAATATTTTCAAATAATCACCTTTATTCATCAAAATATCCACCGTTACAGTCGGTAACCTTCTCCCAACGAGATGGTAAAGCCCAAATTCCTTCCTTAAAAAACTGTTGATTTTTACTGCAAAAATAAGTGATCAGTTCGTGAATTAGGTTGTCACGGTCTTGAAAACATTTCTGTCTCAGATTGTTGTCGAGATCTCTGAATAGGTGATAATCAGTGGGTGACAGGTCAGGGGAATATGGTGGGTGAGGCAAAACTTCCCAGCCTATTTCTGTCAATTTTTGACAGAAATTTGAAAAATTGACAGAAATAGGCTGGGAAGTTTTGCCTCACCCACCATATTCCCCTGACCTGTCACCCACTGATTATCACCTATTGAGAGATCTCGACAACAATCTGAGACAGAAATGTTTTCAAGACCGTGACAACCTAATTCACGAACTGACCACTTATTTTTGCAGTAAAAATCAACAGTTTTTTAAGGAAGGAATTTGGGCTTTACCATCTCGTTGGGAGAAGGTTACCGACTGTAAAGGTGGATATTTTGATGAATAAAGGTGATTATTTGAAAATATTTATTTATTTATAATTTCCCCCAAAAAAACGACAGGACTTTTTGAATGACCTGGTATTATTAAACTGTAGTTTCCTCGGTAAATTAATTCTGTTAATTGTCTTCAGAAGAGTTATACCTCAATTATATTCTTATGTTAATCAACTTTATTTTCGTAACATATTTAGCACAATTGGACGCCTTTAAACGGAAAGGAACCAAGTGCCATCTGTTCATTCTTTAGATGGATGGATGGATTGGGTGTTTAAGGGCAAAAAACGTCTAGGTCCTCACCGCTCCATTCCTTAGAGAATTGGGTTTAAAGTTTTTTGTGGGTCTAAAATTCCTTTATTATCTGAAATGTTTCATTCATTTTCTCTTATTAAAATAAACTGTTGTTTGGTAATGGGGTTTTATTTTTATAGTTATTGATAAAAATGGTGCTTGATTACTTTCTGTTTATTACAGCATGCTGGATACACCATTTCACTTCTTTTTTTTTTGTTGGTATTTTTCTTGCTTTAATGACAACATTATATTTTAACCAGTTTAATATTACTATATAAATTCCCAAATTCTCTACAAGATAGCACCAAAAACTCAATTTCGTTAAAAATGGCGCATGGTTCCTTTCCGTTTAAAGGCGTCCAATTGATGATTGTTTCATTTTAGGATAGGATGAAGAAATTTTAATAATTTTCTGATGTTGTAAAATGTCTGTTTTCTTGACTAATAAGCCTAAAATTAATTGTTTATTACAGAGAAATAATATTATATCCTCTTAGCCCAAAACGACCATTTGCCAATTTATATTACACAAACTCAAGTACTCACAATGTATCTGGCCCTCTGGGCTCTCGTGACATGTTTATTTTTTTTTTTTTGAGCCATTACCACCTTAATTTTCCATGGGAGTCACCAGCTTATCGTCATATGCCTAATAAAGTAGATTTAAAAACACAATAGCTACAAATGAGACTAAAAGTCCAATGTTGGTTTCAAAAACGCTAATTATCATACAACTGTTCCAATCATTCCAAGACTTCTGCGGAAATCTTAAATCAGTCATCGTAAAAAATATAGAGAAAAATCACGAAGAATTATATGTGGATTTATCCTACTGCATTGTCAAAAAACGTTTCAAGGGAAGTAATTTTTTTATTAGGATCTGAACGCTTGTAAACTGTCTTCCCTATGTAAAGGAGATTGCTGACGAATAAAAAATATAATGTGCATAGTCCATCTCAAACCGCTTGTAAATATAAAAAGTTATAGACATATTGTATAAGTTGCAGAAGAATAATTTAAATAATAGTTTCCAGGGAGCCTAAATTCAATGAACAAGTTTTAATCGGCTTAATCTATTAACTTCTCAGGTATAAATGTTTTTAAAAAACTGTCTCCAGCAGGGAAGGGAGGTCAAAAACAAGCAGCCTTTAACTATGACGAATGGTGACCACGACCGGACAGAGGTCTAGGGAAAACACGGGGCTAACAGCTTGAAGACAGGGCGAAAAACAACCCCTTAACCCATCCAGCTAACTCCCTTACAGCTTGAGAAAGTTTTAAAACTGATAGCTGCGGCTAAATGTGTTTACCCCTAGGAATCGAATTAGCTCCAGAGAGAGAGACAGTGAATCACCCAACTATGTGCCTGCATAATTGGCTGGAAGAGCGCTCTGGAGGGAGGGAGTGTGAGAGAGAGTGAGTGAGAGAGAGAGAAAGAGAGAGCGTGGAGCATATGTGGCTCGGCTACAACTCTAAATTATGCCCGGTTTTCATCGTCCTAATGTGCCCGACTCTTAGGAAGATACATGGGATCAGCACCTTTCCGAGGAGGAGTGCCAAACCAGGCTCCCTGTTTACACGGCGTTTCTGGAATTATTTCGGATATTACGGGCTTTAATGGATGTAGGAAATGCGATTAGGAGATAAGAGCTGAATAGACCAATCCATAATGAGCTGGCTAGTACATAAGCTCGGGAAGGCAAACAAGAAGTTAACTCGAACATTATGCAGTCGTTAGACAGAAGGCGTATTAACATTTTGATCATTCTGTTGCTTTGTATTGGGAAATATCAAAGTGCGCACGCACAAAGAAATTGGCCAACGATCAAATTTAATGGGCCGTTTTGAATCCCACTAGGGGTGGTGGCTTTTCTTTCAAAAAAAGAAAATCCATCAGCCCTATCCTGGCTAGAACAGGATGGTAACCAATAGGTAACCCGTCCTAAAATTCTGTGTCAATAATAAATGGATGCTAAAATGTAAATAATAATGGGCGTTCGGCGCTAATAGCCACGATTTGTTGATGCGCCGTAAAAAAAAAAAAAAAAAAAAAAAAAAAAAAAAAAAAAAAAAAATAAAATAAAATAATGGGCGTTAGGATATACTTCAAAATCCATAGCCTTCCGATTATTATAGATATTTATCAGCAACTCCTTAAACTATAAGCTATGCGAGAATACAGAATCGCTGGCTGTTGGTTGGAATTTCTGGATTTCTCGCGGAGGTAATTGCTATTATTATTATTGGTACAAAAGTATTGATGGTGGAAGAAAGAATTAAATGATTGTTAGAATGAAAATATCAACAACCAGGTTTTCATGAAGAAACAACCTAAAAAGAAAAATCAGATATTTATATTAATAAAAGTCCGTCACGCAGGAGCTGCATAACTAAGCACTTTCCTCAGAATTTGGGTAGTGTAGACTGCTTTCCAGAACAATTTGCTTAAAATATCCTACATAAATAAAATAAAAACGTGAATAGTTCTCATTATGTAATGAGTAACTGATCAATTATTAATTTCCATCCAGAGTTATGTTTACACATGGTACCTACTACACTACGTAATAAATACAAAAATCCTCATATTATCGTATTTTGATCTAACGCAGGAACAGGATACAGTCACTCTAGTGGTAGAAAGCGCTCCTTGCGGCGGCTTTGTGAACCTACGTCTGCCGGCTTTTCTATTCAAATATATTACAAATTAAACCCCCGCTTTCCGATTGACCGATTCAGCTCATTTTTACAACACTTCTTTCTCATGAGTTACCCACGACGTATACCGCGTTTCGTTACAATACAGCAGAAATTACGACAGGTATGAGTATATTAGGAATTTGGGTCCGGAGTAAACCCCCCCTTCTAATTAACCGATTTAGTTTATTTTTACAACACATATTTACCTGTAGATTACCACTACGAATACCGAGTTTCGTCGAAATATACCAAAAATCACGGCTGGTAGTGGCGAATTGGTATTGTGGGTCCGGAGTAAACCCCCCCTCCTAATGAACCGATTTCGTTTATTTTTACAACACATATTTACCTGTGGATTAGCACTGCGAATACCGAGTTTCGTCGAAATATACCAAAAATCACGGCTGGTAGTGGCGAATTGGTATTGTGGGTCCGGAGTAAACCCCCCCCCCCTTCTAATGAACCGATTTAGTTCATTTTTATATCTCACTTTTCTCTCTATATTACCACTACGAATACCAAGTTTCGTTGAAATATAACAAATATTACGGCTGACATAGTCAAATAAGTGTTTTGGGTTCGGGGTAAACCCCCCCTTCCGGTGGGCCGACTTTGGTGGTTAACGAACTCGTTCAATCGTTTGCTAATTGAATGCTATATACCAAGTTTCGTGACGAAAAAACAAAAACTCTGGCCGCTATCGTGTTAACAGACACATATATATATATGCATATATATATATATATATATATAGATATATATAAATTTTAACGGGGGTCATTTTCGGTGTCTACTAGGTAGGATCGATAAAGATTTGAAGAAATTTTTCAAAAATTCCGTCATGAGTCCAACCTCAATAGCTACTTTCCTTCGGAGGAAAGTGCTAAAAAACTGTTAAAGAATATTAAGTAGGTGAGTAAAGATGGAATGGTTGGGATTCGGCTAAAGAAACCTCAATATGATTTTTGTTAAAAAAAATCTATATTTTGGACATTTCGGCTACTCATTGGTAGCCTTCGTCAGCTAAAATGACAAGAAAAACAGAAATTAATACAAAAAAAAGTTTATAATTGAGATAAGTAACAGAACTATAAATACACTTAACTTATTATAAAAGAACAATTTGGTCTTAAGTTCTTAGAATGAGTAGAATGAAAATCAAAAGAAACATAACAAAAAAAGAAGAAAAAAGGCTATTATATTGAAGTTTATATAAGTATATAGGTGCTAATAGTAACATTAATTAATTATAACAAACAAATATGATACTACATACCTATGGAAATGCCCAGAGGCAGAGGAAGACCAATGTTGACACTTCCACAATGGTTACTTAACTGTCAACATTGGTCTTCCTCTGTCTCCGGGCATTTCCATAGGTATGTAGTATCTTGTTTCTTTGTTATAATTAATTAATGTTATAAACATTATTCAATTATAAACTTTTTTTTGTATTAATTTCTGTTCTTCTTGTCATTTTAGCTGACGAAGGCTACCAATGAGTAGCCGAAACGTCCGAAATATAGATTTTTTTTAAAAACAAAAATCGTATTGAGGTTTCTTTAGCCGAATCCCAACCATTCCATCTTTACTTATCACCTCGACGGCTAACTATCTAATCATCACGATTAAGTAGGTGGTTTTCCCATGATGGATGCAAAGTGAAATCAAGAAGAAATAAAATCAGGTTGGAACGCATTCATTTGCGAAGATTGGTTCAATTCATTGAAACCGACCATTGGCTTGGTTTTGGTTGTATAATTTTGGTGCAACTATACGTATATCTTTTCTGCTGATAAAAAACGAAAGAGCGTATTCATTTGTTCTCCAAAAATTGTATTTTTTTTTGGGGGGTTGCGTTTAAGGCATATCGACCTTTGATGCCATTAACACCAGAGTCAATTGTTTACAATAATTCAATAATCTACCACTCAATATTGGGTTTGCCCAATATTTGCGACGTCTTGCAGTTCCCCTTTTTGGTTTAATAATATGAGCAATAATAGTAATTCTTATAAACATCACTTTTTTCGATGAATCCACTGTAACTACAGGCAGTCAACAACATCACCCAAGAATCTGTCCAAACTTCATCAACTAGATAGTTAAGATTTAGTTGAGCGTGGAAAATAGACTGAATTTGGCTCTTGGATTCGGTGCTCCTTAACGTTCCTTCAGGGGTAATATATCTTGTAACTATTTTTTTTTTTTTTTTTTTTTTTTTTTTTTTATGGGCTAAAATTCTTCCTTAACTATTCAAAAACTATATCCAAGAGTGTTTAAGTGAAGTAAATTGTTTAAAATGGGCAAAAAATCTAGGCGCACGGCAGTGCGCCAGGCCAAGTTCCGGCCTAAGCATACTGTGTGTAAATTACAGGCGGTCTTAGAGCCGATTTTTACCTTCTCATAACTTTCAACCAGGTAAAGATAAAGTTATGAAATTTTACACAGGTATTATACTACTAGATGTGAGTAAAACTGGAAATTTTCATAATTCTACATCGACTAGTTTCTGAGATATAGGCGATCGAAAATCGGGATTTATAGGACTCACTCACTCATTCACTCACTCACTCACTGACTCATCAAAATTATTAGGCACTTCCCATGATTAAAGGAAAAAATCGAAAAATCGCGAAAAGTTGTGTTTGATTCCGCTTCCGGGGCGGGGGCGTTCCAGTTTTGTACTTCCTTCGGAAACCCATCATTCCGTCCGAAACCCATGATGTGGGGTATCAAATGAATTGTCTCGGTATGAAGAACCTATATTTGATGTTTTAAGAAACAATTAGACGTATATAGGCTTGGTAAAAATCGTATACCAGCTGTCAATCTGTATGTTTGTTCCTCTTACAAATCCGTACCGTTTGATCGATTTTGACCAAACTTGGGACACAGATGGGTCTTGATACGGGGAGAATCATAGGCTAGGTTAAATTGTCTATCATCTGTCTGTCTGTCTGTTTGTTCCTTATACAAATACACACCGTTTGACCGATTTTGACAAAATTTGACACACATGTCGGTCTTTATCCGGGTAGTGTCATAGGCTAGTCAAAATCGCCTATCAGCTGTCCGTCTGCATGTTTGTTCCTTACACAAATTCACACCATTTGACCGATTTTGACAAAATTTGACACACATGTCGGTCTTTATCCGGGTAGTGTCATAGGCTAGTCAAAATCGTCTATCAGCTGTCTGTCTGCATGTTTGTTCCTTACACAAATTCACACCACTTGACCGATTTTGACCAAACTTGGCACACAGGTAGGCCTTGGTCCGGAGAATGCACTAGGCTAGGTAAAAAAGGTCTTTCGGCTGTCTGTCTGTATGTTTGTTCCGTATACAAATTCTCACCGTTTGGCCTATTTTGACCAAACTTGGCATGCAGGTAGGTCTTGATACGGGAGTGTCATATTACCTATGACGTTTTGTACTTTTTGTTCCATCGAAATGCCATCATTTCTTCTGAAACCCATCATGTGTGGTATCAAATCAATCGTCTTGGTAAGGAGAACCTATATTTGATGTTTTAAAAAACGTTTCGACGCATCTTAACGAAAACAGTTGTGACTTCTTTCTTAAATGTAGTAAATAAAGTCGTAGGGGTTCACTGCATAATATACTTCAAAGCAGATACTAAGTTTTTCAAAGTCGAGCCATCTAAATTACAAAGTTTAGGATCACAAACCCAAAATGTATCGTCTTTGTTCTCATATTTTTCTTGAAGGCCTTCTGCACTTTCCCTATTGTGATCTTTATCCTCGGGATAAGGTTCCTATGTTTTACAGTGTAATAGTTTAGTTAAGAGAGCAATCAATTTGTCCTCTAGAGTAATGTCATCTGGAAGAGCTTCTAACTTTTCTAGTCTAGTGATTAGATGTATGTAGGTTGATTATTGGTATCAAATATCAAGCAGTAAGGAGAACCTTATGCAGAATCCAAAGACCCTGGTTTTATATGAAGTACAAAAGCCAGTAGGTATGCGGCAACTAAATTCTATTTAATACTTAGAAAAAAGTAATGAGATCCCCCAAAAAACATAAATGTGAAATAGAGGCCAAGTTCCTGCCCCCACAAAGAAACACTCCCTTCCTCAAAAATATCCCCTCCTAAACCCCCCCCCCCAAAAAAAACGCCTTACCATTCTACACTCCAAAAAAGTAGTATGAGTTGGTGTATTAATTCAACCAAAAATATTTGCCAATACAAGAGATGATACAAGAAAGAAATGTCCACGTTCATTACTTGGAAGACCTCATAGTTACTTACTAAGAACAGTAAAGACACTTCAACTGACCTTTAAAAACAACAATAAAAATACTTATATCCAGTTACTAAAATATCACTTTCCTCAACCAGGTATGTTCTTAAACTTGGCAATGTTTTTTTTTGTGCCGAAATTATCTTTAGAGAAAAAATAAACAATGCCAAGTTTAAGAATATACCTGGTTGAGGAAAGTGATATTTTAGTAACTGGATATAAGTATTTTTATTGTTGTTATAGTACAATTCTGATTATTCATATATAAAAACCTTTGTTTGGCATTGCCTTTTGGAATACAGATAACTTTTGATGAAAGGAATTATTTTCCAGTTCTGGCCCATCTCTAAAAAGGTCGTCAACAGTCCAAACATCTTCTTCCATGTTGTATTGCACTACTTATTATAAGTGAACACACTACTTATTATAAGTAAACAAATATTAGAATGAATCACAGTATCTAAAAGTAACCTCCTTCAAACATATGTTTATTAGTAGCAGGTAAGGTTAGCGCACCAAAAAGATTTTTCGGGCCCAGGCCCGAAAAGTACCATTTTACGGACTCAAACCGAGTATTGAAAACACATGTTTTTTGATGCAGTATAATGAAAAAAAAACTTTACATATAAATAATTGAAAATATTGATTTATTTGTTATTTATAAATTCAAGAAAATTACTTTGATTTTGAACACACAAGTATTACCTCTTAAACATTTTGTTAAGACCATCCCTCAGCATGTTACAATTATAGTAGATGCTCTAATATCTAACATTTTTGGAAATAGTTTGACAAGTAAACCATTTGTATCTATTTCGCCATTCGGATAGGAATGTTAATCAAACAATCTAGCCTAAATAATAATACATGAATAAATTAATTATACCTAGGCTTGATATAACTAATGTCAATCCATCGTGCGCGTTGAATATAATCGGATGAGCCAATCCACTCAATCAAATTATTAAATGAATTGATGGAATCCGTAGTAAGCAGGGCCCTACCATTGATGACTCCTCTCTCCATATTAATTGGCCTTCTGGTCAATTCTCGGCGGCCTTCCCTACCTGTCCTATTAATCCATCCTCAGCCCCAATATTCAATGATCCACGACCAAATTGGCCGGCTACATGGACTCCGCCTATTTTGAGGATTAGTCTCGGAATTGACTGTTATCAAACTGGCACAGCTCTATTGAGATTCAGTTAATATACGCTCGTGTCTGCCACATTCCAAGCAGGCGAACCATCTCTCTCTCTCTCTCTCTCTCTCTCTCTCTCTCTCTCTCTCTCTCTCTCTCTCTCTCTCTCTCTCCCTCTCTCTCCCTCTCCCTCCTCTCTCTCTCTCTCTCTCTCTCTCTCTCTCTCTCTCTCTCTCTCTCTCTCCCATTTCTATTAATAATTGTTTATTATTTCGATTCTTTATCACTTTCGTGACAAATCGTCTCATCAAAATAGAGAACCAACAGACCTATAACTTCATTGGCACCATTTGCAAAGCTCTTTGATAAAATATTTTATTTATATTATACGATTGTGATTCTTGTTCTCAACTAAATCTTTTGAAATTGGCCAAAAGTCATATATAAAAAAAAAACTTCGCATTTATTTCTTTTTGTTATGTGCTCTACATGTCAATAAGTACATTTCGCCTCAGCCTCAGCTGGCATGAAGGAGGACCTTCCGCAGGCAAGGCCACGTCTAAAATATTAATATTAGTTTACTAAAACTGTGAACATAACGGTAAAATTAATGGTACTAATGTTTAAAAAAAAAAAAAAAATGAAAATACTTCTGGTTACGGGAAATAAAAAATTATGTTAAAAAAATAAAATAAATAACTGAAGGCGCTAATGGCCAAGTTGTAGATGCGCCGTAAAAAAAGACGGCAAAAAAAAAAAAATAACTGAACTTCAGACTGGTTTTAAATAATGGTCAGGCACACAACAAGAATAGATTCAGCTATGATTCCTAATTATTCCTTGTTGATTCCCGTTTCCTTAAGGAAAGCCGCCGTCTCCTTCGGGATGGTGCCTCTGGAACCGAGCCATAATCACTCAAAATGTTTTCTCTGAGTCCATAACTCTCATGGA
Organism: Gonocerus acuteangulatus; assembly: GCA_946811695.1. NCBI lineage: Eukaryota > Metazoa > Arthropoda > Insecta > Hemiptera > Coreidae > Gonocerus > Gonocerus acuteangulatus. The sequence goes on from OX328126.1 coordinate 22,592,191, forward strand.
ATCTTTCCTTATTATTGGTCATGCTCTTGTATATCGCTTGCTTCTCAACATTTATTCGTTCGCCTTCATGTCGGATAGTCAAAAATTATTGCTTTTTTGGTATTCTGCTTGATGGAAACGATGTCAGCGTATCTTGTGGAGCCTTCGTCGTCGATGCTGAAAACGTCTTCGAAGCACTGGTAACCTTTTTCTTTTAAGAGTTCTATGATAGTATGCTTCATATTATTATGGAGACGTGTAACAAGGAGCATATCATGGTCGTACCTTCCCAGCACATGTGCTGGCTTTTCTTTCTCTTTGCCACATCTGCGACAAAGGAAAACAGTACATACAAAACTACCAATGGCATGAAACTATTTCTTCTGTGATATGAATTCGTAAAATATTTCTTGCAAAACTAACCGACTCTTCGGAATACCTGCCCCGTAGCACCTCCCATCATTTATAAAGGTCTCCCAAATCCAGAGGAAAGAGCGAATCTCGAACAGGGATTTATTAGCATATAAAATGTCGGCCTGTCAGTTTGGAAGGATGGCCCATAACAAGAGGGGGCATCTTTCAGAGGGTTGGCAAATTTTCACCAGCCCGAGCTTCTGACAAATGAGGAACAGTTTGTGCCAACATCTGATCCCACCATTACCTCCCCACTCCCTTAATCCGAGCAAGGGTGGGGGGTGTGAAAAATACCCCACTTTATTATTAATAGAAAATGTAAACAGAATCCCCTCTCCTTCCTTGACGGCTGGGATATTCGTCAAGCAGGGCTCTACACCTGTATATATATACACGGCCATCTAAATCTCCCCCTCTCTCTCTCTCTCTCTCTCTCTCTCTCTCCGCTTCCCCCCCTCCACTTTCCGAGATTTATTCCCTTCCGCTCTAAATTTCTCCCTTCCTTTACTAACCTCCGCTGGTGATGGTGCTAATAAAATCGAAACTATTGTACTAACAAGAATAACAAAAAATTTACACCCGATGATGCATGATTAATTTATTTATTTTTAAATGGCATAATGTTCGCTTATGACTGGGACCTGCAACAGAATATAAACGTCATACAATAAGGGAAGTCGTACATAGACATGGAAACTAACCCGGGATAATAGGAATAACCTTGCAGAAAAGTAAGGATCTTGCGCATGGAAGGGCAAATCATGCAGCAAGTGCAGTATATTAAATACTTGGGTCCCGAGTTGACCGAAATCGGATAAATTGACGCGAGAGTGTCGCATACATTAGAAACAGCGAGCAGAATATACCACCACACCCAAGAGGTTACCTCAACAGAAGTGAAGCTACAGTCAAATCGAACTACTAATTCTAAAATGTCTGTGATAATGCCAACACGCTCCTAGTCTACAGTCATGGAAAATCGCCTCAAAACATACATATCAAATCCGGGCAATGGAGCCCGAATATTAGGCCAAAGATTGAGTTCTTGCCGGTAGAAACTATCCCAGAGAAGAATAAGTTAAACACCACATAAGGATGAGAACTACAAGGATGACGAGTGAAATGCTAATGGAGAAAGGAGACCAAGAAACTAAGGATTACCTGGGAGTAAGGATTAAGAAAGGCTTTCTGGATCCGAGATATGGGCTGGAAAAGGAGGAGGAGGAAGTTGGAACATGAGGGATACATGGCCCAACCTCTACGGAGGAAGGCTGAATGTGTAAAGAAAGAGGACAACTTTCAGACGAACCCTTGCGTGAAGTGTTATATATTTTTGTCTTCTGATCTTTTTCGTTTTGGTTGTTGGAACCATGGACCTCTATATGAACTTTAGACAACTTATTTTCAAGGAATGCCAACAAGATGATTCAGTCCTCTTTACAAGATTCTTTGAATGTTCAATTTTTTTATCTAACTGGAACAAAGACATTTTAAAAGTTAAATCTTAATGCGTATTTTAATACATGTTTCAATTATATAGTACCTGCCAGATAACAGTATTAAAATAATATATAGAAAGAAAGCAAGGTGGAGGCTGGGATGAATTACTTAGCATCTATGCGTGCATAAAATAAATAATGGATATTAATCTACAGTTAATCCATTTGTCCATCCATTTATCCATAAGATTATAAGATATCCATAGGTAAAAATCTATTATTCAATGACAAATAGCCTGTTTTTTCTTATACATAACATTAGAAAATAATTGAGAACATGCATTCTCAAAACCTGTTAAATTGTTAAATTGTCTGCGGCGGAAATATTTATTTATTTAAATTTAAAAAAAAAAATCAGTCCTGTAACAGGCCACGAGGGCCCTGAGGGGCAGATACTATAGAGGTATCTGATTCATGACCATACGGCTCACTAGGAAGATAGTGTGGTCAGTACTATGCTCCGGCCGCCTGATTTTCCCCTTGGCCGCTTCGACTGCTAGAGTCATTAGCACCCAAGGTACCCATTATTAAATTAATTAAAGGCTGGGTCGGCCTAGGGATGGTCAGGGAGGCCGAATTCAACCCATGAACGAAGACACTAGAAGAAAAAATCTTTAGTGCTTGCTCGGGATTTGAACTCAGGCCTCCAGCTTATTAGTCCAGTGCTGTACCACTGAGCTAACCTCGCCCCCTTTAAATTTTAACGTCCATTCTTATTAATTACGAATTAATAAAAGGTTACCACCATTTTCTAGCCAGGACAGGGCTGATGCCTATTATTTTTTCTAAGGAAAAGCCACCATCCCATAGTGGGAATCGAATCCAGACCTTTGGCACAGAGTGTTAAGTGCTAACGCCTTAACACTCACGGCCACCGGGTGGAAATATTTATTTCTAATAATCGAGCCAGCTTAACGGTATTTTATTAAAAGCACTTATTTTCGGGACAGATTATCTACAGGTTAACATCTTTTTTTTTTAGCCAGATTAGAGGCGATACCACTATTTTTCCGAAAAAGGCCATGGCCCCCTAGTGGGAATCGAATTCATAACTCTAGGCGACGAGTGTTCAAACATTAACACTCGCGGCGATTGGACCTATCTTATAAATGTATAAGAGCAACAATTTTTATGTTTCTTAAAGTCACTTCCTAGTTGAGGAGTGTGCTCAGTTAACATGGCTCCTGTAGAAAAGATTAAAAAAAAAGAAAAGAAATTTTTTTTTATTATTATTATTATTGATTATTACAACAATATGAGTTAACATATTTCTAGTAATATTGCTGGTTCAGTTATAATGACATTGTGAGGCTTGATGTGGGAATGTGAACAATTACAAAACCCACAATAGTAATGCATTAAAGAAAAAATAAATAAAAAGATAATATAAAATAATAATGAAACAACTGTAAAGAATTTTAAATGAAAATATAACACACTTTGTGCACTGCAGATGTTAAAGCAAATTGTCTCTAGGCCACCTCCGCTTCAGCCTTCTATGGGGATTTTGTGGATTTTGGAACGAGGATAGAGAATTTATCAAAGGATTTGGATGGCCTGGGAGATTGAAGTCATTATGGAGGGTTAGGTTCGAGACATAGTAAGGAGCATTGGATATTTTTCGAAGGATTTTGGATTGTATTGTTTGTATTCTGTAGGAATTGGAAGGTTTAGTGGAACCCCATAGTTCTAGTCCATAAGTCCATATTGGTCGGAGTATGGTATTGTATATAAGTCGTTTGTTAGTCAATGATAGTTTTGAGCGTTTGTCCAATAAGCGTGATAAAAGTCTAAAACGTCTGTTTAGTTCCTGTCTTTTCTGAGTTATGTGTGGCTTCCAAGTTAAGCGTTTGTCTAGTATCAGTCCTAAGTATTTTACTTGCGATTTCTGCGGGATTATAATGTTTTGGAGGGTTATTGGCGGGCAGCTTGACTTACGAAGTGTGAAAGTTGCATGGCTAGATTTTTCTGCATTTACTTTGATTCTCCATTTATTTAGCCATGGTTGAAGTAGGCACATGTTCTTGGAGGGAATTAGAAGCAAGAATTGGATTTTGGTTGACAGTAAGGATAGCAGTGTCATCAGCATACATGTGGATGGATGTTTCAGGATGAGATGGGATATCAGCCGTATAAGCCAGGAACAGTACGGAACTGAGAATTCCACCTTGTGGGAGACCTGCAAGTTGGGGGAAGATTGGAGATAATGAGGTACCATAGGATGTCTGGAAAAAAACGGTCGGAGAGGTAGGATTTCATTATAAGGTAATAAGTTGAAGGTAGGATTTCTTTGAGTTTAAACAGCAAGCCCTGGTGCCACACTCGATCGAAAGCCTGAGCTACGTCAAGGAAAACCCCAGAGCAATACTGCTTATTCACGAAGGATGAGGATATGCTGTCTACGATACGGTGGCATTGGTGAATAGTGGAGTGGGAATGGCGAAACTGGGAGGATGGGATAATGGGATCCAGGATTGGATAAAGGCGTTTGAGAAGGAGTTTTTCAAGGATTTTGCCCATTATTGGGAGGAGTGAGATGGGACGATAGGATGAAGGTTGATGAATAGGTTTACCAGGCTTTGGGATCATCCGGATAACTGAAAATTTCCACAGGATGGGGAAATATGTCGTTCTTAATACGGCATTATATATGTAAGTTAGGAAGAGGATGGTTTTTTTCGGGAGTTTATTAAGAATTTTGGAAGTGATGAGGTCATATCCAGGGGCTTTTTTTGGAGGAAGATGTTGGATAGCATTCAGGATTTCTTTAGGATTAAAGGCTTTTGGTGGGAGTGATAGTTGAAGGGAGTCCAGTTGACTGGAGACAAGGAGTGTATGGTCAGGATCATTGATATCATGGTGAGGAGTAAAGACTTGGGTGAGGTGTAGGCCAAAGGAATGGGATATTTCTTCGTCAGTTTTGGCCCAGGAACCATCTTCTCGGCGAAGGGGATGACGGGAAGATTTATAGGAGAGGATTTTCCTCGTAGCTTGCCAAAGTGTTTTGTCAGATGTAGTAAGTTCTTTTGTGTAAGATTCAAATCCCCAAAAAAACATAAATGTGAAATAGAGGCCAAGTTCCTGCCCCCACAAAGAAACACTCCCTTTCTCAAAAATATCCCCTCCTGAAACCCCCAAAAACGCCTTACCATTCTACACTCCAAAAAAGTAGTATGAGTTGGTGTATTAATTCAACCAAACATATTTGCCAATACAAGAGATGATACAAGAAAGAAATGTCCAAGTTCATTACTTGGAAGACCTCAAAGTTACTTACTAAGAACAGTAAAGACACTTCAACTGACCTTTAAAAACAACAATAAAAATACTTATATCCAGTTACTAAAATATCACTTTCCTCAACCAGGTATATTCTTAAACTTGGCAATGTTTAGTTTTTCTCTAAAGATAATTTCGGCACAAAAAAAAACATTGCCAAGTTTAAGAACATACCTGGTTGAGGAAAGTGATATTTTAGTAACTGGATATAAGTATTTTTATTGTTGTTTTTAAAGCTCAGTTGAAGTGTCTTTACTGTTCTTAGTAAGTAACTATGAGGTCTTCCAAGTAATGAACTTGGACATTTCTTTCTTGTATCATATCTTGTATTGGCAAATATGTTTGGTTGAATTAATACACCAACTCATACTACTTTTTTGGAGTGTAGAATGGTAAGGCGTTTTTGGGGGGTTTCAGGAGGGGATATTTTTGAGAAAGGGAGTGTTTCTTTGTGGGGGCAGGAACTTGGCCTCTATTTCACATTTATGTTTTTTTGGGGATCTCATTACTTTTTTCTAAGTATTAAATAGAATTTAGTTGCCGCATACCTACTGGCTTTTGTACTTCATATAAAACCAGGGTCTTTGGATTCTGCATAAGGTTCTCCTTACTGCTTGATATTTGATACCAATAATCAACCTACATACATCTAATCACTAGACTAGAAAAGTTAGAAGCTCTTCCAGATGACATTACTCTAGAGGACAAATTGATTGCTCTCTTAACTAAACTATTACACTGTAAAACACAGGAACCTTATCCCGAGGATAAAGATCACAATAGGGAAAGTGCAGAAGGCCTTCAAGAAAAATATGAGAACAAAGACGAAACATTTTGGGTTTGTGATCCTAAACTTTGTAATTTAGATGGCTCGACTTTGAAAAACTTAGTATCTGCTTTGAAGTATATTATGCAGTGAACCCCTACGACTTTATTTACTACATTTAAGAAAGAAGTCACAACTGTTTTCGTTAAGATGCGTCGAAACGTTTTTTAAAACATCAAATATAGGTTCTCCTTACCAAGACGATTCATTTGATACCCCACATGATGGGTTTCAGAAGAAATGATGGCATTTCGATGGAACAAAAAGTACAAAACGTCATAGGTAATATGACACTCCCGTATCAAGACCTACCTGCATGCCAAGTTTGGTCAAAATAGGCCAAACGGTGTGAATTTGTATACGGAACAAACATACAGACAGACAGCCGAAAGACCTTTTTTACCTAGCCTAGTGCATTCTCCGGACCGAGGCCTACCTGTGTGCCAAGTTTGGTCAAAATCGGTCAAGTGGTGTGAATTTGTGTAAGGAACAAACATGCAGACAGACAGCTGATAGACGATTTTGACTAGCCTATGACACTACCCGGATAAAGACCGACATGTGTGTCAAATTTTGTCAAAATCGGTCAAATGGTGTGAATTTGTGTAAGGAACAAACATGCAGACAGACAGCTGATAGACGATTTTGACTAGCCTATGACACTACCCGGATAAAGACCGACATGTGTGTCAAATTTTGTCAAAATCGGTCAAACGGTGTGTATTTGTATAAGGAACAAACAGACAGACAGACAGATGATAGACAATTTAACCTAGCCTATGATTCTCCCCGTATCAAGACCCATCTGTGTCCCAAGTTTGGTCAAAATCGATCAAACGGTACGGATTTGTAAGAGGAACAAACATACAGATTGACAGCTGGTATAAGATTTTTACGGAGCCTATATGCGTCTAATTGTTTCTTAAAACATCAAATATAGGTTCTTCATACCGAGACAATTCATTTGATACCCCACATCATGGGTTTCGGACGGAATGATGGGTTTCCGAAGGAAGTGCAAAACTGGCACGCCCCCGCCCCGGAAGCGGAGTGAAACACAACTTTTCTCGATTTTTCGATTTTTTCCTTTAATAACGTCTTCATATCTATCTTCATGCAAAATTTCAAGTCTCTAGCATCATGGGAAGTGCCTAATAATTTTGATGAGTCAGTGAGTGAGTGAGTCCTATAAATCCCGATTTTCGATCGCTTATATCTCAGAAACTATTCGATGTAGAATTATGAAAATTTCTAGTTTTACTCACATCTAGTAGTATAATACCTGTGTAAAATTTCATAACTTTATCTTTACCTGGTTGAAAGTTATGAGAGGGTAAAAATCGGCTCTATGACCGCCTGTAATATACACACAGTATGCTTAGGCCGGAACTTGGCCTGGCGCACTACCGTGCGCCTAGATTGGTCGTTTCTGTGTTTTCTGAGTTCAGTTTTTAATTCCCTTGTAAGTTGGTTTAGTCGAGTTTTGTCAGAGGGATACCTTGTGTTTTGCCATATCCTTCTTGCCTTTCTCTTCTCATTCAGTAAGTTTTGTATGTTTGTAGGTAAGTAATCATTTGTTTTACGTCGTCGAGGTGTTTTGTAGATGTTTGCTCTGTGTAAGCTTTGTTGGATTGCAAGTGTGAAGTTATGGACTGCGTTGTCTATTTCTGTATTTGTTTTTAGAGGAATATTGAGGTTGAGGGTTTCTTCTAGGGAGTCTTGAAAGTATTTCCAGTCAACTGGTCCAGGAGTGAGCGTAGGATAGGAAGGGATAGAATAAAGGTCAACATTAGAATTCAGAGAAAAGAAAATAAGATTCACGTTATAACCATATTTAGCAATACAATTTAAACCCATTGGATGTAAATTTCTATGCATGGAACTGAAATCACATCTAAGAAGGTCTCTATACACATCTAAGAAGGCCTCTATACACAAACATTAGGCTATTTTGCTCCCAATTCTTGGCTTCCACATAAAAACACTCCAATCTTTTGACATCCTTACCGATATAAACATCTTCCAGGAGAACAGGTTGTATGTTATCTTTAGCCGAAGATATGAATGAAGCACTGTGATACCTGAATCTCCGGATACACCTGAAGCTAGCGGTCCCCCATTCACCAGTCCAGGGAGTCACGGTACGGTCCGTCCTTTGTGTGACTACTTCTCAATGGAGCTGCTTCTCCCTCCATCTCTACCTTTCAGGAGCACAATGACTCAATTCCCAGTCATTGAGCGGGCGGAAGAAGGCGGCATTCCACAGACTCCTTCAGGACATTCACTGAATCATTTTCTTTATATTCCTATGTCCATGAAAGGGATTGGAGACCTTCAGGATACCTACTTAAGGAGGAAAACAGGAAATGGTAATGGGTAGTCATTTATATTGGACAGGCTAATAGGAATTGATAAGTTTTCAATGAACACATTACTAAAAACAACATAGATATTGTATACAAATGATAATATTGATAAACTCATCATAGGGGAATATTTATACAGTGATAGAAGGCTTTTGGAATATCTCTTACGATATTACCTGCCTTAAAAAAATAAAATAATGGTACCTGAAATCCTAGTTAAACCATGTATTGAGTAATTTAAACATCTAAAATTAATTGAGGGTAAGGATAAAATCAAATCAGAAGATTTAGAAAACAAAAATAAATTATACCCAAAGGAATCCCATCCTGGAATCTCATTCAACGGCAGGGCCGCCACATCTCAGAGCCGGGGCCAGGACCAGATCACGGGCCCCCACTTCTCAGAGCCACACTGAAAATTCTAGTACACTGGACATTTTAAAATTATTTTCATCTTGAGTTTTGAGTGAAATGAGAATAAAAGCCGACAATCGATGCAGCAAAGGTCACTTTCGGTACATTTAGTTTTATTGCGACTCCGAATGAAATATACTATTCTGGGACTGCACTTGTTTTGTAGTTTATGTACATTAAAAAAAATATAGATCCCATTCCGATAAATATAGGCTACGCCCGTCTATATTTCTTAACCCCATTCTTTTTACAAGCTCATAACCTATACATTTCTTTCCAATTAGCGAGGCCCGGCACGGGCCCCCACGGTGCCCGGGCCCGGGACAACAGTACCCGGCAGTCCCCCCCATCTGGCGGCACTGCTCTACGGACATGCTAACGGACTACCAGATTTTCGTGCGCAGTTGTAAAGGCATTGACTACGTTGCAAGAGCTTCGTTCGTACATAAAGACTAAAAACTATTTACAGAACTACAATAGTAGGCTTGTTAGTTTTTGCACCAACAACCAAGCTGAAGAACTTCATATAGACTTTGTTAATGAACACAGCACTGCGCCATCTTGGATATAATGCTGACAGACAGCATGATAAAATTACAATAACTCGAACATAATATAATATAAGAAATTTGTAAATGTTTATCAAAACCCACAGAAATTAAATTTCAAATGGATAAAGGTACATTGAGGAAAAGAAGGAAATTAAATAACTGATCGCTTGGCGAAAGCAACTTCAAATGATGCGTCACTATTCATATTACTTTATAAACACAACTATGTTTGAATTAAAATGAATTCAGGATTTTCTGAGCCTCCTGGTGGTAATAGGCACAGAATCAGGACAGAAGCTAAATATTTATCTTTCCTGAACATGTAAAATTTCTGGGTTTCTATTTCTCTAGGTAGGTTCATATATATTTGTCTAATCGCGCTTTATCGACTACAGTAAAGGTCCGTTTTTGACAAAAAGGATTGTTTATATCGGATTCTAAACATGGAAAATGCGGGGTCGATTCCTGCTCATTTTTTGGCGATAAAGAAATTCCACCAAGGTTGCAGAAAAAACGGTACTTACGTATTAGCGTCAAAGAAGGTTAAAGAGGCGTGTCTCGTTCAGAGATCTGGATCCTGGATAACGCATTTCTATTGGTCAATCACTATCAGAGATATCATCATCTATTGTGTTTATAGTAACCATCTTGTTCCCTTTGTCTTTTCAACGCAATTCATTTGTGCTTTATTTACCCACGGAATTGTTGTTTTTTATGTTGTTACGCGATTTCAGTTTTTGTGCGGGATAGCGACATCAGAATAGCTAGGATGAAAGCTACTGTTTTGAAGCAATGCTAAATTGTTTATCAGTCCATTATCCAGCGAAAAACCATCCTTGATCTATATTATCAACGAGTTGGAATGACTAGAGTTTAGATATAACCTTGAGCGAGCGTAGCGAGCGGAAACGCATAGCAATTGTGCTATTAATATAAGTGCTACGCGTTTTCGCTAGCTAAAGGTTATATCATAACTCTAGTTAACCTAAATCGTTGATAATCCCGTCGCCATATTGGCGAAAACTGATTTGACTCCTTGATCCAGATCTCTGACCCGGTGTAGATCCAGTTCTCTGAGACCCGACCCGACCGAAAAAACACTGGTCTGTTTGTATGGATAATTTTCAAAACATCAACGGTGCATAGCATCAAAATGCTTTGATGGTATGCACCGTTCACATTTTATCCTAAAGAAGTCCAAGAAAGCGGAAAAAACACTGAACATCATTTTGGGATTTGATGAATTGCCAACAATTGTAATGATTCAACTTATGCCTCTACGTCGTAGCCTAAAATCCAGCTTTCTTTGCATCCTTTACATGAATGTTTCATCCAAATGTTCAAGGAGATGCCGACAAACATAAACATCTTTCTGTTGTTCTGCCATTAAAAAGAAATATTGATGACTGTTCAATTGTTGAGTGAACGTTTCATGGCATGACCCATTAGAGAACTTAATCATTTGCTCTCGTTTCCTAATAGTGAACTAGAAATTTGCACGTGATCAAATCTTCAGTTGAAATGGAAGATCAAAGGATCAACTTGAATTCATGAGTCCGCCTGTATATCGTTGATACACACTTGTTCCAAATTTCAGGGGGTGCTCATTTAAAGTAATTCTGTAACTAGGAAAATACATTTTAGGGTAATTCATTTTACCTCTCCTAAGGACTTGCTGAAAATTGAAACAAATATGTATCACCGTTATACTGCCGGACTCATGATAACTAAGGGAGGGAATCAATTTTCTTTTTCAGGCAGAAGGCCCCATATAGAATGGAAATATCTGAGGTGAGAAAGAACTAATCCTATTTGTAATTGCTACATCACTCGCCTAAGGACATTGAAAAACGTCTTTTACAAATCGGATAAAATCACTCCATGACCAATGGAGCAAAGGAAGTCAGTACCCAAGTTCCTAAAAGAACAGGTATACCTTGGTGCCAAGCTGTCTGGGCAGGTATCCCTCTCGATGCCAGCCATACCTGGGTGTTCACCCTTCTTCATCTACTAGGAATTTACACACCTCCGCCTCCCATTCATCAGTCCTCTGTTCCATTCACAAATTTGTAACGTAGACCCGGTCCTTTGTCACGCTTCTTCCGTTCGGGGCATTATTCTCATTCGGCGATTCTTCCTTTCCACCTTTTGTCTCATTCATCTTTTCTGCCGAATGAAAGAAAAATGTGTTCCGCCCGATTTTTGTGGCTGTATAGAACTTCGATTATTTGTTCACTTTGACTGACTTTTAAATATTGACTTCGAAGAAAAAGGCATTTCAGCCCAGGTTTAGTCGATCCTGTATTTTATAAAAATACATGCTATATATGATTTTTGTTAACAAGATCCAGAGTCGGAACTCGGCCATAATAAATGAACGAAACTACATTAAAAAAACTTATCGGCATTTTTCTATAGTTTTGGTTTGATTTTCAAGCCTTCCTTAAAATAAAACGAAATCCTCATTCATTAATGGACCTATTAGCTTCAATAACGCAGCCACAAACACACGCAAAAAAAAAATAGTTTGGACCCAGAGAGCAGACCAGGTTTACTATATGTTTTTGGGGTCGCTGAATCCCCAAATCCGGGGCCATAAAAACCCCTGCACTTTTTTAGTTTTGCCACCCCCCCCCCCAAAAAAATCATAATTTATTGAATTATCAACGCGAATATGTTAAAAGTAAATTAAAAAGTCCGTCACGCAAGAGCTTAAATAATAATTTGCTTAAAATGACCTGACTAAATTCAAAACCTCAAGAGCTACTTTTCGTCGAAAAGTTCTAAAATTAGCATGGAATGGTGTTAAAAAGGATAATTAAATTAAAATGATTCAGGAAGCCCGCTGGCCATGTCCAAGGTTCGATTTCCACCAGGGGCGGTGGCTTTTCTTAAAAAAAAAAATAAAAAAAAAGTATCAGATCTATCCTTGTTAGACAAATGTGATAACTTGTCCCCAAAAATATGTCTTGCGTGTAAGTGAACGTTTAAATTTCAAAACTTAACATGATTCTTATGTGAGAATTATTTTGTAATGGTTTTTGTTTACTCCTAAACGAAATTATTAATTTTTCCGTACCGTCCGTAATTCTGGTTTTCTTGAGTTTAAACTCAAAATATACATTGTGCCAAAGTAATGAGAAGTAATGGTGGGTGAAGGAATCAAAATAGGTGCTTTAAAAAGGGACGTTTTTTACAGCACCACACTGTTAATGCGCTCCTGATAAAATATTTAAAAAATAGCTAATTGTTTAGATTTATTTAATTAATGTCGGGTTGTTTATGCATGTTCCTCGGTAATGTCGTATGAAAATGGTATTTTATTCTGAAATTTGAAAAAAAGAGTATATTGCCAAAGAGTATATAAGCTGTAAAAAAAATTTGTTTTTAATAATATCAGTTGTTAGTTCATTATATGTTATCCTCTCTAGAGCGATTTAAGCCCATAATCTGCCCTCCTTTAGATTAAACCATGAGGACTATTCCTTTGAGTCCAATCTCAGCCGTGTGTGCATAAGGAGGTTAGTGAGTAAATCTGACGAGACTACGCCTCGGTCCCTAGGCAGTTATGTCCATTCATGGGCTGGATGTGAATGGGGAAGGCCATCAGTCAGGCTAGGACTCGCTTTCTACCTCGATGGATTAGAAGCTTTTCATTGGATCGTTACCTTCGTCGGCTTCCGCTCTTCCATTCAGCACTAATGACCCGACACCATATTCACTACGGCAGCGGGAGCTTCTTGCAACCATAGAAAACTTAGAAATTGTCGGTTTGTTTCTCAGTGGATTTTTCATTCATTTTTTGTTGAACATTTCGTAATCTTTTCTTGAGGAATGTTTTTCCGCTTCCTGGCGAATCACTCGACCTCTTTTATAGAATTCATCACATTGTGAAGGAATGTAGGCAATGAGGTTGCATTCGTTAAATTCCAACGTTTTTAATCAGTCTATGCTATCACCAAACTGCATAAGTTTGATTATGATAATGTAAAGATTTTAAAAACTGTTAATGATAATAAAGCTAGGAAATTAACTGAATCCATTTACATAACTAAAAATATCAATAGAACCATTAATTTCAAAACAGATGTTAAAGGTATAGGACAACATTATTTTGACATATTAAATAAAATTAATTTCTGATGACAGTGTAATAGATTACTTTCACAGTTTAAATATCTGGGTTACATACCTCAGTGTATTGTATATTAAATATGGTAATAAAACTAATGTTAAGTAGAGATTACACAATTTGTCTGTGATATGTCATACATAATTTATTATATATTTTGACTAATTGTATTTTAATGTTTTAATTTAATTTTTAGTTATACCAAATATAATAGGCCTAGGCAGGTTGATAAAGCCTAATATGGCTGTGATAATGAGTGTTTAATTGATGTAGGTGTAATTTGACTTGGTTCCTTACAGGAATCATGTTTATTTATTGCATGACTGTTTTAGTGTAACTGTAGTAATGAACAGGACATGGTGAGTTTAAAATTATGACAATAAAAATTTAGTTAATGGTTTTGGAGGATGTAATATCTGAAATTAATATACTATTGTTGATTGCCTGAGGCTTGACTAGTGTGTCCGAAACGTTGTGATGGAGAAATAAATGTAAAGTTTGAAAAATTTTTGAAGGGTTATTCTTCACCTGTTTGGTATTATTAATCAGTCTACTTTCCTTGTTGTGTATTTACCGTAAACACATTGTAGACACGCAAGAATTAAGAGTCAGGAGAGGCGAGAAGGGCGAAAATATGCAAATCATACATCTAGCTACTGTCGAATCTAAATGATATTTTCTTATCATACTAAGATTTCAGATATTTCGTGTAATCACTGATACGTATAATACTTTAAGAAAATGCGCCTTCTTTCTTACAGAAGCTGTACTTATATCAGTTAGTCAAACTATACATTCATACAACACACAAATGTAGGCAACGCTCAAGTCCATTTTCAAGGGAATATGAAGAATGGTTCGACTTACTGAACATAGATCCATCGAGGTTATAATTCGACTTACCTACATGTTAATTGGAAGAATAAAAAAACAAATTGGAGATGAAATCATCAATGTAAATGTTACTGAAATAAATGTTGACATGACGCCAATTGCTAAAAAAAGGCTATTGGAGCTCCTATTTAGCACATACACATTTTTTTTTTAAAATTCATTTTCCCTTTTTAGCACTTTCCTCCGAAGGAAAGTAGCTATTGAGGTTGCACTCATGACGGAATTTTTGAAAAATTTCTTCGAATCTTTATCGATCCTACCTAGTAGACACCGAAAATGACCCCCGTTAAAATTTATATATATCTATATATATGCATATATATATATATAGATATACATACATACATATATATATATATATATAGATATACATATATATATATATATATATATATATATATATATATATATGTGTGTCTGTTAACACATAGCGGCCAGAGTTTTTGTTTTTTCGTCACGAAACTTGGTATATAGCATTCAATTAGCAAACGATTGAACGAGTTCGTTAACCACCAAAATCGGTTCACCCCCCAAATTACTAATATACTCTCATTTCGCCATTTTTTTGGTATAGGGATGTTTTTACCATATAAGTTGATTTTACTCGTTAAGAGACCACATTGGCCACAAATAGCCAGTCAAACGCCTGTACCAATTCAGGCTAGTCCTAGCCAGGACTGTGTTCATCCTTAATATCTTTATATATAAAAATCACGTGTCTGTCTGTTTGTCCGTATGTCTGTTAGTTCATTATACAAATCTACACCGTTTGACGGATTTTGACCAAACTTGGCATACAGGTAGGTCTTGATACGGGAAATCTCCTAGTCTAGGTCAAAATAGTCAAATTTCAATATTTGGTCAAAAGGTCAAAAGTTTTGTTCAAGAAAAATTGGCTAAACTGAACCGTTCAGATTCTGATGGCCATTTTGAATAATATCTAAAATTTATTTGTTGATGTTGTTGATAATTAGAATAACTCGAACTCATTGATGACTTAACGTCATTATATAATCGTGTAATGCAGTTTATTTCAATTTTATATCAACAGTCACTGTCTAAGGAGCGCTGGCATTTTTTTGATAAGAGCTATCTACTCGCAGGCTGTGGTGCTGGCCTCTGTCGGCTGTTTTATGAATTGCTGTGGTGCTGGCCATTGTTGGCTGTTTCACGAGACAGCACTAGACAGATGTAAACAAATTCACACCGTTTGACCGATTTTGAAGTAACTGGGTATACAGGTAGATCTTGATACGGGGAGGGTCATAGGCAGAAAGTAGGTGTAGCATGGCACACTGGGTAACAGCTAGTCTCTTATATGTCTTTAAAATTATTTTTTCGTATAAGAAAATACTCCATAGTTTGTGTTTTTTGACATTGCCCCAAAGCGATTCTGGATTTGGTCATGGAACGGATAATACATGCGTGTTTTCCCCTTGAGAAAAGAATGCGGTAAAGATAAAAAAACATTGAAGAAAGGTATTAGGATATCTGTGTGAGAGATCCTTCATCTAGGATTGGCTTGGAAATGTTCCTGATAGCTTATCTATCCGATTCCAGCAAAGTGATGCTAGCTATCCTCTTCTATTCTCATCTGGAGTCATCATTCATAGCTCAACCTCCAAGCAGACAGTCCAGGTATTCACATTTTCTCCTTGAATCGCTCAAAGTCATCACTCATTTGAAAAAAAAAACAGTTTGTTTCAATAGGAATTGCTTAAATTGTATATTTTTGATCCATCATAAGAAATGAACAAAAATAGCCCTTTTTTTAAGCATTCCCTCATCCCTGTACATCTTAGTGGATAATAGCAAAACATGTCGTAATATTCTTAACTCAGTCCTTCGTTTTGACTATTCAAAAGCCCAAATGTTATTTTTATTTAAACGTTTAAAGAAAGAGGCCAAAACGCCAATAAAACGTTTACCTGAAAACAGATAACGGCAAAAACGATCCACACATTGTTTCAAACCTAGATTCCACTTAATCGGCCCTGAGCTAAAAATAGACATTCACAAATGAAAATTTATTGGAATTTTTGTCTAATTTTGACGCTTCAAATGTTTTTATCAAGAACTGCGCCATTTTAGTACTATCGTATAGCAGCGCTTTTGGTGCTCAAGCAATTGTAGCTTAAGTGCTATAGATTTGATAGCATTTGGATACACCAATTAAAAATTGAAAAAAAAACACGATAAAATGGAAAAAGTATTTAAATAACTACAATAATATTACTATCAGGCTGTACCGTATGAAATGTCAGTTTTGGACTTGCCGATTTCCTTCAAATGTCTTGAAACTGTCGTGGCTCCTACTCCAAGTTCTTTGGCATATTCCCTAGTGCTTTTTGAGGGACAAGCTTCAACCCTTTCTTTCAGGTGGTCATTGTCAAGCTTGGTTTCTGGCCTTCCTCGCTCCTCGTTGTCAAGGTCAAAATTTCCACTTCGAAACCTGGAAAACCACCGGTAAACAGTTCGTTCATTCACCGTTCCCTCCCCGAACGCCGTGTTAATGTTCATACACCCCTCAGCAGCGCTATGACCGAGCTTAAATTCATAACGAAAAATAATACGGATTTCCGTTGAAGTCATAATTTAAGTTTTATTTTTTTCTCGGAGGATCGTCCTCACAACACAGTACGCAAGTTACTGAATAAATAATAGGAATAAAAGAGCTTTAATTCTATATGAATAACAATAATGTTTGTATCACAAACATTTATTTCATCATTTACAAACTTTGTAAATAATGAAATAAAAAAAGGGGAAAGGATTAAATTGCAAAGTAAACAAAACTGACATTTCATACGGTACAGCCTGATAGATATAGGTTTTTATTTTTTAGATGTTGTAATAACATATCTGCCTATAGGCTGCTTTCAGTCAGTAATTCAAGTCGTGTGGGATGTCGTCTGGCCTTGCAGTCTGCCATTATGTGTTTGACTGCTAGCGTTGTATTACAGATTCTGCCAATCTCGTCTCGTAATTACATTATATTGAGAAATATTTGCCAAGTCACAGTCTCGTAATCACTGCCTCTTTTCTAGAATGTTAACCCTTTAAAAGTCTACGAAAGTTGTGGCACTCTACCTAGTTTTGTTGACCAAGGTATTGTTATTATTGGATCATGGAAGAAGTGAATGCCTACATCTAGTTTCTAGAAAGATAATTTATATATACAACTGAACACTGAGAGGAGATAATGCTCTGAAAGATATATGAAAAACAGGGACGCCAGGTACTCACATACGCGAATATACTCGTGCGTAATAACATATCAGCCTATAGGCAGATGTAATAACATATCAGCCTATAGGCAGATATGTTATTACAACATCTAAAAAATAAAAACCTATATCTATCAGGCTGTACCGTATGAAATGTCAGTTTTGTTTACTTTGCAATTTAATCCTTTCCCCTTTTTTTATTTCATTATTTACAAAGTTTGTAAATGATGAAATAAATGTTTGTGATAAAAACATTATTGTTATTCATATAGAATTAAAGCTCTTTTATTCCTATTATTTATTCAGTAACTTGCGTACTGTGTTGTGAGAACGATCCTCCGAGAAAAAAATAAAACTTAAATTATGACTTCAACGGAAATCCGTATTAAATTTCCTTTCGAATAGAACATTCCGTGTAAAAGTTGGAACCACTGCTTCCAACATCTTCCAACAAGAAAACGGAGTGCCTCAAGGCAGTGTGATAAGTACAACGCTTTTTAAAATAGCTATGGACACCGTCCGCGAGCATATTACACCACCAGTAAGATACCGTCTGTATGTGGACGATTTGCTTATCTACATTCGAACAAAAGATATTGAATATGCCACTACATTAATACAAGAGACAGTGGATAAACTCGAGAATTGGAGCGATACTAACGGACTCAACTTTTCCACCCTAAAAACTCAAAGTATCATTTTTACCAAAAAGAGACGGACCCCACAAATCCAATTAACTCTCAAAAATTCCCCAATTAAACTTACTAACCAAATTAAATTTTTAGGACTCATATTTGACTCTAGACTAACCTGGGTTCCCCACTTAAAGAGTCTCGTTGATAGATGTAAAAAATCTTTACATCTCTTAAGGATTCTATGCAATACCAAGTGGGGTGCAGACAGAAGTGTAATGCTGACACTATACCGTGCATATACCAGGTCCCTTCTGGACTACGGAAGTGTTGCGTACTCTTCTGCTAAGCCCAGTACACTTAAAATACTGGACCCGATACAAAATTTAGGCTTACGGATTGCAACTCCGGCCAACAGTCTCCATGTGGAATGCGGAGAACTTCCTCTGGAGTTCAGACGTATGCTAAACTGTTTAAAATTCACATTAAAATCTGCATCTATGAACAGCGCATGCACCCCTAGACGGACTGACGAAGTAATGGTGAGGAAATACCAAACACAACCATCTAGGCAACGCCCATTGCTAGTTAGATACGAATCCTACTCCCATGGCACGAATATACAAAGAACTGAACTCTACGTTAGACCCTCACCGACTTACCTACCATGGACTGTACACAACCTAAGATTTGACTTGGAACTGACAAAATTTAAAAAGAAAAACCCCTTATCTACACATACTTACAAACACAACTTCAAAGCACATCTACAAAAAAATACAGATACGTTATTCATCTACACGGACGGATCTAAGACTTCACAAGGCACGGCCGCAGCAGCTGTAATTGATAAAAAGACCGTCAGCATTAAACTGCCAGACCTTACAAGTAGCTATTCAGCTGAACTGCATGCCATTCTACTCGCCTTAGAGAACATACAGGACGTAACACAAGACAAGATAACGATATGTACTGACTCACTCAGCGCAATAACAGGACTACAGAACACTTACAATCCAAACCCACTTAACATACAAATACTACAACGGATTTACGACACGAAGAAACTGATAACAATATACTGGCTCCCAGGACACGAAGACATTGAACAAAATACAATAGTCGACAAAATTGCCAAGACTGCAACAAAACAACAACAACAGGACATAAACCACATAACGTACAGAGATATGCAGAATGAAGCCAAGAAAATAGTTATAGAGAAGTGGCAGAGGTCCTGGCACATGACAATAGACAACAAACTAAGAGAAATTAAACAAACAGTCGGTAAATGGTCATCCAGCATAAGGCAGAATAGAAGAGAAGAAGTTGTCTTATGCCGCCTAAGAATAGGCCATTCACGGCTGACGCACGTACACCTCATGACGAGACAGGACAGACCGATATGTGAAGTATGTAACACCCCACTGACAATAAAACACATTTTGACTGAATGTCGGTTGAGAGAAAACTATGACTTACCGGACAACATGACTGAACTACTCTCAGATAGAAGCCAGTATATAGACAAGATATACACTTATTTAAAAAATACTAATATATTTAACAAACTTTGACATTACGTCACATAATAAGGCCCTCTACTTACGTATCTGTCTAACATTATCTATACAGGTAATCTGAAAAGCGGATATATCTATCTTTGAGGATAACATTACACCAATCTATTTTCAAGCATTAACTAAATCTGAACATAAACAATACAGACACAAACTAAACTGTTTGCTATGAACAAATTGCAGCATTAAATACATATTAATTGGTGAATTACTCTGTAGCGAAAAACAATAACAATAATAACAAGCAATGTAGTAATAATGTGTAATATAAGTATATAGATAATGAAAAGGAATAATGAAATAATATAAGTATATAGATAATGATAAGTATAATGTATCGATAATGATAAGTATAATGTATAGATAATGATAAGTATAATGTATGTATAATATAATGATAAGCAATATAAGTATATAGATAATGATAAGGAATAATGTAATAATAATAGTGTGTAATAAAAGTATATATATATATATAATAAGGAATAATGTAATAATAATAATAATGTGTAATATAAGTATATATATAATAATAAGGAATAATGTATTAATAAGAATATTAATGAATAAAAAAAATTATATAGATATATTAATGAACGCTATAATTCTATAGATATTAATAATGTATAATGTATGTATAATGCAAATATAAACAATTAACATAGATATAGTGCAATAATATAAGCATATGTATATATGTGTGTATATGTGTATGAATTCTGTAATCATGTAATCTTCATTTATTGTCAAATCATCATATCTCCATTTATTGTCAAATCATCATATCTCCATTTATTGTTAAATCACCATTTATTGTAATCACTGTTATCATCATTTATGTAATCATCATTTATTGTTATAGAGTATATCGCTAAAAACTGCGAAACTTTTAATAAATAAATAAATAAATAAAAGAAGTAGGTAGTGCACAAGCTCTCCCTCCAGCCCATTTGGCGGAATGCCTAGCTCCCTTACGGCCACGCCCCTTCTGGTTCTTTTGTTTCCGATCGGACTATATTAATATAGTCAATTCAAATGAAAAATATCGAATGTGAAAATCACCACTTTTCAGAGTGAAAAAACTTTTATTTATTACTTCGCTTTTGGTCAGTCAAATACTGGGCTGATTCAACCTTTTGACAGTGGTTACTTTCCATTTCACCGAGTGAACTGATTCAAGAGAGTACCGTCCATCAGTCCAAGAGCAATCAGTATAGATTGAAAATGAAAAATGCGTTTTTTCACATTCGATAGTTAGCATTTGTATCGACGATATCGCACTAGTATTTCTAAAGTGACACGACTCAAAATAAAACTCAACTGAAAATGTGTCACACTTGCCTATGTAGGGGGTTTAGCATTAAGACAGGAATGGTGCCCTCAGGTGTGCAAGCTCCGAAGCTTGCACACCTTCACACCTTTCTTCTTCACAGTTTTGATGGTTGATAAAAAAAAAAAAAAAAATTACCATGTTTATCATAGTCATGACGGTGTGAATAAAAACATTTTTTGTGTTGTGTCACTTTAGAAATACTAGTGCGATATACTCGGGCGTGATCTTTAGGCAGCCAACGAAAACAACCCATACCTTGACGTCTATAGCCCTAAGTTTCAGAAGTCAGACATTATAAAGAACCATAACATTTTCTGATCCAGATTGGGTTGGGTTGGTTGGTGGCTTAAGAGCAGATAACTGCATGCTCATCTCCGCCCTACGAGTATAATTAAATTGTGCAAGTTTGATGTTAGGATGTGTTTTCAGTATTGTCTGTTTGAGATAGAGTTGCGTTACTAGAGTTGTATTTGTTAGAATCTTGCTTTGAAAAAAATTATTGTTATTAAAAAATTGCATAGATATAAGAACCAGATTCAAATGTCCGTAAAAAAAGAAAGAAAAACACACATAAAAAATGTATATATTTTGTTTTATTTTTTATTATTGTTTTTATTTTTTTAATTGTTTTTATTTATTTATTTTTTTTGTCATTACTTTTGACATGTTAGTCAATTCATACTTCTTCTTTTTTTTTCTTTTCTCCTTTTTTCCTCTTCTTTTGTTTAATCTTTTTTTGTATATATTTTTTTATTTTTGTTTTTTCTATTTTATATATATATATATATATATATATATATATATATATATATATATATATATATATATATATATATATATATATATTTGGTAAAACTGAAGGAGAGCGTCCTCAGCACCGATTTTCTTCAAAGTTTGCACTATTCGTATTTTGATGCACTAAACACGAATCTGTTGAAAAAAAAGTTGCTCGCAACTAGGAAAGAAGTTATTTAAAAAAAAAGTTCACTGTTATGAAGGTTACAAACGATCGCATAAACAATGTACTTGTAAACTCGCGCATGCGCAATAGTCCTTAATGAAGAAGTAATTGAAATTAACTATCAATTATTAAAATTTACCAACACTTATTTATTCAGAAACATTTTTTTAAATAATGAAACATTCTTCAAATTTCTTGTTTCGCTCCTGAAAAGTATTATATAACAGAAGTCCCTTAATAATTAGCTAATGCCTTTATGATTTGTTCCTTCTAAGCTTCTCTAATTCCCTCTAAGCTGTAATTAGCTTGTTATTGTTATAGTTATTACAGTTTTTTGTAGAAAGTGTTGAAAAAAAAATGAAGTTACACGACTTCATAATTCTTATCCACAATCGAGAAGAATTACTCAAATTTTTAATACAAAACAAAGTTTTGAGTAATTCTCTCGATTGCGCAAAAATTTGCCAAGACTTATATCCACCGAACATCGCGTCTGAAGATGTCTAGGAGGATTAGAATGCCTTGGACGACTTTTGGGCATAGAATTCTTTTTATTTCTGCGAGTTGGATTGACTTGGGGTTTTGATATCTTCTTGAGCGAACGGAGCGTAGCGGAGCGAGCGGAAACGCATAGCACGTATACCCAAAAGCGACAGTTTACGACCAAGTCAGCTACCACAGGTGAGTCTAAATTTCAATTACACTTCGTCATTAAGGACTATTGCGCATGCGTGTGTTTACATATAAGCTGTTTACCCCGTCTTTTATAACCTCCATAACAGTGAACTTTAGTGCTTAATAACTTCTTTCCTAGTTGCGAGCAACTTTTTTTTTCAACGGATTCGTGTTTTGTGCATCAAAATACGTTACAGGACGCTGAGGACACTCTCCTTCAGTATTACCTTATTAATATATACTAGCGATTACACTATATTTCTTTAGAACCATCGACTTTCCTACATACTAAAACTAACAACATTCTTATATTATACTACAACTAATACCAATCTAAAATTACTAAACTATTACTATTATTAAAAAAAAATTACAAACATTCACACACATGAAAACATACATATACACATACACGCACACAAACATATATTTATCAATTAATTAATATTATACATTTTATAGTAAAAGATATAGCTGCGCCTTTTTAAAAATTCCACAACCAAATTCAATCTGATCCAGATTGAATTGATTAAGCGATGAGATCACTAATCGACAATCGTAATCACTACATCTTCTGGACAACATTTATGAAGAAAATCAACGATTTTACGTTCATTGTTTCATGCTTTAGAAGTGACACCAATCGGAAAGAACTATCAAATCCATTGATTCTGATTAAACACCTGCGATCATTAAACTGCCACTGGGAGGTGAAGCGTACAAAGAGGTTAGACTAACGACTTCCATTTGTACTTGTGATCAATGAGAAGTCCAATCCAAAGAGGACAATGGAAGGAGATAGACCCTAGGATTGGGCTTGGATGGGTGTTATTTGTCGATGGCTCTCCACGCCAATCCCGTCCACTTCTCTTCCTCTAATAGGATTCTTTTATATGTATTGTCTCTTAGCCTCTTTTTTTCTCCCCTTCTTTGTGTCTTCTTTCTTTCATTTAAAGGCTAGCAAGAAATAACAGGTGAATTAAACTCACTTTCGGACACGGGTTTAGATTAAGGTAGATGGAAATGGCCTCAGAAATACATAAAAAAAGTGGAATGTGATTACAAAACCTTAAATCCTAAAATATTTCTTCTTGCAATAAATTATTATTTATTACTATCGCAATTTGTCATTCTTTATTTATATGTGAACAAATCACCTTGCCGTTGTGAAGCTCCGTGAATAAATAAATATTTCGACGTGGTATCAATGACTGTGTGTTTGTAGGTCCCGTTTTCCAGGAAAGTCAATAAGGGAGCTTTCTCCCAAACCCGAGCATTCGACCTTATGAACTTGTTAAGTGAGTTTTGAAAATGTTGGTTATTACTGGATGTGAGGTGTATCTATCTACTAGTGCCCCCAAACC